>OZ021679.1:23462222-23937072 GCA_963978505.1 Listrodromus nycthemerus | reverse complement strand
GATCCTTTGAAAACGTCACGCGAAGAAGTAGGATATTAAACTTAAAAAAATTACGGACGTGGGAGCGAAAACAGTAGCGCCGTGCAAGTAACGTACCGCATTAATATACGCGATATTTCGAGGGCGATTCATACACACAATCTCCAAATTTGATTTGCAGTTGGAGAATACCATATTAACTAGCCGAACGCGAGAATAAATATACATTTTATTTGATATTAACATTGTAAATACGTTAGGTAAAAGTAATTTTTTGTCGTTTTGCCGGAATCGTTGAAGTTTGGAGATGTCAGAATTTCGCTTGTTCACGATAGATTAAACTTGGTTAAAAAAAAAATATATATACGAATAAGAAACGTTAGGTGAAAAGGAATGAGAGCGAGGCTAATGTTTGCTCGGAGCTTCCCTGGCGGCTCGCTTCTGTATCTAACGGGGGTAGTTAACATGGGTAAATTGTCCGCTGACGCAGCATGTAAATCAATATAATTCCAAGCGCCGGTATACAGAGAATATGTGTGCAGAGAACGAGAGAAGGCGGCCTGGAATGGAGATATCGATTGTTCCTATTGGTAAAGTAATATAAGGGAGACGGGGAACAGCGAGGTTGTCGATTATGTCTAATCGACCTCGATGAGCTTCTCGAAGAATTAAATACGCTGTAACCCTCGGTGCCGCTGCACTCTATAACCATCAAGATACCTTCCAGCGAACACTGTCTCGATAACGCATCTCATATAAAATCTTATCGCCAGCTCAGATCACTCGATAAATTAAATGATCGTGCATTCCAGCATATCACATTTTTTAGAATACAATATTGAGACTAAATTCAGAATAAATTTAATTAAATTTAAATTTAAATTTAAATTTAATTAAAGAAAATATAAATATTCTGGAAAAGTTGCGAAAAGCTCGTTCTGCGACAGTGTCAAATTCCTTGAGTCGAGTATTAAATGGTCGAGCCTAAGGGGAAAAATAATGAGAGTAGGTCACACGAATCAGATGGTCTAGGATGCAGGTGCATACCCGTTTGAGTCTATCGAAATTCGATTCCATCGATTACGCTTGAGGTGACAATTTTTAATTAATTATCAGCTCCCCTATGACGCACTTCGTTCGGGGCGTCCGCCTCTTCGTCCGGCGTGTATCTGCACGCTCCACTAGAGCCGGCTCTCTCTCTCACCACACACACACACATATACGTACATTCACGGACTAGCTGTGCAGCTCGTCCAAGCGTAAATGCATCTCCGAAGGTAGCAGGCTTTGAGGCCAATTCGCGCTGTATACACCATCGACGAAATATTCCACACGGAATAATATTCCCTGCGGAATTGTGTGAGAAGCATCGAGTCCGCACGTGCACTCGGTTTCGACCGTTGAATTCGCCGTGCGTCACTTCAGTGAACTTGACACACCGACTGTTGGGCGGCGCCACCGGCGCTGAGTCGCTTCGTCTCTCGCAGGACGAGCGAAAAATCACAAACAGCATACGATTAACAACAGAATTTCGTCTCAAGGGTAACACGCTAGGTTAATGAAATTTACAATCGGACCAAAGATGAATATGCATGACCGGGATTGCTTTGGCTTTCCGAGAAGAGCGTTGTTCTCTCATGGAAAGTTTTTTCCACGGAGACGAAAACATTCGCCCCGTGCGCGCTGCCGTCGGCGTTCCGGGAAATTCGGCACGGCATTCGCTGTGCTTGGAAAGTCGTTGTTAGATTCGAGGCTCGCACGCTATGTTGCGGGTACGTTTCTACCGATCGACTTTTAGAGCAACTGCTAGCGACGTGGGCTGTAACGGATATGCGCAACGGAAGATGAACGCCGGGGGAGAAGCGCCGGCAAGGCAGTCAAAGCACCCGAAGTGATATTTATTCGAGCAGACGGCATTGTCTCCTTCTCGCCGCTCGAGGTCTGTTGTACGCCTCGTCGGTATAAACACAGGGAGGGAGTCGAACTCTGTGACCGTTTAACCGACGATACCTCGATCGGTACACACACAAACGCTTCTTTGCTCGTAGTTTTATATGGAACGAGAAGCGAACGAAATGGACGACTTTTATTAATTTTTGAGCGGAAAATAAAATAGGTTTTCTGTAAATTTTGAAGTACCCTGTTGATCTTCCATTTTACACACGAGAAGAGCCTTTCGTATTCGGGTTGTTCGTTCGATATATTCGTAGAAAAAACATTTTATTAAAGTCAGGGACGTTTTGATACTTTTAGCCATTTTTTTTAAGCCGGACATATAATTTTAAAAAACGTCACTTTCGATAGGAGAAAATTACAGCTTCAAGCCGAGTGTGACGAATTTTCGGTATGACGTCGTTTCTGATTTGAATAATTAATTTTCTACCGGAATTATTTAGCCGGATTTAGAATAATTAACACGGGAAGGATTTCTGGATTATTATAAGTTGTAACAGACAATTGAGCAAGCTGAGAACTACCCAAAATTTATATTAGATTTTTTTTTTCGTATCTTGCTGAGAAGTAAATAATTTTGAAGTTGATGTTCTTAATGTCGACCTTCATCCTTGTCTCACAATTTCCTTCATCTCCTTCGTAGCTTATCTGGGTACGAGAGCACCTCGACCGCTCGCATCTGCAGAGATAAGAGCAAGAAAGAATCTGATAAGAGAGACGAATCATTGATAAAACTAACTTTCGCTTATCTCATGCTGGTAATCCATCTCACCCTTGTTCTACTTTCTAACGCGTTTAAATAAAAATGAATTCGCCGATCTATCATAGCTGCAAAGTCATTGAGCGATGATCCTTATAAATATTATTGTCGCCGATGAATCTTTGTCCTGCATATTTTATATTTATCTATTATTATGATTTTTATATTGTACGTTAAAGACCAAAAAAAAGAAAAATTAATTCTAATAAAAATTCGCCCTCTTCCCGGGATGAATGTTTATTGAATGGAAGAATCTTTTTTTCAGCTTATCGGTCGCCATCGTAACGAAAATTACGCCATTCTGTTATCGAAAATCTGAATTACCGTCGAGCATCGATAAGACAGCACACGATTTTAACCCAGTCCAGTTTATCGTCGGACGTCATTTCATATATTTTTTAAATTAAATTAAATTAAATTTTTCTATTGCGAAATCATCGAACGATGCCGTTAATGAACATTCGCTTGGACAAAAAAAATTGTCACGTGTATTTCTCATCTAGAATAAAATTATACGATTCGTTCAGGAACAAGAAAAAACAATGTAACAAAATCAACAACAAAAATTGTTTATCTCCGCGATAATGAAAAAAAAAAAAAAAAAAAAAAAAAAAAAAAAAAAAAAAAAAAAAAAAAGTAACATTCTCATGGAAGAACATGAATTACTGTCGAATGATCGATAAGGCGGCACATGGCAGTCGAGTGTTAACTAGCCGAGTTATCTTCCCGCGTCATTTTATCAATACTCGTTTACTTCGATAACAGTCAATTTCTTCATCATCACTACATTTGTCGCTGTATCGCATGTGCTTTGCAATGCGGCGCGTGTGAAACCAGAATAATTCCGCTACAGGAAAACTGCCGCCGAATATATCATATATATATATATATATATATATATATATATATATATATATATATATATAAAATTGAATAAAATCGGCAAAGATTTCCTCTTCGGTAACTCGAACGCTCGGTGCATACGGATTTTTCGAGAACTCGCCGGTGGAACGAATTTCGCGTTGTTCGCACCGTCATAAATCCGCACTGGATCCTGAAGCGTCGGGGAAATACGCGGCCGGTGGTGTGACCCACAACGCGCCACGCCGTCACGAGAACGGGGACGAGAAGCGGGAAACACAGTCGTGTATGCAACGCCCGAGAGACCGAACGCCGGCTATCAGTATTAGCCCGGCGATCCTCTCGAACAGCCGTCGAAGAGTCTCTCCCGTCGTCAAAGTCGATCCGTCGAGTCACACGTTTATTTATTTCTGTATTTCGAAACTCGCGTCCGGACGTCGAGTAACAAACATTTTTAATCCAGCTTCGAATTTTTTTTTTTTTTTTTTTTTTTTCCCTACGTCCTTTATTAAATTCAACGATTTTCGTGTAATTATTCATCGAGTCGTCGAGCATCAGCTGCGATAGTAAAAACAATAAAGCTTCCCCCATTTAATTTTATAATAATAATTATAAAATTATAATAGGCTGGCCGGTTGAACGTTAGATTTAAAAAAAAAAAAAAAAATACATTACTGGAACAAGAAATTTCACCGGTTTTCGGGCTCATCGGTTGGATGCATTTTCGTGAGGATCTTTGGAATAAAAATTCGTGACGAAGAGCGAGGGGGCACGGAGGGACGGGTGGAGTGTCGAGGGTCAAAGTTCGAGAGTCCGAGAGTCGTGCACGCTCCCGTTTGCTCTGACGCTTATTTCTCGGACGGCTCTTTATTCGACGAATTTAATCTCGAACGCGAACGTTCCACCGATAAGGTTAAGAAATCCTCCCTGCTGGGCCACTCGAGATCGAGGGGGGCTCAGTTGCGTGCGGCCGCTCCGGGGTCCGAGGCTTGCCCAGGCTGACACCCAACTAACTATTCGATGAATCTTTAAACCCCCCTCAAGATCGTCCGATAATATTTTCTATATCTTCAATATAAAATTCGAGTATTTTTATTCATATATATATTTCTCGATCTAGATCGTCGAGAATAAGTCCGGGGGGGAAAAAATAAATAAATCACGTTTTTGGCGATGTTCGTGCCGATAATAAAAAATCCGTTCGTGAGGCGATTTCGCAGGACGTCGAATCGTGGATCGACCGGATTTAAATCCGCGTGATAATTCTCGAAGAAAAATAAAATCTAAAAAAAAATAAAAAAATAAATAAAAAGAATAAAAAGATAAACTTGGAAAATTTTTGCATTGATAGAACGTTTAATAGCTGTAATCGGTGGCAATAAATTGGCAATCGGACACGCGAGCATCCAGCAGCCGGGCAAGTGTCTAACATTGGGTATAATCGAGTTTATGTAACTCGTTAAAGGACACACGCTGAAATTTATAATTCGTTGGACTGAATCGAGTTTTAACTGGTGGATTTGTGCGCTGTTACCGTCGCGACGCGGACGCCAGTGAGTGAAACATCTCCGTACGGTCTTCAACCGGAAGACTGTATTGAGACCCTTGAAACGCCTTGTGAGCTTCGAGAGGAAGAAAATACGCGAAGAAAAAGGAATGAGAGGCGATTGAGAGAGAGAAAAAAAAATGGAATTTTACAATCAATCGCAAAATTACGGTGATCCATTGTGCGGGTGTTCGATGTCTCGTTAAGATCAATAAAACATTTACACGACGATTTATGAATAAATTAATCTCTGATCGCATCAATCAATTACATCAATCGGGCTCCTTGCGTCACGTGTTGATTCTCAGAGGCGTTGCGTAACTTATAAATCGATTAACGACCGTGGGTGTTTGCATACTGTTGATCCTGACTGAGAAGCATCTCCGAAGACGACTTCAAAACAAATCGATAACAAAATATTTTTCGAAAAAAAAATTAGTTTAAATAAATATTTAAAAAAAAAATTCTACGACTTCGTGGTAAATTCGCAAATCGTATTAGACGGTGTCGCAAATAGTCGCGAGATAAAGGTCGATGATACTGGAAAATTTACGGCGACGACAGAAGTGTAAATGAAAATCGAACGTGGGACCGAAACGGCAACCATCGTCGATGCCGGGACCGAGGGACTCAACGCCCGGAAGTACGCAGGTGGCTCGCGGAAGTTTAACAATGGTTCGTTCGTTACGACAATCGTATTCATCTTCTTCATTGGTCGATCGACTTTCCGACACAGCTCTGATGGAGATAGGAAAAAAAAAAAAAACAAACAATAACAAACAAAGAACACAAGTCGAGGAAAAACAATTATATTTGAATCTTTCGGTTAGCGCGCATGCGCGCCCGTTCGGACCGCCATTTCCGTGCAATGCCGAGTGGCCACTACCGTGGACAAGATTACCGGAACTTTTCTTATTCTTCAACGTTATTCTATCTTTGTCTTTTCTTTTCCTATTTTCCTCGTGTCATTCCCCTTCATTGTTTGCGGGGCGATAAGAGAATCCCCGAGATTACGGATGCTTACACGAGCCTCGTATCTCGCCGTCGGATATAGTCCATGAGTACTCTCGTCGAGAGCCTCATGTGGGAGATGAAAGAGTAGGAGGACGTCGAGCGAAAGAGGAAGCGGCGATGATAGTTGATGACTCGACCGTCTCGAAAAAGTACCCTTTTAAAATTCTCTCTGCTCCTCGAGTAGTTGCCATTTTTTTTTTTTTTCTATTTTACTCGAGGCTCAATATCAGACAAAAAAAAATTCACACCGGAAACGAAAGAAATATTAATCTCTTGTTGTGTACTTGTAGGTGGAAAAAAAACGAAGAGTGCATTTGTCGCATTGCGTTATTTTCCTCGCCTTTTGTATATCGGACTCGATATGAAAAAAAAAATTCATAACGGAAGTGAAGAAAATTTTTGTTTACGTCTTTTGATCCTCAAAGAAATGTATTCCTTGGATCGCGACATTTTAACCACATTGTAATTTTTAAAACTTCATTGTCAGGGAAGAAAAAGTTGTTGAGTTGTATTTTACACATTCTACATTTATTTATTTTACAACCGGTTCAAAATTATTCTTTACGTCCACTGGAAGCGTACAAACACAATGTTATGATCGAAGATCTTTAGTACTGTGTTTAGCCAAAATCTATCGAAGCGGTCAGATTTTATGGATTTTGAATTTTTCTTGTACAAAGTCCCAAAAAATGATTTCATTCGTGTAAACACGGATCTATTAAACTGAAAATTGATACTGAATGTACCGCAGAATTTGTATTACATTTGCTAAATAATGGATCGAACCGTTTATGTTTCATAATATTTTGAAGCTGTTAATTTTTTTTTAAGAAAACATTTTGTTCCCTTTATCGACAACAATACTTTGTTTCCTCTCGTACGTTTCCATTATTAAAGAAAAAATGTTATTTTCGCATCGCGATATTGTCTCCGCGCTGTAACGTTAAGAATATCGTTGCTCGAGGAGAGAAAAGTCATCGGGGTTGTGTTCAAACACCGGTCGTAAGAAACAAGGGAACGCAGAGAAGAAGAAAGGGGGTCGAGTCGTCTCGCTGGCGTCTGCTCGAGGCTCTCACAGTCACCCTCGACTTTCTCTCGACTCCTTTCTCGCTTTTTTTTTTTCACTCTGTCCTTCGACTCGCTCGTCCCGTCACAGACATCGCTCTCGGCGAATTTCTCCTCTTTCCAACACACGGCACAAAAACAAAGAAAAAAAA
This sequence comes from Listrodromus nycthemerus, assembly GCA_963978505.1. Classification (NCBI taxonomy): domain Eukaryota; kingdom Metazoa; phylum Arthropoda; class Insecta; order Hymenoptera; family Ichneumonidae; genus Listrodromus; species Listrodromus nycthemerus. The sequence continues at coordinate 23,929,742 of OZ021679.1, read as the reverse complement.
GGAGAAAAAAAATAGGGAGTGCGAGTCCGATAGATGTAGACGCGTCAGCGCCCCGCCGAGCCCGAGTCACGAGGCGCAGAGTGGCTTCGCCCTTGATTCCGTTTGCCCGCACACTTATTTTTCTCGTCGCTTCTCCGCCGGCTTGTCTGGCTTCCATTTTATCGATAAAGGACTCAAGCCGGCTCGGCGAGCGGTTCTGCCTCGCGCCATCTTCTAATTCCAATGTCTCCAGCGACGAGAAACCGAAAAATCAACGCTCCGCACGACAAAACCGACAGCTTCGCGAACATCGAGAATTAACGAGCGAGAAAAACGATAAGAAGCTCGATAGTTTCGTCGGTCAAACGTTATCGGTGGTGCGGCCGAGCGAAGCGAGATATACAGCGAGCAGAGAACTGTCATCGAGAAGCTCGACCACGTGGCAAACCGGATAAGCCTCAGTTGCATCGACGCGAACCGATTTATTTTATTTCTCGATTGTTTTTCCGTTCGCTTCGTTCGGAAAAATCTTACCCGATTACACTCACGGAACGAATTTCTTTACTGTTTTTTTTTTTTTTTTTTTTTTTTACACCTCTTGTTATTGTATTATCGCCTTCGAGAGTTAATTGGATTGTGAAGCGCTCAGAACGCCTCTCGAGCTTTCGTGGCCCTTTAGAGAAAGCGACGTGTCTACACCGGCCAGTATGCAACGAGTAGAAAACATTCTATTCGGGGACGGGCTTCGAGAGGTAGCCTCGAACCACGTTACAACAATTTGGCACGGAGAATTCTCGACAATCGAATGGCCACAGTGTTGGGCTCTCGCTCGGTTTTTTTGTTGTCACGATACCAAAAGAACCATTTAAAATTAATAAAAAATTTAATCATGTAAGCTAACTACTGGTATAATACAAAGAAGATTTTTTCCACGTTATCACAAAATCAATCTTTAAAAAATAAAACGTCAAGAAATATTTTTATCAAACAAATCTTTTGAAAACCGTCTGAAGATAATGAAAAAAATACAAGACATAAACAATCTTGAAAAAAAATAATTAAGGTGGTCATTTTTTAAAATCGAGGTATGATTCAGTGAGATGGCGTACGAAAACCTGGCGTGCCAGTTTTTTTTTTTTTTTTTTTTTTTACCGTAGTCGTCGGAGATAGTTCATTCGTACTTTTTTTTTTAAAGATTGTTTTCATGATGAATATTTTTACGAAGGTTTTTTTTTTGTATCATACCATTACTTGACTCACATGACTTAATTTTCGTCATTTTTTTTTCTTCAACAGGGATACTTTTTTATTTAAAAATGTTTTTTTAAAAACGTATTTTTTTGGCGTACGATTTTACTTTAAAAATAACAAAGATCGCTGAGAAACTATAAAATATGTGTTCACGAAAAGATAAGTGGCAAGGAGGTTGATTTTTCCAAACTAGTTTTATGACTAGTCGACACACATACGGAAGCGATTATTGGGAATAGCGAGTTTCATGACTTCTTGTGGCCTTGTGATGTTTTTCTGATAACAGCCACGAGTTTCAAAACCATGTCCGACACAGCTATTGTAAAGAAAATCTTACTCGCCAAGTTTTTGCACGCCATCTCACTACATCATCGTCTGATCTATAACTATCATTAATATCATAATTTTTTTTCAATATTGTTTGCATCGCGTAGTTTTTTTTAGATTTTTTTTGAGACATTTTTTAGATTTTTTTAAACATATTTTTTGGACGAGAATATAAATTTTAAGTATTTCGCGTACCTTGTTTTTTTTTTTTTTTTTGGAAAACAAGTATTTTTTGGTTTGATTTTACCTCTTTTTGACATTGAGTCATCGAGTTTGATTTTTATTATCGACTTGCAGGGGAAAATGGAACGAAAAACATTGTTCATAATAGACAATAAAAGAATAAATGAGAGATCTTCGAAAAATAATTCGTGCACTAAGAAAATTCTTCGGTAAAAAATAACTGAGTCCGTTTTGAATTTATTTTTGTTAATTAAATTCTTACGCATCAGTTTCTTAAGAATACTTGGAAAAGAAGACTGCTGACGAGCATTCGGAAAATTTTGGACCGATGGTTAATAACGATCACGAAAGCTTGGCCACGCATTTTATAATAAAAATGTTATGACCATTTCTATCCGGTGCTTTGTCCCCACAATAATTGTGTGCAAATAATCATTTCCGGCATATCGAAGTATATATACTCGGTAGCGTCCTGTAATATTTTATTTAAAGTACTTTGCGTCGATACGCTGCCGCATCTTTTGAAATTTCATTAATCACCGCATTGCGAGTAGATTTTTTTCCTGTCGTTCTCGAAACGAAAACCGAGTTTCCGACATTCCACGTTTGCCCTCGTCTTTGCGTCTTTATCATACTTTTTTTTATTTCGGAATCGTGGATAATTTTTTTTTTAACGGTCCTTCCCCTCCCTTGCCAACACGACTCGGTGGCAACACGCGGACCGGGTGAATCATCCGTCGTCGGACCGGCGAGCTTGGCAAGGATAAAAAAAATGATAAATTTAATCGAGCATTGGATTTTTTTTTTTTTTTTTTTTTTACAAATTCTTTAAAAAGTAAATCGTCCGTTTCCTGTCCGCCTGACCCAAATATATAGCACGACGCTTGAGTCGACAATTATTTTTACAAATTAGCTCCTGACGCAGCCTCGACAAGAGTCGCCCCCGCCGGTAACCTCGCGGCTCGCGTCGAGCAATCCGGACGGCCCAACTACTCTCTTCTGTCGACGTCGTCTCGTCTGCACGCTGACTCTCTCGTGCTACTGCTGCTACGTCATCCGTCGAGAGAGGTCGACGGATCGATATCTCCGGTGAATGGAACTCGCTTTCGTCTTGCCATTTCGTACGGTCATTTTAAACGACGTAACGGCCAAATAAAATTCATTAGAATTATGAAAAAAAAAAAATTCGAATCAAAAGAAAATTATCCAAAAACGGGAAACTTGCTACAAATTATTGCAACTTTATTCGGCAAACTTCCGGCAATCTCGACGATCCGATATTCTCTACGGGAACTCGAGAATGGTTGCTTCAGCACCAAAAACACAATCGTCAATAAACCGACCTTCTAAGGTCGTTCCGCCGCATCAATGTTCTATCATTTTTTGCACTCTCGTATCTGTAAGGTCGATGTGGATGTAACAAGAAATATGGCAGGCCATGTTCAGATTATTTTTTCCCGCTGAATGCGAATTATTTTACAGTCCATTCTCGGCTCGAATTTAAATTTTATCATTTCCATGTTTTCGCCAATTAAATAATTTTTAGTGAATAAGAAAAAACATCAAAATTCTATAAAACCTGACTTCTTCGATAGATTTTGGCCAAATGCAATACCAGAGACCTTTGATCGTAGTATCGGGTATATTTGTTGTTCCAATTTCCACCGTATACCCTTCGAGGCTTTACGGTGAACGACAAATATTCCAAGCTTACATATATACTGAATGAATTATTTATTTCCACGTGAATTCGACGTTTTTTCAGAGTACACGTTTCTGGTCAAAAACCTTAAAGAAAATGGACCTCAAATTCGCTGAAACATACGTATAAATTCGTACATAGTTAATTGTTTATTTTCCGAACGGATTGGAAAGTTAAACGGTTATCGAAAGAAATTTTATCGAATTTGAATTTAAATATGAATAAGAAAAAATAAAACAAGTGTATGAAAATTGACAGAGAGAAAATTAGTCGCAGAACGAAAAAAAAAAACAAAAAAAACGCCATACAGAAGGAACATACGAGGAAAGCTCGCGCGTTAAAGGAGACGAAGAGAGAAGCAATGCTTCTCGTGATCGTGTACGGTCACAGTTAAATTCTTAAATTGATAGCAACTCATACACAATGAAGTCCATTTATAATCGCCAGGCGTACTAACTCGAGGCGGCACTCTTAGCCGGTTACGGAATACGTGTACGTTAGACCATCGCGCTCACTATGATGCCACCGGCAGTGGCATCAACAGCGGTCAATAGTTACAAGGCGGTCTCAAGATTCTTCGAACGTCGCAGAGCCTCGGGTCTATCAATAAAATCTTACATTGAAAAAAAAAAGAAAAAAAAAATACAAACCGTTCGAAAAATCTTGATTCGTAATTTTCCTCTCCATCTCGCATGTTTCTTCAATTTCCCAAAAAAAAAAAAAGAAAAAAAAAGACTATTGAACCGCTCAAAAAAAAAAAAAAAAATCTTGATCCTTAAAATTTTCATCGTCATCTCACATTGATGTATCAAATTCTCCAGGATAGAATTCAACATAAAAATAAATTTAGCCACCATCTCGTATGTTATATTCGATAGTAAAAAGATAAAAGCAAAATTGTGGAACCGTTCAGAAATAACGTGAGCCTTAATGCAGAGGAAAAAAAAATTTTTGTATATGATTTTTTTTTTACTACTAATATAAATATATTAATATTGCATATAATTCGCAGTGTCAACCGCAGGATCTGAAGAAGTACCGTTCGCCGCATGGGTGCCTGGGTTAACGATCGTTACGTGGAGGCGGGAGCGGTCCTGAGGAAGCGTTACTCGAGGAGGACGAAGATAAAGCCGTGGTGTACGAGCTGCGATGGTGGTGGCAGCGAGCAGGCCCCGGCTCCGTGCTCATCTTCATCGTCCCTTTTGCCGCTGCGCCGTCAGTTCACCAGGCAGCTTTACGAGTGGCCAGTTTTACCGTTGTTCAAATCAAGGACGAAACCAATATTAATTGTGCGGGTGGCTTTAGAATTCTGAATACGATAAATAATAAATAATTAAACAAAAAAAATATATATATACGAACACAGCATACACACACTATAGTTTCGTGGCGATACGTTTGCCAGGTGAAAGTCGACGGGGCGCGTTCGATTTGAACGACATAAAAAAAAAAGAAGAAAAAAAAAACCGAAATTGAATGAGTGATAAAAAAATACAATAGACTAGTTCCTACAATATACCGGCTCATCTGCTAAAAAAAAAAAAAAGAGTCGTAACATTTTTCATCGAAGATCTTCGAGGGCGTCCCGGAGATTGCACGACGTAAAAAAAAAAATATATATTTCCAGCTGATTTTGAGGAACCAACGTCCATCTCGCGGATCGGGCGTCGTAAGAAATGTCGAGCTGGGCGAAGTTCAACGGGGAGGAGAGAGACAGCGTGGGTGTCGTCGATAAGAGGGAGGAAGGTCCGAGGAACAGCGTCGCAGCGCAGAAGTTGCAGAGCAAGAAGAATCAGCGTTCGCCGCCCGGTCCCGAGGATGAATCGGCGAGCGGCGAGAGCGCCGTCAGAAGAGGATGCAGAACGAAAGTTCCGTCGCGCGAGCAGTCGGCGAGGTTGGAGCCGATGTCGACGGGGAAATTCGACGACAGATTGTGCGCAACGAACGACGACGGGGCGAACAGTCGAACGGGAAGTTTGAGTTGCGAGAACGGTTTCGTGGTCGGCGCGAACGAGGAAGTCAACGACGAGATCACCGAGTCGGAAAAGGCGGAGGAGGAGAAGAGAATCCTCGAGGATGAAACCGGCCGGTTCGCCGACAAGGAAGATTCCGGCGGTAAGATTCGACGAGATGCGAGACTGGAGTTGATGCGCGAGTGTTCTCAGCAAGCGAGCTCGAGGAGACCGGAGAGTCTCTACACGGACGATAAATCGAGTCCCCAAAAATTGAAGCCCGTTTACGCCGAGAACAATCAGATGTTCGGCTCGACGACGAAGATCCTGACGCCGAGCGTGAAGAGCAAGGTCTCGACGCCGGGAAATTCTCTGGAGACCGAGAAGAGCACGGAGAAGCTGGTGAACGGCAAATCGCCGAGAGAGCCGAGTGGCAAACACGTCCACCACGTGCAGTTCAACAAAGAGCTCAGAAAGCGTCAACCGCAGTCGTCGGGTTCGCAGGACAAGCCCCAACCGAGTCCTTCGATATCGACCTCGAGTTCCGGCAGCTCCGAGGACAACTCGAGTCTCGGTCAGTTCTCGGAGGCGAGGCCGCCAGACGGCGGATGGGGCTGGGTCGTCGTCGCGGCCTCTTTCATGGTCAATCTCATAGCCGACGGTATAACGTTCTCCTTCGGCGTTATATACGTCGAGTTTCTCAATTACTTCGGCGAGGGCAAAGCCAAGACCGCGTGGATCGGCAGCCTCTTCATGGCGATGCCTTTGCTCTCCGGTCCCATAGCGAGTTTCCTCACCGACAGATACGGCTGTCGCAGAGTATCCATTGCCGGAAGCGTACTGGCGACCGCTGGCTTCGTCATAAGTTCGTTCGCCAGTTCCATGGAACTGTTGATATTCACTTTTGGCGTCGTGGCTGGCTTTGGCCTGTCCCTCTGTTTCGTTGCGGCGGTCGTCATCGTTGCATACTACTTCGACAAGAAACGCTCGTTCGCCACTGGACTCTCTGTATGCGGCAGCGGAATCGGCACGTTCATATTCGCACCGGTAACGCAGTATCTTCTCGCCGAGTACGGCTGGAGAGGCACGACCCTCATACTGGCCGGTCTCTTCTTCAACCTCGCCGTCTGCGGTTGCCTCATGAGGGACCTCGAGTGGACGACCATAAGAGCCAAGGCGAAGACTGCCGAGCGTCGGGCCAACAGGGAACGAAAGAGAACGAGGATCCAGAGTTCCAGCGCCGATTCCTTCTCAGCCAGCAGCTCGGCGAACACCGCGACTCAGACACCACACGGCGACCCGAAGAGAAACTTCGCCTCGGCGAACGCTATGATCATCGAGGGCCTTCGACTTCAGGAGGAGGAGGACGGTGGAAAATTGTTCTCCAGTCTCGTCAGTCTGCCGACCTTCGTCAAAAACGGCGAGAAAGTCCCTCTCGAGGTTCTCGAGCTCCTCAGCACGAGGAAGAATGTTTATAACGTTCTCCTGCAGAATTATCCGAGTCTGTTGATATCGTCGAGAAGCTTCAGCGACTCGGGACATCTGAACGAGTCCCTTGCCGCTAACCAGCTCGTCGCCAAAACACCGGCTTCCAGTCCTGTGGGAGATAAAATAGTGGACGACTCGGCTGACGGACAGGATGGCGAGGACCAGAAACGGGCGATGCCTCCTCCAAAACCACCACTGGATCTCGACGACAAGAACTGGCAGCACCAAGATGCCGCTTATCTCTGGTGGCTGAAGAAGATCAATCCCGACAGTCCACTTCGAAGATCGGCCACTCTGGAGCCTCACAGAAGACTGCCGACCGCCTATCTGAAAGACATAAGGGTGCACAGGCACAGTCTGACGTATAGAGGGGCGATGCTCAACATAAACAGATATCGGCTGAGGGCCTCGAGCTGTCCCGACATTTACAGAAACTCCATGACCACCATTGCCAAAACGAAACTCGTGTGGTACGCTGGCCTGTGGGAATTTTGGGATCTCGTCGTCGATATGCTCGACTTTTCACACTTCGCCGATTCGAGGTTTCTTCTTTTTTCTATAAGCAACTTTCTCCTGCACACCTGGTACGACGTGCCATACGTATATCTCACCGACAATGCCATCGAGATGGGCTTCAGCGAGACCGACGCCTCTATACTCATATCCGTTATCGGTATTATGAACATGACCGGAGAGGTGAGTTGGGACTCATTCGTACAAGTTTTTGGGAACGCGTTGTCTTGCCGAAAGTTCGATCGGCTGAATCAACTTATGCCCTTAAAATCGTGTCACCGAATGCACTTCTCACCGTCGTCTTACCGAAATCCCGAAATTTCAATTCCATGGATCTTCATTTAAGCGAACGTGTTCGCTTTGTGATTTTTGGTCGTACCCGACTTGACCGATTGAACTATTGACAACATAATGTGGTTCTCACTTGGCTATACACCATTCATATATATTTTTTTTTTTTTCGAAGTCGCGTGAATAATTGTTGCTTTAATGAATTCGTTTCTGTTTTTTTTTCACAGATTTTTCTTGGCTGGGCAGGTGACAGAGCGTGGGTAAACGCTTCGTTGGTTTACGCCGTATGCATGATACTGTGCGGCGCTGTGACAGGCCTTATACCGATGGTAGTGACCAACTATTGGGGTCTGTGCACGGTTTCTGGTGCCTTCGGCCTCTTCATCGCCGCGAATTACAGCTTGACCAGCATCATACTTGTCGAAGTGATAACCCTGGAAAGGTTCACGAACGCTTACGGTCTGCTGCTTCTCGTGCAAGGAATCGCCAATCTCATGGGTCCTCCATTGGCTGGTTAGATGCGAAAAAATATTATAGATGTACCGCGACGGTTACTTTTTCGCCCTTTATTGGCACAGTTCTCTCTACGAGGAAGCCAAAAGTATGTATAAAGCTTTCTCATAGAAGGAACTTTGCGAATAAAGGGCCATTATGAGAGAGTGTTATCAAAATGTCAACTTTCCACTCTCATGAGGAAGCGATATGAAAATGTCCATTTTCAGCTTTTCAGGATGTAACGATTTTTACACCCCCAATGTAAGCATTCACTGAGCGAGAATTCCGGTTGCAACGTCCGAAAGTGAGTTCGTCTCTAGGCGAGGATCCGCAATACCGAAGAAATACTACGTCATTTATTGATTCTCAGAAAGTTCGAGGAAAATCTCTAACGAATTCGAAGAAAGACTTTTGCCATCTGCGATCGTTTTCGTGTTTGCTCCAATAACGAGAAACCTCATCAAAGCTATCCAGCAGCCCTGGAGCGTTATATCTGCAGTATGCGTAACGGGGTGTCGTACTATACGGTGAGGTCGCAAGTAGCAAGATCAATTAGCGTTGCACCACCCACGAGATCTCTGTCGGAACCGCATTCAGTTATGAGACCACGATGCATCCCATCGGAATTCCTGGGGCTTGCAGTCGTCAATCGTCCGGAGCGGTGTAACTTTGTCTACCCGCGTTCATGTGGTCACAATACTCCAACTTGACCTACAGTATCATTCACCCACGAAATTAATCCCGCTCGAACTAACGATCTTTCTATTTTTTTGCTTCCTCATGGTGGAAGCTTTGTTACGGTAAAAAATAATTCGAAGTTCTAATGAAAACATGTTCGTAATATTTGGGACATGTACGTGCGCACTAAAAGCGCAAGACGCAATATTTCGAGAAAACGTTGATAAATCATGTTCAAATTTCATACACAGGAAGTGTGCTTAATATTAGACTTTTTTCCCGAAAATTTTGTAGAAAAATGTTTAGTTGTTTTTTATACGCGATTTCGCAGTTTTCCAAAAATGTCCGTGCACACTTTATTTGTAATAATTTCCCAGCTATCAGGTGAAAAAACTTGTACGGAGGTGAGCACTATTGAATTGGGGAAAAATCGATTGAACTGTTTTAAAAATGTATATAATTCCGAATATTTCAAATTGCATACAAAATTAGAACCTTATTTTAAAAGCAATTATTTGTATTTTGATTTTGTCTTCAGGATGGCTCTACGACATCACGGGAACTTACGATCTGTCCTTCTATCTGGCGGGTTTCTTCATAGCTCTCAGCGGCTTTCTGATGATGGTCATGCCAGTGATGGAGTTTTACAGAAAATGCAAAGCGCGCACGGCGAAGGAGTCTTCATCGCCGAGCAAAGAACTCACCGAAATAAACAGCGTCTGAATTTAATTCGACAACTACCTCGTTGGGTGCGGAAACGTGCGAATTCTCCGAGGCGACTAAAACAACGAATGGGCCAACAAATGGAGGGAAACACACAAACACGATAATAATAACGGCAAAATAAAAAGCTACACTAGCCGATAAAAAAAATATGGAATTAACGAATCGAATGGAAACATTTGTACGAACGCGATGTATTCATTGAGGAATTGTTGAACCTCTCTAATTTAGTAACTTGAGGTTATTAATCCTTCATCGGCAGTCTACAATAGTCGAGATTTTTTTCGAGCTCTCGTGTTAATAATAATGAGCTCTTTATTGTCGGTGCCCTCGGCGCGTTTTATTCGAATATATACATTATTATAATTGATATTGAATTAATGAGATGCGTAAAGTAGCACAGGGAGGCAGATGAAGAAAAGAAGCGAGCGCGTAGAGAAAACGGAATAGTCGAGCGATTAATGCAATCGACGATTAAATCGTGTAGATGACCAATTTGTCGTTCTCTCGACTTAACTCGACGAGAAAAAAAAGGATTAGATTGTGAACGGGCGCTTAACGCTCAGAGCAGGCTATAACGAAAAAACAAAGCTGCATGACAATTTTTCGTGGGCGTGTCACTGAGAGTCGACCAACGTCTTCGTTTTCAAACGTCCTCCCATAGGGGGACGATAAGCATCACCAGAAAAAGAAAAGATTTACGATTTAGTATTAGCCGATAGATTATAGTTGTTATGTACAAATTAGGACGAAAGACTTGGGCTCGAAGAGATTTGAGTGGCTCAGAAAAATAACTTTCCGATTGATAGAATTGATTTAAAAAAAATATCGATCTTCGCCCAATTTCGTATTCTGACAGAGAGTCGCTCGAATCTATCGAACGCCAAGATATTTCGAATCTCAGGATATTAATTGCTATGAAGTAAAATTATTAATTGTATGGAACGCCGTCGATATTGTACCCGTAGATCGACAATCAGGCGCCAATTCTAAACGCAGCTCGCTCTATCCTAATTCGTAAAAAGTATGTAATTTCTTTTTTTCTCTTGTGTTTACTCGTCTTTCGTTATGTTTCTTCCTTTTTAAGCATCGTTCTCGACAAATTATCTAATGATAATGCGAGTTTATAATCGTAAGTTGTATCTCCTATGTAAATAAGCAACCGAGACCATATTGTCTCCCGGTGTTGTAACAGAGAAGAGCGAAAATTCCTTATGTCTTTTGATTACATAAAAAAACGTGATAAGCTCTTCAAGTTCATGCGTTTGTTTCTCTTGCTTTGGGTTACGCTAAACAAACGTTAAAATTACGGCGATACCGGAATCAACGCTCCGGAATTTCCTTCAGCGAATTGAACGATCGCGTTCATTAAGATTATTTACACTGTAAACACACAAAAGACAATTGACACACTCGCAAGATAAAAATGGAAGCAAAACAAACAGAAAAAGAAAAAATATGTTAAAACAATACAATTCGATTGATAGCAAACATACCTACGACACTTACATGTAAATAGGCATATGTGTATATATAGCTTTTCTGTGATGATACAAGATAAACCATATAAATTTTATGAATCTTGCAAAAGCTGATAGAGACGTAGCCCCCACTACTGTAGCGTTTGCGTGCGGGCGCTCGTTATATTACTTTTTCCCATTACCGAATAAAAATAGAGGGAATTTAGAAAGAAAACAAAAAAATATATATATATAAATCGATATTTCGATAATCGATAGCTTGCATCGATAAATTAAAAAAAAACTTTCAGTATTTCTTATTATCGTTTAATCCTTGCAGATGGAACTTTTGAGGGGAAGTTTGTATGTAAAAAAAAATGAAGAAAAAATATCAAAGCACGCAGGCTCTATGGCGGCGGCGGATATGCGAGCGCGCGGCCTTACTGGCGTCGTTGAAATGTACGAAGCAATATTTTATTATAAAAAAAACAAACAAATAAAAAAACAGAAACAAGAAAAAAATGGAAGCATACCGAAACGAATAATCGAGACAACAAGTTGACACTGTGAATTTGTTTTCGTTGGGTGTGATGCGAACCTCGAGTTAATTTATTTTCGATCGACACATCTGCGTAGACAACTTTCCGTAGTGTTTACCGAGAAAATAAGAGGGCAGAGTTTCGAACGGCACACCGCTAAGAGAACGAGTTGCCGGTAATATTTTCAAAACAGTGCGAGACAGCAAAGCATTGTTATATATACAAAAATTACTATGCATAGCTGAACCATGAAGAATGTCGCTCGAATCTCTCGAAAGTGGCTTAATATCTTGGATTACGATAATAATTCTACGGAATTATTATCGACTAAATACACACAGACTCACACACACGCACACAAACCAACTCACACACCGACGTATCGACACATGACACGTAGAAAAAAAAAAAGACTCTTCGACTACAAAATTCTGGACGTATGCTAGGCACGCGCCCAACCCACCGTCTTAATCCAATAAATCAAGACTAATTCCTCATTAGGTAATAATTATTAATGAGAGAGAGATTATGAAAATAAAAAAAAAGCAAAATATATAAACAATAATAAAAGAAACGAACCATTTTCGAATTGTATACATACGTACGTAGTGATACATGAATATATTGTATGTGAGTGAAACAAAAAAGTGAAAGGAAAGAAAAATGAAAAATTTCTATTTCAATTAAAATATAGAATAATAAGATATATTCCACTGTTCGTGTTTCATTGCCCGTGTCGAGCGACGATTCCTCTTTCGATTCGCAAACGAGGGAATAACATACGTCGTTCAACTCTACTCCAAAGATATTGATAAGAATACAACAAAACACCAAAAAAAAAATAAATAAATAAAAAAGAAAAGAATCTATTCCAATTAAAATATAGAAAAATGAGATATGATTAACCGTTCGTTTATTGCCCGAATCGAACGGTGATTCGTCCTCCGATTTCCAAACGATCAAAACAAATAACAGAAGCGCAACCATCGCTGAACTATGACCCAGAGATATTGCAGGTCAATTAATCAGAAAAAAAAAAAAAAATCATTTATATTTCAATTACATTGTAGAATAATAAGATAAATTTCAGCGGTCGTGTATCACAGTCCCTGTCGAGCGGCGATTCCTCCTTCGTTTTACAAACGAACAAAACAAACGAGGGAAGCACCTTCGTCGATTGAACTATACCCCAAAGATGCGTATCGTCGACGACAATTGTTCCATGCAATCTTGTCGTTGGAACGCGATCTTATCTCTAACGCAGTTATGTATCAGCAGGGGAAGCGTCGTTCTTTTGATACTTTTTTTTTTTTTTTTTTTTTTTTTTTTTCGTGAACAATAAATCAGTCAAGCACGAGCTTCGCGTTCTCAACAGTGTACGGCGGGCGAGCACGGGGTCAACAAGTGCGCAAGACCAAGAGATACGGGACATGCGCTTCGGGTTCAGGTGTTACCCGACACATCCGACAGGGACTCAGTGTACTTCTCGTACTCCCTCGCGGTGGGCACGCTGCTTGCAAATTTCTCCGTCGATCACAACACCGATCGCTCACTGTCAATAAAACAATATTAAAACGAAACCGATATTAAACAATACTAAAATACAAACGATAGATCGGTCAAAGACAAAATATAATCTCGCAGCCGTCGAAGCCTGCCGCGATTAACTTAGCGAATAAATAAACGATCAATTTTTATAAACAATCATTTTTTTTAAAACAAAACGTACATTTTAGAAATACTGCCGGACCATTTTAGTCGAAGCGATCGACGGAATTATATTCGTAAATAGTCGACTGAAGGTTTCGTCGATCATCAGCTGTGAATGACTTGAGTAAGAGTCCTGCCTCGAGGACTCGAGACGAGAAAACCTCACCGAGGACCTCGATTTAAGGTGGTGAGTTCAGCGATGATTCATCCATGTGTGTGTATCGACTTTATACGAAACGTCCTACCCCCCCCCCCCCCCCCCCCCAATGTTTATTTTCTCAAAGCGAGAAGCTACCTCGCCTTTGCGAAAACGTCGTGTACGTCGTAGATCGTACGTCGACCGACACACGCAACACACAGAACAATTTTTCTGCACGTTATTTTCTTACGCGAATTCTTGTCTTCCAATTGGGCACAGATTTTTTGCTCCCCCCCCCCCCCCCCGTGTCACGCCCACTGACCATGAGGTGATTATTTGTTTGTACTTTGATTTTTATTTTATTCCATCTTTTCTTTTTGTTTTAGTACTTTGGACGTTCCATTAATTTTTTTGATTCCAACTTATCTGTTGAAATTAAAGTTTACATTGATATTTTTAGAGGTTGGGTGAATCGAGATTTCGTGGTTCGTACGATGGTTTTTGCTCCCCGAGGAGCACCCGACGCGACGTCTCGTTGATTCGTAATAATTTTGTAACATTCTCGTTCGGTTTGGACGAGAAAATTATTCGCCGATCGATTTGCGGCAGGGTTAGCTCGAGCATTTTTAGATTCTACGAATATTCTCTCGCAGACGCGATAGCAAAGGCGTTTCGACGAAGAGATAACACCGGATTTCAGCGATGTCAAAGATACTAGACGCCTCGTCGATTGCACATGTCTGATCCACATGGAATGTCTCAAGGTTTCGTTCAGTATACATTTTTATTTTCCAAACAACGAACGGCGGAGCGGATTCATTTATTATCGGATAAATAACTTCGTGAGACTTCGGGCCGGTCTCCGTTATTCGGCAAACTTCGGCTAGTTTCGGTTTTGAAAATGGTGTCTCCTCGCGATGCGTCGTCGTAAACAGTCGTCTGCTTGGAAATGGTCGTGTTGTCGGATAAATTCTTTCTCGTTGAATAACCCGGCCGTTCGCACGGAGTCCGATAAATAATATATCTGTCGGTTTATAGTTCATTGAGAAGTCGCGATAGTGAGTGTGCGAAAAGGCCAAGACGTGTCGCAATCTGACCTTCTACATTGTTCCTCAAAGGACGTTGACTTCGCTGTGCCAACGTCTACGAACTTATCGAGTTTGCCGGACGATATCGCTCTCGAATCGCGATCCAGAATTTGCTCATCGATTGTTTGAAAGGTGATAAGTCGTCCTGAGTGGAGCTAGGTGATCGGACCCGAGGCACTTTCCATTTCGATATGTCAACGACAGCGGAGTCATCGATCGTTGCACGTACGGAAGATTACGCGCTGACCCTGGTCGCAAAAATGCCCCCCTATGAGGTGAGCTACTTTAATGAGATTAGAAAAACGTCAGAGTCTCACGGACTCGACGTGATTTCATCGATCGGTCGACGACGTTAGTTGATTGAATAAAATTGCTTGTAAATGGAGGTAATAAGCATAAAAAATAAAGACTACTATAAAGATGTAACGCGAATGCAGCGGATGAACGCTTCGGAGAGGTTATGTTCGTTTACGCGCGGCGCCGGCGCTCGTAAATCAAACTCACGCGCTTCGACGGGAACTCGCTTTGTGTGGAATTTTTATTGTCGGATAGTCGCGTGGGTTTCGCTACTTAATTCACTTGTCTGATTCCCGACCACGGCCCTGTACCAGTTGATACGTCATTGTACGGAATATAGGAATAAACCGGATAATTCCGTGCTCATCGATTACCGGCTGTCTCGTGTATTGTCCTGAGATCGACGTTGTATTTATTGCTCGGTCGGAATTACGCCAATCGAAATTGCACGATCCACGAGTGGGACGATACATTACGCCTGAGCGTTCCAGAAATATAACTGTCGGATGAGTAACAGTGCACTTTCCCTGAGTGGCTGCGCGCCAAGCTCGCGTGCGTCGCGTCCGAATGGACGCTCTCGCCGGCGGCCTGACATATCGATTACCGCTACTACTTGAATTTCTTAGCGAGATATTGTCACGATGCCATTCAACCATTATCCCGAACAATTGAAAATCCGAGGCAATCGCTGCTTCCTGCAACGAACAATACAAAATATACGTCACCATTGCTATTTAGATCGTCAACATTTTCCAGATATTTCGGCTCAAAGTTATTTTTAAATAAAACAAGGGTCATTGAAAATTTCGATAAATATATGCCCGTTAAATATTTAAGGCATCACGATTTTACAGTCGCATATAAACAGCCTAACATTTACATATTAACATTGGATTTCTGAGTCGCTGCAACTTCGTCTGACCAGCCATGCCTTTTTCCCCTTGCCCGTTCGCCGAATCTAGCTTTTCGCGACGGAGACCACAGACGAAAACCGTCCTCTGATCTCCGCCGCTCCGACGACGACTTTGTCTCATTGGGCTACTGACAGAGTGTATACACGTGGCTCGACGTACAATGTATTTCACTCTCTGCTATACTCCGACCCCCAAACGAAAAGTTCTTTCTCCATCAGCCTCGGCGGCTTTACCTTGCCAGAGGTCTAGCCCAAGGTTACGTACGAGAAAGCCGCTGGAAGTGAGATCGCCGGATAGGCGCCGCTCGCTCTCGGCTCTCAAAACTACCCCTCCCACTTTCTTTCCTTTTTTTATTCCTCAGTTCTACGAACAGAACGAACTGGAGACTCGGAAATCGACCGGTCTGTAGTCATGGCAACTCCCCCCACCACCGCCCATTCACCCAGTCGCCGGCGCACCCTCCGTCCCTCTTGCACCGCGTCGCCGTTCCCTCGCGTTTTCTCTCTTCGCCACTCGTTCGCAACAACGTGTGTACGTCGCGACCTAGCTCGTGAATCAGCGTTATTATACAACGAGGGATGGACGATTCATGGAATGGTGTGTTACCCACCGTCTCGAAACTAACGACGCTGCCTTACAGAAACGAAATACCCGTGCGAGGTCAAGATGATTCGACACTCGTTTCACCTCGCATCACGATACGTCGCGGGCTCGCTCGAGCCTCGTCAGTCGAGTTTAAACGATTTTAGGAATCTTTTTTTTTTATTCTAACAATGATTTTTTTTTTCTACAACTAATGTTCCCGGCTGATGCAGAGCATCGTTTTTAAATAGGATAGCGGCTTTGTATTTAATCGATTCGGGATTTGAGGTTATGAATCGAGTTTGGACGATGTTAGGAAGCTTCTTTTTTCAAAGTTTTTTTTGTTTGTTTAACTTTTCATTAGGTCTTACGCAGAGCATCTTCGTCGAAATGTGATATTGGTTGTTTGATTGCCCATGACTTACTCGATAGGTCATCGGCGTGCGGAAGAGGTTATGTTTTCGTAAAGAGGTGTTTTTCGCGTCGGGTAATTCGAGCGTTTGTTTCATTGTTAAATAGAGCGTTTGTTTCATTGTTAATAGAGCTGCCAATCAAGGCTGACTCGTGCGGTGGCGTGCGACAGAACAATCATCGAAACGACTCTGAACTTAAACTTAAAGACGTACTTGGCCACGTCCGCAGATCGATGACCCACTGGCACGAATAACGTCGAGTCGCGTACGGTTTTGTGTACACGGGTCGGACACGTAAACACACACACACACACACAGTTATCTAGGCCCTTTCCATGTTCGCCTGAAAAAAGTCGTATAGTCACATTTCGCACGATAACAAGAGGGTTATTTATGGTCTCGAGCGTAGTTGATCCAAGCTAATACGAACAAGTGGCAGCGATCCAATTTGCCTCGAGGCTTAAATATTAATGGCTCGAAGACATTGTTAATGTTCTAACGACTTTTTTTTTTGTTCCGTTTATCGAATCTTCGGATCGATTTTTAAGCGATTAGACCGCGAGATACGTAATAACAATTTCGATTCTATCATGCACGACGACTCTGGGCAGCTGTGAGCGGATTGGTCGTGAATCTTTGGGGATAAAATACGGTCGTTGATCTCTGCGCGAAACGACGCCATTTTAAATCTCGATTCACGCAAATCGCACGGCATTGGAAATCTCTTGTTATGGCTTTGACGCATGCGCACGATAGTATTTTTTATCTTTGTACCTCTCAAGAAACTAGTATATGCTAATTATACTTTATTTTGCGTTACTTTTCAGTTTTTTCTTTATTTTCAGGATTCGTTTACATAATTGCATGTAATTCTTGTTGTTTCTTTTTTTTTTCTTTCTTGCAACCAGTATTTTACGCTTTGATGTTTATTGCATCGATATTGCTTGCGATATTTGCTCACGTCCAGCGGCGCACGCACATTCCTACGCCCAATCGCGCATGTACGCCTGAAATCGTCATTTAACATTACATCGATGGTAAGTACCAGAAAATAATTTTTTTTTTTTTTTTCATAAATCTTTGATACAACCAAATTGACAAACATCTTCACACGACGGATCATTCGCCTGGACGGCGATAGCCGTGTAGTAGAATTCCATAAAAATGTTATCGTCACTCTAACGGCTGTACTATTATTATCACCGTGGTACGAGAATAGTCGGCAATCGAGTCTCTATTGTAGAATTACCGTGGACGAGTATAAGTTTCAGTAGTGAGTCGTCAACTCGTGCCTTGTCTATTTACCTCACAAGCTCAGCTGCCAAAAGTGTGATTACGCGTCGCCATCTTGTCTACCGAAGCCCGATAATAGAACTCGCATTACTAACCAAACAATGAAGTGGCGATAATCTCGCCACTGACTCTTTATTCCCGTCGACATAGATAAATTAACATCAATAAATCTGATGTAAAAAAGCTATCTCGTTATATCAATGATAATAAATTAACGTCCATATATTTAATTTAAAACAATTGTTTATATTCGACCCAAAGCTCAATATCAAAATGAAACCTGCAAAGCTGCATTATCGTCACTCGTCGCAATTCGTCTCCTCACTCATATTTCATTCTCATCGACATTAATGTATTTGACAAAAAAAAATTACAAAAAGATTTTTTTTTTTTTATATATATAGGCCACGAGACGACAAGGAGCGTGTATGCTGAGGCATCCGACAATCAAGGACCCGTCAACGCCCTGTTGGGAGGTCCTTATGGTAGCTGAGGCGTCAGCGCGCGGCATAAAGTGCAAGAATCAAGGGTTGAAGGGCTGGCCCCGTCGCTGGAGCCACACGTCCTCAAGGAATACCTACATTTAGAAGAAATAGTACGGCGATAATGTCGAACCGGAACAAGAACGTAATAAGTGAAAGGAGCACGACGAGCTCGACGCCCGACGCGACGCGAGCGCCACCTGTAACACCGACGAAGCATCCGCCGGTGATAAGGCAGATTCAGCCGAACCACAACAACAACACAAGCAACAACAATAATAACAACGACCTGGCGACGAGCAACGGTATAGCGAGTCCGACGAGAAAGGACGCTGTCTACGCGAAGAAGGACGCCGCTTATCAGCGACCGAGCATTTATCTCTTCGCCGGTAAGAATTCCCACGACTCGTCAAACTCGATCGGTAACGAAGCGCGCGACCAGCTGAGGAAGGGACCAGCACCGATAGTCGGTTGGAGAAACGGTAGCCCGACCGTTTTTCCGAGTTCACCGACCAGAACGCCCGACACGCTCGGATCGGACTCGCGGATGTCGCTGAATCACTGCGACGAGCCGGCCTCCTCGTCGTCGAAGAGCTCGGGTATCGGACAGGACTCGGGCAACACCGAGGACCTGAGCAGCCTCGCCGACGAGAGATTGTTACCGTCGACCCCGGCGCTGACGATAGACCGGAGCGTCGAGTCCCTCTCGGCGGACAAGGAGACTTACCTGGACACGAGTCCCGACCTGGGCAGGTACAAGGATCTCAGCCTGGGCGACGATCTCCGTGACCGGATCGGTCTGCTCAGTCCGGGCACTGACTGCACCGAGGACAGAATTCCTGCGACCCCGGGCGACAGTTATCTGACCTCGCCGAATCTCACCGTCGGACCGAGCCCAACGAGCAAGAGCGCCTTCGAGGACGAGAGATCACCGGCGGAATCGACCGAGCCTCTGAGTCCTGAAAAGACTCACGGCATTCTGGTCCATCGAAAGTACTCCGATCCCGAGACGACGATCACGGCGAATTTCAACTACAACGATCATCACCAGTTCGAGGTGAGGTACAAGGATTCGATCGACGGCTCGGAGAGCGTATTGAACGGGTACGAGGACGAGGATGACCCCGAGGACAAACGTCGGGTCGGGGCTCGCACGAAACCAAAGATACCAGACGGTGGATGGGGATGGATGGTTGTATTGGCCTCGCTCGTAATTTCGATGATTGCCGATGGGGTTTCTTTCAGCTTTGGACTACTCTACATCGAGTTCCTTCATGAGTTTGGGGCTTCGAAGTCCAAGACCGCCTGGATCGGCTCGCTCTTCATGGCCGTGCCCCTTCTCTCCGGTCCGGTGATGTCCGCCCTCGTCGACAGATACGGCTGCAGAAACATGACCATACTCGGCGGTCTTGTTTCCGGTTTGGGATTCGTCCTGAGCTCTTTCAGCGGCACCATCGAGGTAATGTACCTGACGTTTGGCGTTATTGCGGGACTCGGCCTGGGGCTGTGCTACGTAACGGCTGTCGTGAGCATCGCCTACTGGTTCGACAAGAAACGAACTCTAGCTGTAGGGTTAGGAGCCTGTGGCACCGGCGTCGGGACGTTTCTTTACGCACCGATGACGACTTTCTTCATCAACGAGTACGGATGGCGGGGCACTTGTTTACTCCTTGCCGGAACCTTCTTCAATCTCATTGTGTGCGGGACCGTCATGAGGGATCCGGAGTGGTGGGTTCTCGAGCAAGAGAAACAAACCCTCGGCTCGCCGAGGAAATCCATGGCGAGATCCGAGGGGGGAAGATCGTCGACGAGCCAGTTGGAAGACTTTCCGGGGGTCGAAGAACTCAGGAGATTGCTCAAGAGCGGAAAAGCTCCGGAATATTTGTTGCAGAGCTTGAGAACTAGCACCGAAGCGCCGAGCAACGCCGAGGGCGGGACAGCTTTCAGGAGCGTCGTCAATCTACCGACCTTCGTCAGGCAGAGCGAGAAGGTTCGATTCGCTTGGAGTACGAATTTTTATTCTTGCTTTCTCATGGACTAAGTTGTTTTTGCTTTTGAAAAAATGGATCTGAATGTCAGAGTACAGTAGAATCTTGATTATTTAGAAGAATGTCGGTACGTTGAAAAAGCGTACGTCGAATAAGTGAAATCTGGGCTAACACGGATAAAATACTTAATTCATATCAACTTCATGTTGATGCTTTAGTTGTTTTATCCGAGTTTTCCATATTATCCGAGCGTACATGGATAAGGGAGGTTTTACTTTTGATGCCATGTATGTGTGTGTGTCCCGCACACATACATAATCAATTTTGAGCTTGAGAAGTCATGTATGAATTACGTTGCACCTTTTTTTTTGCGAAGCAATGGAATTGTAAGATTTTTTTTTTTTCGTTGATTTGATTTGTAGGTCCCTTTGGAGGTACTGGAATCTTTGTCAGGAAACTCGAGACTGTACAACGTTATTCTGGAGAACTATCCGAGTTTGCTGCTGTGCCGAAGCTTGTCGGACAAAAAGCTCGAGGACTCGACCGCGGAAGTCTGCAACAAGAGCGGCGTCACAATGTCCATGAGGTTACACCACTGGTCTGCTATCTGCATCCTGCACTTTTTTCGTTCGTTTTTCGTAGCATTATTATTTATTAATTAACGAGTTTATTTGGTTGAGTGGTAATCATAGTAAGAGATATGAAAAGTGCGGCGAGATTTTGAGATAACGTAGACGATTGACTCCCTGATGAATATACAGTATACAACGTCCTAAGTTGCACACTCGGCAATTAAGCGAATTAGTCGCGACCGGGTGAGTTGTATTTCCCTCCATCTGCTTCAATACCTGACCGCACCCTTCTCCACCCCTGGAAGGATTTTATAGGCATGAAACAAAATGGCAGAGGTATTCATCTCTCCACACCCACATAGCACAAAATATTTTGAAATCATTGTAGAAATATATTCAATCTTCCAACCCTTACGTGATATTTGTGAAATATACTAAAATTATATTTTGAGACATTGTAAGGAAACATTTCTTGAATATTTCGAAAATATATCCTTAATCATTTAACATCTGAAATGTTTATCAAGTATAATGATGGAATATTTTGAAATATTGTTACTTTGATGTTTCGCCGAAATACAGCTATTAATGTTACTTAAGTACGCGTATGTGTAATGTAGCATTATGCCGGCCGAAGCACTCCCAGAAAAGGCCGATTCAACTCATCCGGTCACTAAAACTTATCTGGATGAAACTGCAATGCTTCGAATGAATCAAACATGTTTTGTTAAAATCAGTTTTTATTACTTTAATTTATACTCCATTATGTAAGACATTTTTCTTGCCCGTAGCACGAGATGCATGGCTCTGGACAATTGTCTGTGAGTGTTTAAATATTATTTTGACAAAACTCGACGAATAAAAATTTTTAAATGCAGGATCAAGCAAGCTACAGAAAAGTCAAAACCGCTGGTGATCCCGACAAAAGATTCTCATCCGGACTCCACTCATGCCTCGACGAAAGCTCTGGCGACACGGAGAATGTCGAAAAAAGATCTCGAGTTGGCAAATCCACTTTTAGCAAAAGAAGTTGCCCAAGCAGTGAGTATATCTTGCTTCGTCGCTCAGCGCTTTGCTACAACGGCTTGGAATCAACGACGATATTTCAATTCTTTTCAGGTCGCTGAAGCGGAAAAGGCAAAGTCTCACTCGAAGCATCATCTTCCGGGATTCGGAGGTGTTGTGGTCAGAACCGACTCGCTCCCGTGGCTCAGACGACAGTTCAACACGAATACTCATTACTTCAAGGACATAAGGGTTCACAGAAATTCCGTGATGTACAGAGGAGCCGTGCTCAATCTTCACAAATACAGACTACGAGCCAGCAGCTGTCCGGATATATACAGAAACAGCATGACAACTCTAGCGAAAGAGAATGAAGAGGTTCCCCACAGAATAATTGATATATATATTTTTATCTGTATTGTCTCCCACCTCGTAAAGCTACTTATGAGTCACCGGACCAACCCGATACAAGTGCCTTATAGTGGGTCGGCTTGGTTATGCATAATCACTGATTTTACTTCTCTTTTCCTGCTAACTTCTGTTTTTTTTTCTTTCGTGGTCAGCCAGAGCTCCATATTTTTTGCGCATTTGCCTTAGTCTTCACTGTACGAAACATTAAATTAGAGGCGTGCGCGCTGATCACTTGACCAGAGGATCGGTTAATAAATGGCCTATATATATTATTTTCATAATTAACGATACGTAATTCCATCATTATTTATTAAACAGAAATGGTACAGCGAATTGGTGGATTTGCTGAAAGGCATGATGGACTTCTCGATGTTCCTGGAGCTTCACTTTCTCCTGCTGTCGCTATCGACAATTCTTCTCTTCACATGGTTCATCGTGCCTTACTTTTATCTCGCTGAACACCTGATGCGAAACGGTTATTCCGAATCGGACGGTGCTAATTTGCTGAGCATTATCGGCATTACAAATACGATTGGAATGGTGAGGGTCAACCGTACAAGATTATTTTCAATCTATCAAAAGTATTCATAGCACTGGAAAAAAAATTACAGGACCTGTGCCACTTCAAAAATGTATGTCTCCCTGCAACAAAACATTCAAAGCCTACGACTCGTAGTACATTTAGAGAAATCCCTACGATAAACTACAACCGTCTACGACTCGTATTACTTTGTAGTTTTTTTTTATAAACATATAAAATTGCTCAATTCGGACATCGAGGGAAAGTGAAACATTGATAGGGTATCTTTTTCCGGTGTAATTTTTTGAAACCTGTGGCGTGAAAAGTTAAAGATACATTGTAGTTTTAGAGTAGTATGTCGTAGACAAATTTTGACCGAGAATTGTATAATTTTCTTTTTTTTTCCTTTTCATAGATCGCTCTAGGATGGGCCGGGGATCAGCCCTGGATGAACGTCAGTAAAACGTACACATGGTGTCTGATTGCTTGCGGAATCGCGACTATCCTCATGTCGGTTTTTACCGACAGATACGTTTTATTGATCATCACATCAGCGGCGTTCGGTCTATTCTTCGCGAGCAACTTCAGCTTTACTCCTGTGATTCTCGTCGAGTTGATACCCCTCGAGAGATTCACTACGGCTTACGGTCTCAGCCTTCTATGTCAAGGAATCGGCAATTTGTTGGGGCCCCCACTAGCTGGCTTCCTGTTCGACATCACTGGTTCCTGGAATCTTTCTTTTCTCATGGCTGGCGGCTGGATCATACTGTCTGGTTTGCTAATGGGAATTATACCGTACACAAAGAATCGAAAGATTTGGGGCTCGGGACCCGTCGAGATGGAACGTGACAGAGACTGCGAGGCTTAACTCTATTAGTAAAAATTTGAAAAACCAAAAACAAAAAAAAACGATGATAATATTAGTAGAGCCTTTCGAATACTCGATTTAAACAATCGTTTTTCAAACCAATTTACATAGCTAATGTTTTAACTTCATTTTCGTCTTTTAAATTATTATTATAGTATAATATTATATCGTTATGTTTCATTCGATGAATAGTCTCATGTTGCTAGCCAAGTCGCTAGAATCTCTTAGAAAAAAAAAAAAAATGAAAAATAACGTAAACGTTGAAAGAATGCGACGAAGAGATAATGTCGGGGAAGCGTCCGATGATTAGAAGGCTTTCCGTTCATTTGCCATGGAATTCGCGAGGAATTAAATGTATAAATATAATATTCCAAGGGGGGAGAAGGGGAGGAATACGAAAAAGTTATGAGATGAAAAGTCGAAATAGTCTGTCGAAGAAAAAAAATACTATACGCTTATTATGTTATGAACAATAAGAAAATATTCATCGAACTGTCCGTATATATACGTAGTTATATATTGTACATCTATATTTACAATTACAAAATAATAATAATAACTCTTTCGTCACGGCGCGTTTCACGCGTGTCAATGTAATCCGTGGGATTGCATCTTTGATCCCTCGCAACTTTTTGGACGTAACATTTATCCGTGTTAGTTGAAAAAATAAACGAGTGTTATATAGGAGAGTTATATAAACGAGAGTTATATATTATTATATAGTGAGAGAAAGTAAGCGAAACGGAAGAACTAATATGCTGACAACAAAATGAACAAGACTTTTGGAAGTTTTACAACCGACTATGCCTTCGACTGAGCGCGACTAGAAGACAAAAAACAATTTATTCAAAGCGAAAAGTAACAAAAAATTTAAAAAAAGGTTAAAGCAAATTTAGCCGACACACTATACAATAACATGCACGATGTCTGTAGCGTGTAGGACTTTTGGAATTGGAGAACAATGAGAAAAATACAAGTCGCATCTGTGATTAACTCTCGTCGACTATGAACACTTGAGACAGCCACATTAGTGTTGGCCTGTAGATAAATACAAAAGATAAATCGATTGTCCATTGCCGCGATACCAAACTAAATAATCGAAGAAAAAAGAATTCAATATATTCCATTGTAATGTCAAAGAAGAAGTATGTCTTCGAATTTGTAACACGATCGATTGCCTCGTACGAAAGAAAAAAAACAGAAACAAAATGCTCGAGTCCACGAACGAACTAAGCGATACATTCCAAAATGACATTATACATTATATAGATATTATATTTGATGTACCATTGCATCGGAGGAATAAAATATTTGGCAATCGTGAACGAATCGATTGTCTTATTTGATAGTTTCACATGTACAACTGAGTGGGGACGGGATATCGGTTTTGTTTCAATTATTACGAATAAAAAATTGCGTTTAATAACCAGGCGAAGTTGTGGGACTCGCCGGTCCAGGACTAGGACTTCTGCTTGACATGTCCGGAACTCCCAAAGTAGCTGCCAGATTCTTCAAAGTCCGTGGAAAGCTCTTAGTAATTATGGAGTGCTGAGGAGCAAGCAACGCATCAGCTACCACACTCAACCGCATCCCATTCCCGTGCCTGTGCAAGGTCATCGACATATCTAAAAAAAATATATATGTATACAAGGATAATATACAAGGATTAATAGACCATTAAGAAAATCCTTAATAAACTCACTGCAATTTCCTTGAGGTGGACTCCAGTAAACTGCGGTATCGACTCCCTCGACTGGAAGTTCACCGTCCACGTGGGTGAGACTCAAGGAATACCTTCTTGTAAGATGATTGAGCATGATTTTGAGAAACAATGAAGGCAGACAGGAAGTCAACAGTCCTCTTGAACTTTCCGCGGCTGTGATAGCGTAAATAGCGCTTTGCCTTGCTCTGGCCTCTCGCAAATTCTTTTGCGTTACCTGAACATAAAAAAATGTCCAAGGTTAACCATGTGTTTCAGACTTTAATTACAGTGAAAAAAAATTCGCAGTATAGACCTGCAATATCTCGACGAGGTCGTCCTCGAACAGGGGAGTCCTCGTCGGCAGTGCCAGGCAAAGAATACCACGAGCCGCATGATTTTTAACGAACAGCGCCCTCTGACTGACGTATCTCGCAGTAGCGAGAACATCCTGCGGTATAGGAACGCCGGATGCCTTGAAGTACTCTTTCAGTGAGCTAACAGTGGCCGTGAGAAGAATCTCCGTTTCCGTTGCTCCGGTGAGACATGAAATTTGTCTCAGCAGATCCGTGTCAATCTCGTCCGACCAGGCGACGACCTTTCTGCCGCAAGGCGATATAGTCTGCAGCTGATTCTCGTGCGAGTGCCTCAGAAATAATTCGTCGACTATCGATCGTGACGCACCAGCGACGATCGCGGCTATCGACAGAACTTCCATGCTCGCTTGGGCGATCAGCGGCAGGTAGCAGAACAGCAGCGACGTCAGCGTGTCGGGATAATGGTGCTTCTGGCTCGAACTAAGTGCCCTCAGCTCGCGGAATAGAATAATCGGTGTCTTCAAAGTCAGACTAACGATCGCGTACCAGATCCAGCCAATCGTCGAGTAGAAGGTTTCTACTGGATTTATCGACCTCAGTAGTGCGCGAAAGAACGTCGCTAGACTGATGTTTCTTTTCGCGGCTTCCCGTTGAAAAATCGTGAATGTCTGTGAAAAGCCGGTTCCATCGGGTTTTCTGTAGTTTCTGTGACAATCAAATCGTTCGATTTATAACCGTAGGACCGCGACGATTGTTGCATTGACGAAACGAGACGATAAAATGTACCTCGTTAATTCCTTCACCGTCGAAACTACGACGATTACAAAGATCTTGAGACACTGAAAGAGCCCAACGGACTTTTTGAGTATCTCGGGCCTCTCAGTTGGGTCGTTGTTGCACAGAAATTCGTTCCAATTGTTGCTGAAACTCTCGGTCAGCTTCTGGTGGAGTTTTGGCAGTGCCGAAGGCTCGATGTATAGGTTAGTGAACGGCGAGTCGCTTTCCTGGCAATTCCAGCTGCCGGGCGAGTACTTCAGTGGTAAAAAGTCCGCGAGCGTCAGATGTTCACGACGCAAAAGCAAATGGTGGACTCGGACTAGGTAAACTTTGGTGCTCGCACCGTCAACGAGACAATTTATCACGTGGACCTGCCACGGCGAGTGGGACGTTGGTAGAAACTTTGACGTAATGTCGCTCACGAAATCCTTGATGAAAAAAAAAAAAATTTGCACAAATATTAAACTGAGTCCGTGCACTTAAAAAATGTCTTTTCTCTGTAACAGCAATGATTTTTTTTCTGTTCTACTGAGATAAAAATAGTTACTACCATCATTGATATTCCTAGCGTTGGTGTGGCTGCCTAGAGTATTCACGTGTAGGTGTGAGTATGTGTGAAAATCTGTGTGCATTGGTGTGATGTCCGATCGACATGACTTTTATTATTATCTAGGTATTATTATTATTATTCACCTGAATGTTAGAATCCGTTATCGGACGGCCTTTGTACGAGACGGGTGAATTTATAAGATGGTCGTCCATGGAAAAATCCTCGAGATCTTTCCAGGCGTAAAGGCCACATTTTCTTGTTAATGCCGTTCTAAGAAAAGGTCTCGTCGATACGACGTGCGCGAGATGAGATCGGATGTTCTCGCTTATAGCTTTTCCTCGCACCATCAGTGTATAAACGCCCTAATATAAACCGAAAGTATATTAAAATTTCTGTTAAAAAAAAAAAAAAACTGTTCCATTCTCTACAGAGCTATCACATTTGTCCACCTGATTTCTTCCATGATCGAGTATACCCTGAATGGTGTTGCCGTCGACAAATACATAACGGGGATGTCTCCATTCGACGAACCGTGTCCAACAGCGCCTCGACCATTTGACAACTACGGTTATAAACGGGAACTTTCGATTATCGTTGTCGTAATAATATCGACCCGCTCGTTCTACCGTTCACGAAGGAATAATAGTCAGTTTTTAATTGACACGATGACTACGAGACTGTTAACGCTTCGTTGTATACAAGTCGAATTATTCGATTATGTCTGCCGCATCGGGGCTTATCTCTTCAATGCAGACATGTAAGCGTCGAAAAATAATCTCTCGAGCGACACAAACGAACAAGAGAAAGCGAATCGATCGATCAAAGGATGATTATTACTCGAAGCTTCTCTCTGTGAGCTGAACTTACCTGCGTAGCTCGTCAGAAGCAGTGGTACCAACAGCGGTGTCAAAATAATAGTCATTCCCACGTTGGCCACGAGAGTAAGCAATCTGCCCATATCGTGGCGCGCGCGTGAAGTTCTGGTTACGAAAGAAAATAAAATTTGTTAATATTACAGTTCGTTCGTGCACCGCACAACCGAACCACTACTTCCGGTCCGTAGGAGGGCTCCACAGGCGAACGACACTCGGCGAGGGCGTTATTCTGATAATTATGTAACTACGAAGAGTCCCGTGCGAGTGACATCGACACGTGAGTACGAGGAAAACGCAACTGTGAACGCATCGTCCAGAGACTGATCTCGCGTTTACGTACGCGCTTCAGTAGCGACCTATGACCCTGCGAACAAAAGAGAGAGACGCAAAGTGTATGGTCCGGGCGGTTTGAAGACGGAGAGACACGTCGAAGCCCGCTTGCGACTTCGAACCCCTAACCCCACTCTCGGCCTCGCCGTCTCACCGATGGCGAAGCCGCGAGAGCTTACAAACGGCACGATGTGTATGTTTATCGTAGCGTCTACATTGGGGTTCCACTGCGTGCTGCGATGTATGCTAACGCATTTCGTTGCGCATCATTGACAGAGTGCGATTATTGTGCGGCAGTCGAATCGGAGGACGCTCGTTGCTCGGAAGCCTCGAGAGCGAAGCCATTGGCCTTTGATCGACTCTCCGATTGGTCAATCGCCAACGTATGATTGTACGAGCCTTCGCGATATCTATTTATTTTTTTTAATACGGATCCGGGACGCCCAGCGCGTTATGAATGCCGAGTATTACTATTGTACAGTTTGTCGTACGATGGGCAGTTAAAAACTGTTCGATTTATGAAGACAACGCGCAAGAATAAACAGCGGGTAAGTCGATCGTCTCTTCGCTAATTGAGGATTGATTGAGGACGATCGTGCTTCGACCGTGGTGTATGAATTTGATAACCCGAATATCTTCTTCCTCAACACTGATACGTGGAAGACCGTCTGGCCAGTTACAACGCAGGCCAATGGTTTTATTTATTGTGTATAACATTTATTTTACTTGGGTTATATTAATATTATCGCGCAAAGGGCTAAACTCCGTTGAGGTATTTTTGGTCGGGCTTTGTATAAGACTAGACTGAACAAGACGAAAATAAGGCGGAGTTTAAAACCGGTCCCCTGATAACCCGAACACATCGATTCGTTTTGCCTTTTAAGCTACGAAGGGATGAACCACGGCACACAGCTCGGCGAAGAGAGATGGGCGTCGATCGATGTGGCGCCGCTGTCGGAGTGTCTATCTAGTCGTCACGATGCTGTGGGATTCTTCGTTAGCCAGCACGATAAGTAACGATCTACTTTCTACAATTTCAATCGTCGATTCGACCGAACGCTCGTGGACAATGCTTCGAACTGTTCATACCGGCAGAGAACTTTTCTGACGTCGGATAGATTGGAAATTCTTCACAGTTTACCTCTCCAACCTGGAAAAACTATATATATTGTTTACAATTCTAAGGATTTCGGATTGCGTCGATAAGTGTAAATGCATTAATTTCTTAATTTTTTCTCTTCTCTTTTTATAATCATCACTTATGCTTATCTTTCATAATCTCGAGTCGGAGATTGTAAATCGGGAAACTCACGTGCGCTTTGCTGCAAAATTTTTCGATTATTCTCACTGCACTGACTGTCTCGTTGACCCCGTTGATCACGGCATCGAGCGCAAAATTGGCGATAAGTTTGCCGAGTTCGGTGGACAACCCGAAGCTCAGGAGAGATGTCGAGTCGCTGCGGGTTTTCTCCTTGACAGCGAAATTTGTGAAGGTTTCCAGCGGTCTGCACGTGCAGGAATAGAACGAAGAAAGTAGTCAGAGTCTTACGCTGAGATCCGATTCGCAAAACTCACGTTTCTAAAATAAGCCCAAGATCAACGAAAATACCGCCGTACTTCCAGAGGGTCGCGAGTTTCAAAAGCTCGTAAATGTTCCTGTGAAAATTATCGTCGCCCAGGACCGTTCTCATGTTTCTAGTGAACCATTCTTTTAGAGGCGTGTTCTCGAAGTAACCGACCAGGCTCACGTGTCTCACGTAAACGTTGTCGTAGCTCTCGAGCTCTCGCACTAAGTCCTCTGAGACGCTTGAGAATTGTTTTGGGGTTAGGTAGAGCAGAAAAATATTCATCGCGGGATTCGTTCGCGCTGCAGACTCGACGGCGCATGCGTGTCTCCGATCGAGGATCGCCGCACCCGTTCCCCGAGAACCGAAACACTCGGTTTTGAGAAAAAACATACACCTATCCGGTATCAGCATAGCATCGTCTGATAAAAGGAAATTGAAACATTGTAATAATGACATGCTTTCCCAGGCCCGATTATTCTGAAGTGAAAAATTTTATTTTTTCTACGGGAACTGAGGCGTTGTCGTTTTGTAAATTCCATAGCACATGGAGAGGTTGCAAAGAGCCAGAGCCACAATAAAATGCTAATAATATTGATCGATCACTACACAGTTCAATAAATCATGACAAACCCCATTCGCCTGCGCCCAATTCCAGGATGCCTCTGGATTGGAGAAAATAACACGTAGTATTGCTGGGCCACAGAAGCGGAGCCGCAAAGTCTATGAATATGTCTTTCTCGAATAACACAGCAAATAATACAATTATCAACACAATTATAGAAAATATAGCGAATATTTTGAAGTTTCGCATATCGCGTTGGTTAGAGTACTGAATAATGAAACACCTAACGTCACTTGTTTGTTTGCTGCGGCACCGGCTGCTCTGGTAGTAAAAACGCTAATAATAATCGCTATCTACATACAACGCTCTTTCCTTTTCGTGTAGTAACAACCGGTAGGAAGTAAAGAATGTCAAGATTCGTCTATGCTGTGGCAATACTGTTCCATTTGCTTTATTGCTTCCAATAAAAATTGTCATTTATTTAAATCTTTTGTTAGACTAGACTGTGCATTATAATACAGTGTTCATGAGCTGGTAACTTCAGTTTATGTTATTAATACACTTCTACAAATTGCTCAAACAAGATTCCGTTTGAAACTTCATAGTACGTATAACGTACGATGAATTAACGTGAACCAAATATTACTCGGTTGGATAAAGAAGGCTGAGCATGAGAGTACGATACGTCTTTGGTTTTTTGGTTGATACGTGCTTTCTATGATTTTTCTCGTTTTAATGAATTTCATGTAATAGATTTTTCATAGTTATATGAATTTGTACTTTTCTCTCACAGAATTAATGATACTTTAAAAATAGTGAAAAGAATGGTTCACTACGATAGTATCGAATCCAGTGTCGTCGAATTTTCCTATCTAACCCAAGATTTACTATCGGTTTCGAACACGAATATCGTTCAGGCCTTCTGCAGTCTTGGGTTTCGATCACAATTTTATCTTTGTACCATATTATATTCCTATAAAAGTGTTGTGACCAGTCCCGCCGGAATTCAATATCGTTTTCTCTTTCCTCGATCTCACTCTGATTTTCCTGGCGTTTCATTGATCAAAAAGTCTTTCCGCAGTTGTTGTAAACCCTGGGACAATGCTTACTCGCGACGATCGCGTACGGTACTCGACTGCCGACGCTAACGCTCATTAAACTGCTAAGCTTATTCCATACGTGAATGGCACGTGAATTCTCAATCGACTTCATCGTCTCGTTAAATTTTTCTGTCTCGAAATATTGTTTCCATTTTTTGTAGTGTATCGGGTAAAACACCGACGGTGGAAAAACTGTGAAACCATAACATCGAGATTCCGTCATGTCCCTGGCCTGGAGAAAAAAAAAACATTGGAAAAAAAATTCTGTAGATTAATCGATCAAACGCACCATCGGTAATGGTGTAAATAAATTATAATTAATTATTGATATGAGTAACAAAACTTACGTATTTAGTGGCACATATTTTTTGTAGTGTTCTCGTTATA
This sequence comes from Listrodromus nycthemerus, assembly GCA_963978505.1. Taxonomy (NCBI): domain Eukaryota; kingdom Metazoa; phylum Arthropoda; class Insecta; order Hymenoptera; family Ichneumonidae; genus Listrodromus; species Listrodromus nycthemerus. The sequence continues at coordinate 23,897,714 of OZ021679.1, read as the reverse complement.
ACTCCGGGTCCGTTGTTGCCCCACACGTCTCCCCGGAAGTTTGTCTTCAGATCGCGTAGACATGCGTCGGCAAGTTGCCGACCGAGACCGGTAGCGCCGAATCCCATTACACCAGCGGCAACGTCCTCCCAATCCTCCGCACCCGCAAAATTCATCAGACCGTCCAAAGACCTGCGAACGAACAAGCTAACGTTCAGTGACCTTTCACCGGACGCATAATCAACCTTGCGTGATACCGAAGCGATTTTTGCCCGTACGTTAAACGTTTTGTTTCGCTTATGGTCTCGTCTATTGCGCAATCGGCCATAGATACAAAAATAGAGGCCAATCGCAATTGTCTGATAAACTTTTGTTGCCTACCTCTTCACGCCCTCAATAATAAAAATCCCGCACATACAGTATTTTACTAGCATTCGTCATTTTTTTTTCTTTCAAACTAAAATAATAATAAATTTTTTCTAAGAATAATAATTATTTTAATCTAGAATCAACAATAATTTTAGATTAAAAATAATTATTATTTCAATCTAGAATTAATGATAAATTTAGTCTAAAAATAATAATAATTTTGTTTGAAAATTCGATCCACTTACGCTGTGACGACAACGTCGAGGTCCAAATAAATTCCCCCGAATTTCCAGAGCGTCAGATACCTCAATATATCGGACATGTGACTTCGTGGCCATCTGCTAGCTCTGAGTACTCCGCTCGCGTACCAATCCTCAAGGGGCGTGTTTCTCACGTAATCATCCATGAATATTCTTCGTATTCGGACGTTCTCGTATCTCTTCAATTGATTAACGATTTGTATGGAGGCATTTGAGAACTTTGCCGGGCTGAGTATCAACAGATAGATCGTCATTCTCGGGTTCATTATCGCCGCGGATTCGACAGCGCAGGCCTGCCGCGCCGTTATCGTTATACCGTCCTCGCCAAAGCATGAAGTCTCGTGGAAGAATATACTTCGTCCCGGCAGAGGTGTGTCATCATCTGAAAATTCATAAGAATTTCACAGCGTTACTTCAAATTTTCGTCGATCACAATAATCATATTATTAAATTATCTCCCATTGCCTCTTACAAAACTACCGAATATAAATGCATTACGTGAAATTATGCTCTCAGGATATTGAAAAATTTTGGGAGAAAAAATCGATTAAACATTTTAATTTTTTTTTTTTTTTTTTTTTTTTTTTTTTTCAAATTTTCTTATAAAAAATTATCGACTTCTCACACCGATTGTAATTTTTTGGGGGGTTTTTACCGTCGAACGATATGAGTGTATCACAAAATCAATTCAATCATCACCAAGCTGACTCGATGAAACACCATTGCTATCTCTGAATCTATATTATGACACGCTTTCCGAAGAAACATTGAAAGTCGGTATAATTTTTTTTACATCACTTCATTTTCTTATTCGAAACTTTTGCCATTGAACAGTGATCATAGTTTCGAAGGCTTTTGTCTTTATCCTGAAACACATTAATTAATTGTTTAATCAATTAAATCGCCAGTGACTGATGAAAAGAGAAGATGATAAAAAAAATGTATCTTTGTATAAAAGAGCTTCTGAATTATGATACGGCGCAATTGAAGTGTGCAGAAGCCATGTGAATCATGATCAAACGCAGAACATGTTTTAATGCCGTCCATTGCTGCGTTTGCACAGAGTAAGAATATGTGTGGAACGTTTCAGTCTCGGTCGCAGACCGGAATCATTGCTACGTATAAAACTCGTGCACGGTTCCAGCCACGTGCTACAAGCGAATGCTTTGTCCCGCGAGAGTCGTCAGGCTATTCGCGAACGCGTTGAAGTAAATAAGAAAAAACAGAACTTAATCGTCATGCTGGAAAGCAGGGCAACACGCAACGTGCGCGCGTTCGCTGTGGACACTTAACTGACCGGATAGAAACTTAAAGAGGAAACGCTTGAAGGTTAGCAAAAGATAACATTAGCTGGCGTTGATTTTCTGGCGTCATTCCGAAATATGTATTTACAGTGTGGTGAGAAAGGCTCTGAGAAATAGGTTAGAAAAAAAATAGATTGAAAATAAGCCGAATCGTTATCGAACGAGGTAGATGCGTGGCCCGAAAGCGGCTCTCACGAAAAATCAATAAACGGTCGGTTATACGCAGCACGGAATTATATATGCATCATTTAATTCTACTGTCCCGTGTAACGTACGATGCTGCGGCATCCAATCGAAACAAAGCTTACTCTGGACTTGGTGTTGAGACGCGTTTGTGTCTCGTGGACACAACAATGAATCTTTTTTCTCAACCTACCTTTCTCGTGTTTTCGTAAGTTGCCGGAATAAAAATTCTGCACGCCGTGCTTGGTTGAGGGCTCGGTGTAGCAGGCGATATCGTAGTCTCTGAAAAATCCCAAGAAGGGCACGACCTTCGTCGTGAGATGGTCGTTAGTTACGAAAACAAATACGAAGAGCACTGTCGCGCAAGCGAATACCAGTACGAGTCCCTTTCTCATCGTGTTTATTCGCTTCGAAACATTTGGTTATCTTTCGCTTCGCGTTAATTTATCATTAATTTCCGTGTCGGTTTCATTATGAATTACGCGCATGCGCGAGATTCGTCGGCCTCTTCACACACAGCGGAAAGATGCCGTTTAAGATCATTTGTTTTTGTAACGATTTATTTGCATTTATGAGCTTCGCAAGTATCAGGCTGCGGCAGATAAGGGGTGGCGTATCGCGCGAAACACGCGACACAGTGTCCACCCCCTTGTTGGCACTCGTACTGCTTCCTCGATCGTTCACGAATCAGGTCCGAATCAACTAGCGTACGACATGCTCGAAACTCGGATCACGCCGTATCACTTTATATGTTGCCTCGGAAATTTTTACTCGTGCGAAAACTATCGATCCCCGTTCGGTGATGGTCCTCGCGTTTACGTTAACACGTCCAGTGCGTCGACTCGAGCATGATAGTTCTATGACTGACTTTGGTCCGCCTTTCTCTGCGCAGAAACACCGGTCAGACAGAGAGGCGCCGCAGCAGCCCGCGTCAACGAATCCCCGCCAGTGACTATCCGATGCAGAACAGCTTGTCTAGCGCGCCGATTAAATATATATATATATTTTTTTTTAGTACAGTTCACCCGCTCATTCGAAGCAAACAACGTTGCTCGATTATAGATTCACGGTATTCGGTCTTGAGCGATGGATTATTTTTTTTTTTTTACTTTCGTACGACCGCAGTCTGAGATGTGTTACACCATCGAGTAACGGACTGATTTTTTTTTTTTTTTGTTTAACTATTTTTTCAATTTATTTAGATATGTATTATTTTTTCCTACTGTTTTCATGAGTTTATCGTGTCGATCGACCGACGCGTAACCAGTGACGAGAGACTGCAGCGATGGACAGTGAATAATTTTGTGCGATCGATTCAATAACGACGCCTCGTCGTTGCCGAAGCACAACGAGTCCTCGCTGCGTCTACTTTGTGTACTACTGCGCTACCGTTTCTCTCCGTCCCCCATTTGGCGCTCTTTGCTCGATGTCGCACTCACTCCGTGGCAACTTCTGTCTTCTGCTCCCAGCACACGGCGGTCGAACGTTCGATGAGCGCATGCGTCACCGGTGCACGCTTCACCGAAGACCGCGTTGAATACTTTCCGACTGAAATATCAATAGTACAATTGCCATTTATTTTTTAATTTTCTTTTCATAATGATAGACAAGACATTGTTCCGGTGAACACTCGAGAATGTTGAATCGATCCCGTTTATCGTCGAATCGCTTATACAATCTCGTCACGGTCAGCTCCCCATTTTTTTTTTTTCAACCGTGTCCGAATAATGTGCGAGCGGTGCGGATACGACGATAAAGCAACTGTGATATCGCACAATCGTTCGCACGACGTTGAACGCCTCGATGACTGAGCGTTAAAGCGCTTCATCGCGATTATACAAAGCATGGAAATTCCTAGGATTATTCTACCGGCTCGTGAATCGAGCGATAAAAGTTCGTGCAATTTTTCGTCCAACCGGAAAAAAAATAATGTAACTGTGTTGCAACTTCCTCTTAGGTCATCCGCCTCCACCATTTCCGTCGTCGAGTAGCCCGTAACGCGACCTTCACGTTTTAAAAAAATAAAATGTCGCGATAATTACTCAATAGTAATTATCGTGACAAAAGTATAACATGATTTTTATTTTATCTTCTCCACGATTATACAAGCGATATTGTGATGAACGTCGCAAACTACTAGAACGCCTCGTGTAGAGATGTTCGTGTGAGACTCGAGAGAACCGGGTCGTACGACTGCTATGATATATCGAACCGTCGATTGGAATCTTTCCACTTTATTAAGAAATAACAGTAGAAAAACGTCTGTGCGGCGCGCGCGCATCGTCCCGGCAAGAGTAAAGCGCTGCTGGTTGATTATTATTATTTAGATTCTCGACGCTTGTGCAAGCGATGCTTGGTCGACGCTCTGTGAAAATTTAATTATCATTTTCTCTTAGTAAAATCCAATTTCCTTTCGGCTTGTTTCGAACGTCCTGAGACCCCTAGAACAGCTCGTACAGAGTTGCTCGTGCGAGACTTCAGAATACTCAGCGCGGGGACAGATAGGAATTACTGAACCGCAGATTGGAATCTTTCTATTTCATTAAAAAAATATCACAGCAGAGGAACGTGTGAACGCTGCGCGCGCATTACTCCTGGTAGGGGGGGGGGACCTCACGGGCACGATGGAAGCCGTTGGCAATGTATTGGTTTGTGTTGCTAGCCACACGCCGGCGAATACCGAGAACGACGAGCCTGACGAAAAATCGATACTGAAGTGAGACACAACGAGGCGAGTTCTACGGGGTTCTCTCTTCCTGCACAGCTGTCAACGGTTTCGGGATAAAATAAACCCACGAGTTAACGTTCGCAATGGAAATAACGGTTTCCGGACTGAATTAGTTTCTTTCCATGAGAACATGCTGCAGTCATTGCGCCAACTGTTATTTTTCGTGGCACTTGTCATGAAAAATTCGACACCCTACAGAGGCCTATCTTGTCCCGCTATGAAACCTTGAGAATTATGGCCGTCCGTCAATAACAGTGTGATGTTTTATAACTACAGTTTTATATGAAGAACACGGAAGGCAGTCACTACCTTCGTCAATTATTTTTTCCCTTCTTTGATCGGTGTTTTCGAGTATATTTTAATAATAAACTCGAAATAGACACACCGTTGTAAATGACCTATATAATATTTTAGAATTTTCTCATGTTCTCTATATAGTATTGTCCCGATGTTTATTTAGTCATACGATGCATAATACAAAGGATTTACAAAAAAAAAGTAAGTTTGTTAGACGTAAATAGAATTTTGTACGGTATTTTTTATTGATTATATTATTAATGAGGAAGTAATGTGCACGAACGGGTCTTTGTAGCTTAAAAAAATGCGAATAATGTGCGCGTTATGATAGATATAATAGATAAACGTTTCACGTAGTTGTACGATAGGAGAAAAAAAATTCCGAAGGATAAACGTCGCTCTCACATCGCGTTTCTGCGTGGCACGCAAATTCGATCACCGTATTCAGTACGTGTAGTTAAGCGTAAATTAACGTCAATTGGCTCTGCGGAGGGACATCCTCGAGAACGGTTTATTTTTTTTTCTTTCATTCTGATCTTCCGCCGTGAGACGGAGAGCGATAAAGCAATGTAAGAGAGACTGCACGTATAAATTATATAAATGAAACTTGCCATTACCTCGCAACAGCGATTTCTACTAAACCCGCAATCGAGACATCCGAGGACTGCTCGCCGCCTAATGTTGAATTGATAAAGAGCGTAATTGTAGTGGACGTACGTAAAATAAAAAACATTGTCATTTCTATGAGGAATATCCAAGATGGTAGGATTGCGCATCGTTCCTTACCATGACGCAGTGAAACGGACCTTGGAACGATAGAATTATATGCGACAATGTTGCCTGCAAATTTTGTCAGAAACGATGTGAAGGAAACGACCTTGTTTCAATCAATTTCCCTGTTACCCTTATCAAACGCAATTTGTACTAATGAATAAATACAGTTTTCGTTTAATATGGAAAAAAATCGATGCCATGCGGAAGAGCAGATTTTACTATTGATTATTGCTACAATACCTCTATTTTTTTCCTTTCAATCATTTAACTCTGCAGCGCACCATACGTTTCGGTACTTCTGACCTCAGTTTCATTGCAACATACACAAAAATATTCTCCAAAAAAAAAATTCAAATAATGTAGCCGAGAATGCCAGGAAAAAGGCGCCCGCATCCTTAACGATTCATCAGAGTTTAATTCTTAGCCGAAAGTGAGATTTTTGTTTTATCGACATTTTTTTAAAACAAGAGATATGCGAATTGAATATTGAATTTTTTAGAAATTGTTAAAAAAAATACAAAATGCACTTATTTTGTGCGAAAATAGGTTATAATTCGATATCCCACAATGTCGCGGGCTGCTTCAGTGGCGTCGAAATCGTTCGAGCATTTACACTTAGCGGCATCCTTCGGAGAAAATCTGTACCCTTACGACGAGCACATATTTTTACTGCTGACGGCTCGTAATTTCAAGCGTCGGTAAATTATCCTATCATTTAAATCTCCCATGTCAGTGATTCAAAGATTGTTATACTATTTATTGTATAACAAATATGGGTTATTGTTTGTTCAAAAACTATACACATGAATTTACTTAATTGAGCGAGGTCGTAATCGAGATTTCACTCTAGGCGACCTATATTACGCTTTCCAAACCGGAAGTCTGTCTCCCTATGATGACGTAGAGAGAAAATTCGGAATTTTTTCTCGCACGACATTTGAAAAAGAAATTCTCCGCAATAAAGAAGGTAAATGAATCCTTTTCTTATTATTTATTATTTCAATACAGTGACCGCGTGATATATCTCTATTACGTAATGTACTATAAGCGTATCAGTGGCCTTGTATTATCGAATTATCTTTGACCCTTGTTCTTAATTATAATCGAGAACAGAATTAATATTACATAACCAAAAATAAATGATTAAAATTCGCCAGAATTATTTCGAGTGTTCTTATCATTATATGATTCCAGTAAAATTTTATTTCTCTACTACTGTACAGCACTCTTGCAGCTGATATTGAAACGCACCCATTAAAGCCGTCCAGTTCGTTCATAGTGGTCCGAAGGATCGTTCGTGACTGAGTACGTGATAATCTGATAACATCATGTCATTCCTTTTTCTTGGCGCAAGTAATAATTAATAAGTCAATTAAACAAATGACGATCGTTCCGTAGTTTTTGATGAATGTTACGAGATTCGATTAATAATCCTCAGTCAGTCTTTCCAAAATATTACCGATAATAAACCTATAACCCGTACGATTATTTAAGGGTACGGAATTTAGCTCTTTTTTTCCGTGCCGCATCTAGCCGGTTACCGGTTGACTTCAACCGGAACGTGTACAGTCTGTAATGAAAACCTAACTGGCACGACACGTTAAAATAGATGTGTCAAGAACATAATAACACACGATTTACACTACCAATTGCAGTCCGCGCATTTTCGTCTTATCGTGCCGGTTTCACGGTCGTACGCCAGAAACCCAAGAGTCGCGAGACCGTATGCACAATGAGAGTTTGCATGTCACTAAGTTTTGCAATTATTTTAGCAGCAATCGCCGGCGGAAGAACACTCGCTAAAGCCAGCTCTACACCACGCTTCCTATCCTTGATGGCCGAAGCACTGAAAACTCACGGGGTCGTCCCAGATGTTATCGACAATGTACCGAAGTCTGTTCTCCAGGTCACTTATCCCAACAACCTTACTGTGGAAATTGGAAAAGAATTGACGCCGACCCAAGTGAAAGATAAACCGACCGTCGTGTGGGATGCTGATTCCGCTGCTTTCTACACTCTTTGCATGACTGGTGAGAGAGGTTTTATTCTTAGGAATCTATTCTTCGATGATCATGGTAAAAACTAGCTGTCGAACTTGGAAAATTCATAAACATTGTTTAATTTAAGTATCGTTCAATGCATAAAAAATCTACCAATTCTGAAGAAAATATGACTATAAAGGTTTATACAACTCAAGTTGACGTGAAATATAACTGCCAGTGCACATAACAAAAAACTGTACCGAATGCTGTTTCGAGACCACAGTCCGACAATGAAAAACAAAATTTTAATTCTCTGCAGAATCGGTAGCAGCACAAGAATTCAGTAAACTGATCCATTATACATTTGTTAAGTTCCCGACGAACGTGCCATCACAAAAGAAACGCAAAATTTGCTGCAAATAAAAAAGCTTTAATTTAATGCTTCACAGAGAATACAGTAAAGACCAGTGTACTGTACAAATAATAAAATTTACAGATCCTGATGCTCCGAGCAGAAAGGAGCCCAAATTTCGCGAGTGGCATCACTGGCTTGTAGGAAACATTCCCGGAAACAAGGTCGCCGAAGGTGAGGTGCTTTCGGACTACATTGGCTCGGGTCCTCCGCCTAATACAGGCCTCCATCGTTACGTCTTCCTGGTGTACAAGCAGCCCGGCAAACTAACCTTCGACGAGAAACGTCTTACCAATAAGAGCGGCGAGGGACGTGAAAAATTCGCCATTAGAAAATTCGCCGCCACGCACAAGCTCGGCGAACCTATCGCCGGTACGATGTACCAAGCCGAGTACGATGACTACGTGCCTATCCTCTACAAACAGCTCGGAGCATAATTACACTTACAATCACATTTCCTGTGTTGCAACTTCCGATTTAATATCACATAACTTACCTATGCTTCCACTTTATTCCTTTAAAGTGCTGTTATTTCGGAGTAATGTAGCCTTTGCTTCATTAGGTTGACAATAAATTTTATATTCTTCATTTTTGAGTCTCTTACAAACAAAAAAACTGACGAAACAAAGAAATTAGATTTTTAAGATGAAGGGTTAAAGTTTCCGAATTTTTATCTTTCTCACATTTTTATTGACGACTTGTAATCGCAATGTCGATCAAAGTCTATCTGCGAAGCAGGGCAAAAAGATTGGGAGAAATATGAGGGAGCAACCGATTGAACAGCGTGTATGCGGATTTAACAACATCTTGTCACCGGGCCTAACAAAAAAGTTAGAAGTTAATGTGAACTAAAAAAAAAACTAAGAGAAAACATATTCATAATCTTACGGCAAAAACCCATTCTAAATTTAACTTCATAATTATAAAAACAAAAAGATATCGTATCGTCGATCCTGGAAAACTATTTATACCGATGGTCATACCGATATATCACACATGTGTCTAGTATCCTGTCTACTGCACAATCCAAAAGCATCATAGTGATGCATCGATGCAACTGCGCAATTGAATAACTCAGTAGCGGTACCGCAATATGTTTATTTCTTCGAAACTTTCCGACCGATGAATATTTTTACACCGAGGTCGCTCATCTGAGCCTTCCGGGTTTTTTGTGTCCAGCCACGTAGGCAGCTTCGAGAGTAAAGGAATATTACGGCATACCAGCGCGAAAATGTTGTATTTTTCAGTTATACTATTTCATCTACTCCGATGTATCCGAACACATTGTCATTAGAAAAAACTTACATTTTTTCCTGCGACTCCAAAGTGACCTGTGTTAGAGTGCGTTCGATGACGTTTGATCAGCTACGTGTTCGTTTATTCGTGACTTTCCACTGCTAGAGAATTTTTTCAATGATATTATATAATAATACCTAATCTCATAACACGCATTTTTTTAAAAATCGTTTTAGAAATGTTTCATTCTTTCAAATCTTACGAAATATTTCTGGGAAGATCGTCGTGTTTTATCATGATGATTTTATCATGATATAAGCGGCAAAAACGTATTTTCAAAGTGTTTTTAAAACATTTCATAAATAATTTGTAATATTGGCAAAATATTTTCAATTTATGTCAAAACTAAACTCTCGATCGGACCAGGGTTCAATTTTGGAGAGTAAACTGGAATATACGAACTCCAATTTCAGCCACATATTCATGTGTATACGTCACAAATTTTTTTCGATTTAGTCGAACAGAACGGCATTGAAGATGCATCCATAGAAAGCAAAAAAAAATTATGATTCGTTTTGAGAAAAGAATTCCATTTGGGTAAACGAAAACGTCCAAGAGTTGTGCCAACGAAACTCCCACGTTTGCAAGAATCAACGACCCCGTTGCACTTTGCGACGGCCGGTGTGTTAAACCGCGGCCGGTCGACCTTGTGTTCATGGGATTGGAGATGGAACGCGAAGACTGTGTGTGGTCACCTTAACCAGCGATCGACGGGAGAATATATATAAGTCCCGCCTTTCTTCTAAAAGAAGTTACACCGTTGCGGCGAGTCCTCCAGGTCACAACGATGAAGCATTTTGCAGCAGGTAAGAATGAACTTTTGCACTACAAAAATAACTTTGCACCAGGGGATATTTCCGTCGAATAAATACAGTCGAGAAATCATCTAAAAATAAAAATGCTTTGTTAATAATAAAAGTCCATGGAAATGGTTTAAATCTCTTCATTAAGAAAACAAGTTTCATCTCAAGATAGTTGTCATTTTTTTAAATATTGCTTTTTGTTTGACAGGTATTTTTTTCTGTGCGATCGGCGTCGTTCTGGCCGATGTCGAGTCTGAATTCAAAGCAGCGAAAATTGAACCTGACATTATAGAAAAGTCACCGATCGAAACCATCGAGGTACTTACAGTCCTCGCAGTAACAACTTTGCTAAAAAAAAAAACCAGTCTACGATTTTACTTTTTTATAAATTTATTCTGAAAATTCCATGTTTAGATAAAATATGGGGATAAGACAGTGAATCTGGGAAACGAGCTTACACCTACCGAAACTAAAAATATTCCGGAAGTCCACTACAAGCATGACGGTGGACTTCTTTACACGTTGGTGATGACCGGTGAGTTTTTAATTCTATTCAACTCTCTATCGGGCTTTTTTGCTATAACTGCCTCGAGCAAAACTTTGAACGGCACAACAGTGAAATCGAGGCGAGAGAATAATGGAGTATCGTCGAAGCGACAAAATGATATTATCGGCGTAGCTTAGACCGGCGATGAGTGAACTTTCACCGCATACAAAACCTGTTTGCATTCCCCGCAACGCTTTGATCGATCCTTCTGCCCCCTCAAAAGAAACGTTGAATAACTATCGTACAAATGGTTAATCGACACATCACGAACGTTCATTTACGGTCTCACGCAACAGTGCAGCTCTATAGAAACAATGGTCTGAATAATGTGAACAATAGTTTTGTTACGATCTGATACATTTAATATATTTGCATGAACGAGTAAAAAAAAACGTTGGAGTTCACACCACATATCTCACCAATGATACCAAAAGTAATGAATTATTATTCCGCTGTGGGAAGTTTGAAAGTTTGATGCATGATTAATTATCAAGTTGATGACTGACAAGTTATACGCAAAGCCCATTCTCTGTGTAGACACGCGGTATAGTTAAACTTCTACTACACACAGTTATGTTCGGCGTAACACGCAATGAGGAACTTTCTCTCCAAGCAAGCTAATACTCTCGGTTTAAGTGTTCTAGAGTATTGATCTAAAAACGAAACTAATTTTTATGCTTGAAAAATTGTACTTTTTCTACCACGGATACAAAAAGTCATTCCCAATCTGTATTTTTTAATATAATTTTCAAAAATTAACATTTGATACAATACGTTTTTTAGCATATTCTCGTCTGTTTTGGATAGGAAATAATTTGTTTGCCCCGGTGAATTTTTTAATAAATTAATACATTTTGTAGAACTTAAATGATTAGTAAAAAGATTCTTTTTCTTCAATTCACATTCTCTTATGATTTTTTTTAAATAATTTTTTCAGCGAATGTTCATTTTGTGCCATTTTTCCAGATCCCGACATTCCGGTGAGAGGCTACAACCGCGAATTCCAACACTGGCTCGTCGGCAATATTCCCGAGGATAAAGTTGCCAAGGGCGAAGTTTTGACCGAGTACTTTGGACCCGCGCCGCCCAAGGACTCCGGTACCCACCGTTATGTTTTCCTTCTATACAAGCAGAATCAGGGCGCGATAACCTTCACCGAGCGGCGTCTTAGTAACAGGTGAGTCAACCGAGGATCACTGCGTTCATAATAAATAAAAAATTAATGGGTAACTCAGTTAAACCACAAACATTCGTTCGTTTCTCGTTTACCGCAGAGACAAGAACAGGAAGAGATTCTCGATAAAGAAATTCGCAGAGAAATACAACTTGGAGGGTCCGATCGCTGGAAACTTCATGAAAGCAAAATACGACGATTACGTTCCCACCGCACACAAGCAACTCGGCCTCTGAGTGTTATAAAATATGAATATCATTTAGAAAATATATAACGGTGTTAATTGTTATCATTATGCGTAAAGCTGCACTCGTTCGACAAATAAAAAGTAGAACTCCCTTTCTTAGTAATTTTTTTATAATCGTCTTCAATTATCGATCTAGCAAGTTTGACTATTGAAAAAACTAACACTCACTCTGCCATTTCAGATACAAATTCGAGTTGATATCTACGAGATACGAGTGCAATATCCTTTTTCAGACTTTAGATGCGGCGAGAAATGCCTGCCCACTGTAGGTTCCATTTTCGGTCGTAAATCTTTAGGCTGCTTATTCGATTGTTCAAGGAACATTTATTTCATTTCGATACAAAACACTTATTTCGTTATGAAATCGAATACCAGTAAAGAACTCTTTGCGTTTACATGGGCACATAGTATCCACGAATTCGCGTGCTTACGCGGATCGACTCTTATCCTAAATTCTCAAGCTAATATTAAGCTTTTATGTAGATAACTTATTAATATATTTTTTTGTCAATTATTTAAGCCGTTTATAACGAGTTTCCGCACAACACGCCAGTACAATAGTATTCTTGATCAAAAGCATACCTATAGATACATACTTAATTATCTAATCGTAATAATCAGTTCTCCTATAGCCCATTCACGGCATTTTGCCTTGCAATATTGGAAATAGCGAGAGGATCGTCCGCTCGCTCGATACAGCCGGTTTACATTATTTGTCTTGTATCTGTTCAGCCCTCCTACTCAATTTAGGAAGATTTTTAAACACACTGGTTCCTTAACGTGGTTCCTATAGTTTCCTTTTTTTATCATATACAAAAAATGGTCGATATTATTTCTCTTATTTCGTGGCAATAAAAACAACGACAGTGCGGTATCATCGTGACGATTCATCAGTGACAAATAAATTTTTTTCGAATATTCTTCTTTATTTTTGTTAATTATTAAAAAGCTTATTAGTCTTGAACGCTCAGACGATTAAATACCGTACTTTTTTTATTTTTCGTTCAATTTTTTCCATCTCTTTTAACATTATACAGAATGACTAGAGTAAGATGTGCGCATGTATTTTTCTTTCTTCACAGGCCACTGCGGCTCTATGACTTTGTCGACACTTCGTGTAAAATATTGTACGCCGCCGTGGCGAGTCATTCGTTTATCGTCAAGTTTGTCGCGCTGACCGCTCGACGATATACGATAAATCGTGGATTTCGGACGACGGAAGATTGTTCACTTCGCTCGTCGAACAAAATCCCTTTCGGTATCCGCGCTATTCGGTGTACATTAATAATAAATTTTACAATTCGAGGAAACCTCGCGGCTCGCATGTCATTCGACTCGATTGTGAACGAATTTAATTCATATCTTGAGCATGTTTGTAAAACTACTACTTATAGTTTCTCCCGACATTACATTACTAGTTCGTTACATCGGATATTTTTTCTCGGAACGCCCTTTTCACCTTGTGCCAATGACGATATTAGATCAGTGTCGTAGTTACGCGGAAACGTTTACAACACTTACGTCCTTTTTTCATTATCGTTAGCACAGGACGATTCGCCTACGTTTAATTTAATCAGTAGTAATAATGATAATAATAATAATAATAATAATAATAATAATATGTAAGTAACAAATGTTTCTCGTTGAACCTTTGGGTCTTAGCAGGAGTCAACAAATCGCCCAGCGATTCGCTGAAGGGTTTCGCTTTTGCTCGAATCCCTTATCGCTATTATTTATTTTTATATAATTTTTTTTGTTTCGTTTCTTTAATATACCTTAGGCTCAGCTCTCAACTACTTGCAACACGCGTAATTCGATTGTACGAAGGACGCACTTCGCGTGTCCTCTGTGACACGATATGCCAACCGTGGAGGATAAACACGAGCGTTTCCTTCTTTCGATGCGATCCAAGCTAATAAAACTTCGCTAAGTATATATTCATATAGTCTTTCGTTAATTAAGTGATACGACGATCACGAGATCTTTCGGAGATTTCTCTATCTATATCGGGTCCCTCGGTGGGGGATTTATTTCTTCACGATTTTAGTTTTAATTAAGGCAACGCGAGGTCAGGATAAAACGTGATGTTCGAGCAAAGCTCGTGGTCGCGCACGTCGCCCCAGCCACCGTTGCCCTTTCGCAACTTTGTCTTCTTAGCAACACCGGCGACGGTCAGTGTCAACGACGAGGGAAACAAGTGTGAACGGGCGGCCTTCAGGACGTTTTGCACCTTGGCGATCACCGTCGTTGACTCACAATTGTTTTTCTTGTGATGAACGCCGCTGAATTTTTTTAAAAAGAAGAACGCGATTAGTTTGTTTTATTTTAATTTTTGTAGGAAGAAAAGCATATACGTTTGGAATGCATGTTTTTTTTTTCATCTTACTGACTAAATTCGGCGCGATTGGTATTGCACAGAAAATATCGAACATGCTTTGCACAAATTATTAAAAGTTATCTCGAATTTTATTCATTTAATACGATATGATTTTTTGTTACCATTCTCCAATGTGGAAAACCCTCGGCGCCCTCATCATCATAGCGACGAGGCCAGAATCGAGTCGAGGCGCAGCTCCTGCACCCTTGCTCGGTGGAAGACAAGTCTGGGCTACGTGCTGGAGGCTCCAATCCCAGTTATAATCGTCGTAAGAACAAAACTCCGAGGCACATTTCCTCAACTTATTCCACGTTACCCTATTGAATGCCATGCCCATATTGTGCTTGCTGGATATCCATGGTATCACTTCGGCCTGCACAGGAATTAAAGGATATTCATTAAATACAGTAACAACAACAAAATACACCCAACATAACAAGAATCTTCCGTATCGATTACTCTATCACAGATCGTAACACTAAACACGATGGAATTTTCTCTAAAAAAAACTATTTATATAATAAAAAAAATACTATGAAACTATGATACAAAAAAAAATCCACATCCATACCCCGATAAAATAAGAATTTTACAAATATGCATATCAAGCCGCCATACGTCGAGTACCTTGCCTAAAATTTCCATTACATGCCAAAGTGTATATTATGATGAAGTGAAAAAAATTAATGAGCAATCGATAAAGCGACGGTGCAAAGAAAAATTAAATATTACATCATGGGAGTTCGAGAAGCGTTTTGAAAATTTATGAAAATTCAGTGACTCAGCTTCTACGCCGTTGATTAATAAAAAATTTGCATTTTTTCGTAGCCATTGGAAGATATTATTTTTTCGAAAAGAGTTCTTGAATCTAGTTTAATATCATCGCTGTTTGCTTCTATTACTTTTATATCGCATTAATGTACATTACATGGGATTTCATGCGCTTCGAGCATTCCTATAAACGCTCGTTATGCTACTCATTCAACAAGCAATAGTAACAATTTGGAATGAGTCCGTCAGTGCGGATGTAGCTGCTGATGAAGGTCGACGGCTCAACGAGGGTCTGAAGATATTCGCAATCACGGAAACAGCAATCGAGTTTGCGTGACGGGTTTGTTTCCGGGACAAGGGTTCGCGAACCGGGAATTTAATCCTTCGACGACTGCTCTCACTATTACTAGATAATGAACTTTGCGCAATTTCAGCTTCTACCTTTGATGCGTCTTTAAAATTTTTGTCCATTAATCGAAAAGCTCTGCGCATCACGCGAAAAATAATTATTTTTAAACAATATTACAAAGTTTTTAAAGGGTAGCTCACAAAAACGTAACATTTTATTCGATTAATTAAAAACGGATATTTTTCGAATGATTGAATGACTATCCGAAGAAAAGAATACTGTAAAGAAGTGAATGAGCTTCATCCCAAAAATGTATAATACAGGGGAACAAGAAAACAAATACTATACTCAATATATAAGCTGATCGTTGGGGCTCGGACGTTTTCACGCCATCGCTATGGATCATGGAATTTAGAAACCGACCATTTAGATTTCCGTCAATTACCTAAAATACGTCATTACCGACATGAAAATGTTCATTCTTCGACCGAAAACGACGTCATGTTCTAAACGTAACACTTCCCGGTGTTAAATTAGGCTTTGGAGTCAGAAGTGACTTATTCCCGGCATGACGTCACTTCCAGTTAAAAAATAAGATTTTCAAATCGACAGTGAGGTATTTTAGTCATGTCATTGTATCGGAAAATTTGCTCGAGAAACGAGACTTTTTGTTCGGACGTAATGTATTTGTCATGTATCGCTGATTGTGTTATGTGCGCATAGAAAATATGCTTGATGGGTAAGGATTATTTTCTTCGGATGCAAGGGTTTTCGCAGGAACATATGGTCAATAGTTATATTATATTAAACAGGCATGTAGTGCGAAAATTCTCGAGGGGATTTTGCTACGCTGGACCTTCTGATAATGACTGTAGAGGCTTGGCAAAAGCTGGAAAGCCCAGGACGGTGTGGCTTGTAAAGTCTGAGCGCTCTGGTACGTCGACAAGCTACCCTGCTGCGTCGATCCGTCGTGTCTCTTAAGTCCACGTAGCAGCTCCTTTTGCAAAGCACCGTTGACGCCGACGTACTGGTCGACGTGAGATTTGTGCGTGGAAAAACATCGTTGTGTTCGATGAATGACATTAAAAATTAGAAGACAAGAATGAATGACAATAACGAGAGTGAAATTGTGAACGATCCTTTTTACATTTTTTTTGCCGAAGCTACACGAGAAACCACAGAAATAATTCTTTAATTCGTGAATCGTCGCTCGAGCAATTTAACTTCGCAGAACGAAAACATCGATTGTCGCGAGTTTGCACGGCCAAGTCGGCGAAATTATATTAACATTATTCGCATAACTACAAGCACGAAAGTTGTGTCGTCAGCATAAGTTCTTATCGCACTTATTAATAATTCATTGATTTCTCCGACGATAAACATTTTCTTTTTTCAGCTCCGACCGCAATTGCATCGTTTCGGCGAATCATTTATGCAACGAAAGAATTCGTTCATAATTTTTTTGTCCTTCAATGATTAATTTAGTAATTTTTCTTTTTGAATAATTCGGTTATAATTTTTTTGTTCGTTTAATATCAAACGTCCCTTGAAACCGAAAGAAATGTTAAGACAATTTACGAGTTTCGTTTCATCGTCATGGAGCAGCGCCGTGAATACGGCGGGCCAAAAAATCATGCGAGAGGAGCTCGGATAACTCTACGATTTCGTTGTAAGCTATTTGCGGTGTGAGTTTCGAAATTGTGGTTTTTACCTTGCGACTAAAATCGGCGTAGTAGTTGTAAGTCTTGAGGTAAGTACCGAGGGAAAGTATGTTGCAGCGCTCGCAGTTGTGCTTGCAGGTGCGTTCCATCAGCCTTAGAACGTGAAGGAAATCCTCGGCGACGTAGTGATCCTCTTCGAGGAAGAGGACCATGCCCGTGTGATTTCGAGTTACGGTCAACTGATCGAATACTCGATTCGCCTTCCACCACCAGTGATGCTTCGTCTGAGTGAACTTCGCCTCTCGGTAGTGACCGTATAGGTCCGGATATTGGGCATTCGTGCACTTGAGATTCAGAGCTCTGTTCGATAGAAAACAAAAATTAATTATACATCTTTGCTCGAATAAATAATTTTTTATTATAAATAAAGAAGCATTTTGGGATCACGATAAAACTTTTCCATCGAGATAAAAAATATCCCAAAGGAAAGTTAATTTTCCATAAGGTTCATCAGCAATGTAGAGTACTGTGAGCGAAAAAATAAAATAAAATATTACCGGCTGAATAAAAAATTCTAAAGTGCATTTTTCGAATGTATAAATTCATCTCTTGGATAAGAATATTGTAATTGCTATAAGTAAATAACGAGAGGCAACGAATACTCACTGCAGCCTGTCTATGTTTCGGGGACAATCGTTGGGATCCTCGCCGGGAAAACTGTGTGGATGTGTCTGTATGCTGTGCGGATAAAATACTTGCATAACTCGACAGAAGTCGACGCTCTGCACGAGGTAATTTATGTCGGGATGCCAAACGTCGTGACTGAATACGAGCAAGGCCTGCTCTATGCCCCTGGCCTGAGCCAACGAGACTATGAGATGCCTGAGATAGGTCAGTCTCGAGTGAACCTGCACGACGATAACCGGTGCATCCGGTGACAAAGGACCGAACGCTTCCTCGTTGTAAACTTTTTGCTCCACGTTGATACGATTGATGTTCTTGCGGATCTCGATTATCTCGAGATCCGTTAGAGCGCTAGTCGTTCCATTCGCCGCTATCGAAGCGTTTCTTCGCTCCTTCAAGAACCTGCGGAATTCCAACAGTCTCATTACCGATTCCTTTTTATTTTTTTTTCCAATAATAGTAGTATAAATAGTAGTAGCAGTATTAACAATGTTATTATTAATAATTAATCATTATTTTATTATCACTGTTAAATCATAACTTTCAGAAAAAAATATAAAACTTTGAAATATGAGACGAATAATCTTAAAGAATATTCAAATTTGTTTGACCTTTAGTCTTGCGGTCTCTCACTGCGAAGGTGAGAAAAATTAATCGATGGATCACATTTTCTGGAATTTTTCTTCATGGAAAAGATGGTAACCGGAAGTTTAAAATAATTTATATACCTGTGAAGTTCCTGAGGAACCAGTGCAAAGAGCGTTTCATTCGCCGACGATGGACCCGGCAGATTCTTTCCGGTCAAGCTGATAACGTGTAGTTGAAGCCACAAGAAGGTAGCGAGAAAAACGAAGGCCAGGGTCCGCAGTAAAGTTCCACGACCCGTTCTCGAACCCGCGGCTACGGTGACACCTGAAATATCAAGTAAACACGTGTACACACATTTGGCTTTTCTAATGTCTCGTTCAAAAAGTGTCCAGTGTCGTGTCCTACAGTGAATTGTCGGTTGTGTATCTATGTATATAAATGACGCATTTAATACAGCTTCGACCTGGGTCTAAATCTTCACATCTTCCTCTCTCAACGACACTCGGATTATTCATTAGATCGAAAAATTATTTCTAATTATTTACTGTTAAAAAAAAAACTTATTGATGCTCATAATTCGAAAATCGTAAGAAATTCTACAAAATCATGTGTCACATACAAATTCTTTTACAAGTTAAACTGTTTATTTTGAAAAAATAGACAGTGAAATTTTCTATTTTTTTTTTCACATTTTTTGCGAAAAAGTTGAACGCTTTATCTGGAGCACTGTATTTTTAGAAACTGTTTCAGATTTTTCTGAAGATTTTTTTTTTAACGTAAACATAATGATTAACTTTTCGGTAAAATTGGACCTAGGGCGAAATTATACGGAATGTCTCACATATATACATACATTCTCATCTATGCATATTCGTTCCAAATATGTGACACATAAATAGTGAACAGCTGATTGTGTGTTAATGTGTATCAAGTATGCGATGAATAAGTATAAATACATATTGCTCGCTTAAAATTATAACAAGCTCGAGCTAGCGAGAATTGCCAACGACCAAAGCTGATACGTTTCCTGGGACACGTATCCTCTTCCACGAAATTAGCGTATTTCGTCGCGTGGATACAAATAATTGGGTCGGGTAATTAAGGTAGTTACCGCGCGGTGGTTTATCACTCGACGCTGTGCATAAATAAAATTGTCAATTAAGAGCGTATGAAGCCACCGACGAATTTCCGCAAGTGTAATTTGAGTGCAGCGCAGTTTTTTTCATCGTCGAACCTAAGACGACGGTGCGGTTCGAGTTCACTTTGAGGATGCATCACACACTCCCAGCCAAAAGTAAGATTCAGTGAGACTTGGAACCTTGGTAATTATACCAAAATCTTAAGAGAATCGACTACTCTAAAGTGCTAAAAAAAATTCCAACGAATAATCAGTAAACCTTTTTCGCTTCTCAAATAAATTCGTTGATTTTGTAGAAGGGACATGAATTTTTTTTTGCACATATGAAGGTCTTGACATCTTTGATGCAGTTGATTTTTTTTTTCAGATAAATTTTGATCAAACTAAACGTTTGGTTGGTAATGGATGTGTGACACATGCTTAATGAGAGACTCACTATGAGAAAAAATATGTGTATCAAAATTCATAGTAAATATTAATTTGAATATAATAATGTCGGTCATAATTAATGCGCTAAAGATTTTTAATTATTTAAAATTGCTTGTTACATTGAAAAGCTGATACCTCGAGGTTATTTGTTCGGACCTTGTGACTATGAAGACTAATTGGTTTTGATAGTTTTGCGATAAAAGTTAGATAAGATTAAAGGTTCGTATCGATTGTCGTTAACGAATTGCGTGGCATTGAAAAAATGCCATTAGAATAATATTCCAGAATTTATCTCTTCCTTTTTACTTTTTTTATATGTTCAATGAAAAAAGCTGATTTAGGTAAGCTCGGAAGTTCCATGCACCTCGAAGCTTTTCAAAAGCATGCCATAAGCTATTTTTCTCCCCTCTAAGAGGTCAAACTCGCAAATCTAATTTTTCTATACAACATTTTTTTTCATAACTCGACTTATATAAAGTTTTATCGAATGACATTCCCTTATAAGAATTGCCTAGTTGTGAAAGTGTCAAATAATTAAATTTAACGCCACTGTACAGGCTTGCTGCGGATCAAACTCTACACGGACAAAAATATCTACTTGCTAAAAATGGGAGCAAATAGATCGAATGGTGTTAAAAACGCTCCGATTTATTTGCCGGATAAACAAATTAATTTGCTGGCTCGCCGATCGACCAATTAAATACGATACAAATAATAAAATATCAATTAATTACGATCGTAATCAATTGTTCACCGAACCACCGAATCAATCGGTGACTGACGAACTCAACCGCGTACCCAATAAATTTGTCCGCTGGACCGAATTATTCGCCCCGACTGTATAAACCGGTGTATTCTCTCGGGGGGCGAGTCTAATTCTTATTCTCCACGATACGTTCGTTCCCGCGAGATTTAGCCCGAAAGGCACGACCGTACGAAATGGGAATCGGGTTAACGAGATATGTACAAAAATAAAAAATAAAAAATAAAAAATAAAAATAAAAATAAAAATAAAATAGAAACATAAAGAAATCAAAGTGACACGCCGCCTAAATATATCGTCCTGCATCTCGCCGTCGTTCGTCCGTACTCCCGTTAAAGCGGGCATCGCCTCGGTGCAGAATGCAGTTGTGCACTTGCATAAGCCGAGAGTGCGCTATGTGGGCGAGTGTGGGTGAGACGAGAGGCAAAAGATGAGAGACAACGAAGGGAGCAGAGAGAGAGAGAGAGAGAGAGAGAGGAGAGGGTCGGGACCGATGCTTCGACAGAGTCGAAGCCAACAGGATTTCGTTATATGCGTTATCGTTGCATACGGGAGACCGAGTTATAAAGTTATTTCGAGTTTGCGACCGGAGGAGAAACAAGAGGAGAGCGACGGCCCGGATAATAAAAGAGAAAAAGTAACGGATGGCCCGGGCGAGGAAGGAGGAACAGGGGCGCCAGTCAAAGTCGTCGGAACTTGAACAGATCCGCGTTACCGCGTACTGTCCCGGTCTCTTCGTGCGCACTCTTTACCTACGAGCCGAGGACGCGGATATTTGCATCCGACGAATTTCGCGCTTCTCCGACCGGCGTTGGTTTTACAGGGGGAGCCTCCGAGGAGCGGAAATGAGATGGAATTTCCTGCGAGCGGGAAAAGAACGGTGAAGCGACGAGGCCGTTCGGATATCGGGTAGGTTGATACGTACGTGTGTGTGTGTGTGTGTGTGTTGCATGTATGCAATATACGTGGGAAAACGGAAATGCAACGGTTCCTCCGACTACGACGCTTTGAAATTTCAGATCGCGGAAATTAGGAAAAAAAAGAAGCGCGTGGCTGAAGCTGCGCGTATAAATATTCATGTGGAAGAATCGATGGGGAGGCAAGCGGGGCCAAATGGACCAGAATTGGCATTTTTTTTTCTTTCAACGGATAAAAATAGTCAGTTTTGCTGCAGAGCTCAATTGTGGGCAAACTTTTCGGCGATTCGATACGTTTCCAAATATATTACATAACTTTGGTGCAGTTTTGGTCCAATGACAAAAAACGGCGAGAAGTAACGAATCGTCGGTTAGGTAGGGAGGAGGGGGCAATTTGGACTACTCCTGTTATTTTTCGTGAGACACGAGCTGAGAAATGGAGAACACCGGTCCATGTTGCCCCGCTCCTCCCCCCCGCGCCGAGGGTACACTGAGTACTACAGTCTAAAGTGTACTTTCACTCGTAAAAAAAAAATATATATATATCGTAATGTAATGATAATATTGATACATGATTTTCTTAAAATTCACTCTACAGCGAATTGATCCAAGTGACCACGTTCTCTCTGTCGCTCGACGATTGCAGACAGTACAATTGCTGACTAAAGTGCTATCGTCGACAAGCGTGTTTTTTTTCTTTTTCTAAAAAAAAAAAAAAAAAATAATTAAAAAAAAAAAAAAGAAAAAAGAAAACTAAAGTTTTTATAAGAAATGAACATGGGGATGATTAACGAGCTACTATCGCTAATTGCAATCCTCGGAGAAGAGAGAAGAAATATGAAAAATAAAACTATACATTTTAATTTATCGTCGAGCAGCAGCATTTGGTTTTTTTTTTTTTTTTTTTACCTCGCGTGAAGCCATTTTTTTTTCGTGTATACACGGAAGGAACGGAGTACGGCTTAACGAGTCCACGTTCCAAGTCCGACGCGAGCAGTTTTCCTAAAAAAAGAACGTTGAGCAAGGGTCGAAGAGGGTTTCAGCTCGGCGATATGCTCTCGAGATTCTCTCGAGGCTATTGTGCGTGTTATTATACGACGGTGAAAATAAATGAATAATGGGGCGATTGGTGCGTGACTCTGACCGACAATTACTCACAGACTCGAGATATATTTGATTGTGTTTTAATAATAATAATAATAATAACAGAGCTGACGCTATTATCGCGATAGTTCCGACAGACAGCTTCAGCTGAAACTCCTGTTGATTACAAGATGTTTCGACAAACGATATTTATGCGGGTGCGAATTCGTTGATGAATCATATGCGATTGTCATGATCGTCGATTTGCATTACTCGTACTTAATTTCGTAGACGAAAAAACACCTCGATTCCAACTTGCTGCAATGAATTCCGCCTAAAACTCACCTCTCATAATGGCATCCCTAGACGGTGATCCTGCAACAATATCAAAGTTTCAATCAGTAAATTCCACAGTTTCTACATCGTTCAACGTAATTATTTCCAAAATAACGAAAATAGATCTGAGACCTAAAAAAAAAAAAAAAAAAAAAAATAATATAAAAAGAAAATACGATACTCTGCATCGCGCATTGCCGAATTAATGGAGTTTCTTGTAAAAAAAAGTATCATCGGCCCTCGAGAAGTGAGTCACGAGTCGTTGGTTTTCTTTTTTACCAAAAAAAAAAAAAAAAACAATTCAAAATTCATTTTTTACGTACAAAAATTTTGTTCATAAATTATTTGTATCGCGACGAATAATTAACTGAAGCCGCAACGATCGAGATCGACGAGAGCGATCATTTTTTCTTTCTCCCACTCGGCATTAATGGATTTCCTGTGACTTGTCCCGCGGTCGTTAAGACGTACGATGATAAAAAAAAAGCACCGATTTACACCGTTCACTTGAACGGTTTCGGTAGGATCCTCGTCCATTACGGAAGCATGCATTATGTTCTCGTACCGAGTGACGAGTCGCACGCTGCGAGACCATCGAACCGTGTTCAGGTGAAGCCTTACGCGACGGTGAACACGAGCTCGCTTGCATAGAGTCGTTTCGCGGTGACACGATTCTTTACCCCGCTATTTCCACCGTGAAAGTAGCGATTTGGTAAACAGTCGTTGGACAAACGCGGACAGCGAGTTACGCGGGATTTTTTAAATTCCACAACGATTTTTGATCCGGCAAAGGCCGAGGATTTTCTCGGGACGCGGGGAAGCAGCCTCGTCTCTCGGTTCTCTGATTTCATTCCCGAACTCAAGAGACGTCTAAGCGGCGATAAACGTTGCCGCACGATATTCGAGATCGCTCCGCTTCACTCTCTGACTCCGGGAGCAAATTGACGCTGTGCCAAGGGAATCAGGCGAATTAAAAATATTCACAGCTGGTATTCAACGCTCCCGAGAATTTCGCGACGAGCACGTGTCTCTCGTGCAAGTTCGATGATCTCTCGCTTCATTGTACGCATTCGTCGCGATAAGTTGGGTAACACGAATCTCGGAGTGAGACGGATTACCGCGTAAATCGTTTCGGGAATCAAAGCGACGACTCGCAGATCCCGATAATCATTCGGAAAATCCTGAAGTCAAATAATAGCATTGGGGACGATGCTTTATTGTGACTCGATAGAATCAACTATACGACCGTGCATAATTAATAATAATAATAATGATAATAATAATAATTTGGCATAAAATATGAATTTTGTCGGTTTTAGAATCTTATTCCAGCTACTGACAATACGAAACGATAACGATTGTTCAGTATCGGGTTGAAAGATTGATAAAGACTTTCAGTTTTGAGCATACGAAACGGTAACTAACCTGGAGAGAAAGTAGTGCACCGGACGGTCCTCCATTCTCATCCAATCTGTAATGACAAATGAAAAATCTTTGTGAACATTTGTGTGATAACGAAGAGATAACGGGTAATCGGTGGATTTTCAGATGCGGAGAGAGGGAGAAGCCAGAACGGCCTAATCGTTCCGTATGTTGGAGAATCGATTCGTTAATCATACATGGACGACTCGACTGTTGGACTCGTTATCGGTCTCCGACAGCTTCGAGCGGAGACAATCGAGAACCGTGCGATAGAAGAGAGCCGCGAATAAACGCACACGTAGTCGTGGTAAGAGGCGACGATGTAACGCGATCGAACTTCCGGTTCACGACTGGAAAGAATCGCTGGCTCGAGAGTTGCGGTTAACATTTTTTTTTTTTTTTATATGATAACTTTGTATCACCGAAATGGCAAAGACCCGTTGCGTCTCAATTGACCGTAAATATTGTGTAAATAATTAATCAGCTCTGTTCTGGCTTGGCGAATGAGCTCGGAGATTCGCGCGGCAAACGAGGTTTCACGATGCATTACGGAGTGTGCAGCTGCGCAGGAGATTTACCGATCGACTGTGAACCCTCTATCAATCGATTCAATGCTACGATTTTGTTGACTCAGCAGTGCGCCGACGAACAAATCAAATTAATTGTAACACTGTTGACATAACTTTTCAGTTGAAAATAGCGAAGGAAAATTGCGTCGTAAAAATTGAGCGACAACAATAATTCTCGTTATTCGGCACGATTGCATGCATAATATTCGGAACTGAAGAATTACGTGAGATTGAAATCGGAGACGATTATTTACTGGAGAATAGAATTTTGAATTTTTGTCGAAATGCGCAATAGAGGAAGTTGGCTCGGAGTCGGATAATTTAATGAAGGATAATCGATTGACCGTAACGGTGGCAATTATCGAGATTCGGATAATTGATTAACGCCGGTGGGTGGGATGAGAAAGGATAAGATTCTCGTGTAGGAATCGGATGTCCCGAGACGATAAAGCTGTTCGCCGCATCCGCTCCAATTTCGTTGCAATTTTCCTCGCAAACGCGATGAGTGGGCTTCGAAGGTATTCCTTGGAGAAACGCTTGTTTCCCTCGGTCCATACCGGGTGCAATATACTCGACGATGACGAAGAAAACGTCACGGAAAAATGTTGGAGACTCGTTCCTGTCACGAGAACGACGGTCGAGAGAGGCTCGCGCGGTATCGAAGGGGCCAAGAGGATATAATTTATCACCGACACGAGGACATTGCCACGCAAAGTGAGAGACGAGGTGGATAACCTTCGGCCTGTGAGTCGACTCTAATTACTTCGGGAACAAGCGCTTTTCGGCTGGGAGTAGATTTTCGCTCGAAAATCCTTCGAGAATACCTGCTCGACATCCCCGACCAGATCCCGTCTGTGGTAATGGCGCTCGAGATTACTTTTTCATGTTATTATCAAACTTTCGTCTGTCGTTAACGAGTAAAATTACGACACTCACTCGCCGCACGCGAAGAGCTCGTAAATCGCCGATGCACCGCGCATTCCTCGAGATCCTCGAAGATTCTCGAAACTCGTTTTTTGTTATTTCTTTTTTGTTTTTTTTTGCTACGTTCGCCCGGAACGTTTATCGTTAACGTTTGGGATCCGTCGAAAAAGGGATTTTCCGCATTACAACGGAAATAAAAAAAAAAAAAAGATGCTATGAAGAAATGGTTTTTTTCTTCGCCACATATTTTCCTGAGAAATTGATGTCTGAATTCTCACATCACCGCTGACATTTCATGTTCGTCGCAGGACGAACGAAAGCAGAATAACGTAATTGACGGAAAACGAAACGCGCCTACAGAAAAATCTGCAACGGGATGCGCAGGGCTCGATAAGAGACTTTTTTTGTTTCCTTTTTTTTTTTTTTTTTTTTTTTTTTTCGTTATCCCACAAACCAGACACCCGAACCAGGCATCGTGCTTGTAGCCGCGGGTGTCTCGCTTTCCTCCTCTGCATTTGCTACTATCTCGAATTTCTGACATAGGCGTATCCTGCCATAGCAGACGCACTCTTCTGATATGTGCGATTGTGTTCGTCCACGTACGAGATATTCATAAATTTTGACAAAAGTCAGAAGGGCGTATCGCGTATCATTTTCGTCGTAAATACGCTCTTCTGATTTGAGCCATTTTCTACATATATACATATATACATATATACCTGTATATATGTATATATATTTATATATGTATATATCTGTGGCCGATGGTTTGTAGAACGGCTGCTGCGTTTATTCGTCCGAGTCTAATTGTCACACATGTATTTCTGTGTTTCATCTCGCCCACCCGCATGGAATAATGTGCATGTGTGGTGTGCTATATATACGCCGCTCGCGGATATCGCGGTATTCACGCTCAATACGTGGCATTGTTCGCGCCATAGGTGTGAACCAGTTCATTGTTACAGGATATTATGTATATAATCTGTACAGACACATGTGTATGAAGCATTTTACCCGAAATCGGAGCAACAAATCCATCGGAGCACCATCGGTGACAAAAATTGTAAACACCATTTTATCACAAATTATCGAAAATTCTTTCCAATCGCCGTTACTCAGGACTTTAATAAAAATTTGATCTTCGCGTTTCTTTTTTTTTAATTTTATTAAACGTCTCGGAATAAAAAAAACGTAACGAGGTAAATTTTTGAATAGCGAACGTGTTATTTTCAGCCAATTTTTTTTCAGTCTTGTGACCGATGGATTTAATTTTGTAGACGAATATTCAAAGATATTCGGACTGCGAAGATTAGAAAAAAAATTATTTTCGGAAGACTTCGGTTTGTTTGGTTGATTTTTTTTTAGCAAAAAATGTACGACGGAGATTTGCTCGATCGCTTAGTACGGAATGCATATTTAATGTATACGGACTAAGTGACATGCACGTTGACATGCGTCAACTGCTTCTCGGATTACCTTTACTAATTGGAAGGTTGCCAGGATACTAATTCAATTAAAATACATTATTAAAGCGACGCGAGGCAATATCGTCGCGTCGTGAATTCCCCATGCGCGGTGCTTTGAAAATGCTCGATGAACATATTTTACACCCATTTGCGATGCAGCGAAAATATTTCCCTCGAGTGGCGACTCCGTACCGTGATAAACAAGAATAAAATGATCCGAACACGAGTGCAAAGCGTTCGACCTCGTCGATCGCGGGCCACAGACAGATCCCAATTAATCCACGAACGGAAGTTCAAGTTCGGAAGCGAAACGGCGCGTCAGCCTGCCGCTTCGACCACGGCACTCGAAGAATTCGCCGAGCGAAAAAAATCAAATTTTAACGAACGATTGAGTAGAATATATTAAACTTTTCGTCTCTCTCGACGAATATCCAATTAACGTGATTTATAAAGATTTTTTTTTCATTTTTAAAAGTTCATTGACGAGACTCGATTCCCAAATTTCTTGGGCTCATGCCATAGACATATTTATTCAATTTATTAATATGTAATACATAATAATAATAATAATAGCAAGCAACGAACGCTAAGCTCTTTTATTTATGTTATATGTTGTTGACAGTAGGTTATAACAAATGCTACAGTGAAGCAATGCAATGGAATTGCATTCTTTCGGTTATTCAAATATTTTTATATTATCATAATTTTATAGGTTGGTCAGAATCCAGTTTTTTTTATTAAAAAAAGATCCCCTCACAATTTTTACACAAAAATTGTTTTTTTTTTCTAAAAAAAATGTCTACGTATTCTCGCAGGTTTAAGTCGATATGATGAAAAAAATGTTCATGTAGCAACTTAAAGCCTCCGCCATTGTTTTCCGTGTCATAATTTCCAAATCGACTACATAAACGAAATATTATAAAAACCTTTTTTTTTTTAAACAATTTTGGTAATAAATTTTGCGGTGCTTGATTGAAATTGTAAAAGAGGCGTAGTTACAAACTGTCACGAGTTGCCGTCACGGTTTTTTTATTAATTTATTTTACTCCTCTCTATCATTTTCATTTTATGGTATGATTACGGGAATTATTGAGAGACGGTGATCGTTTGCGGTCGCGAATAATTTCATCCTCGCCGTTACAATGTCACATCGCGTGACTAAAAACAAACGAACTAATCTCCGGTGTACACGCGGATACGACAGCAAACATGTTCTTACATTGGACAAACGTTTGTCCTCCACAAACGTCCATAATTTCTGTTTTTGTTTTTGTTTTTTTTTTGCAAAAATTATAATTAAAAAAAATAAAAAGTACAACTCACTGATGAATACAAATAAAAATTCGTTCACAAACACGAGAGATTTTGGATACGTGATATTTTGTATTCGCGGTTGGCACATTGGCGAGGAAAAACTTACGCCGCACGCCTTGCACCGCTCCCGATTCGTCACCTTATCGCATCGAACGATATGTCATGTTTCGAAGCGAATTATTATTTGCGTCGCGATTGGTTACGTGTTCGTTTCAATGGCGACACTCAATTTATATAGCGTCCGTATCAACGGGGTTATCGCTGTTTGCATTGCGATCAGTTTGCCGTGGAAAGTCCAAGTCAATTGTTATCGAATAGTTAATTGTTATTGCTCGTCAAACACGAGCAAAAAAAAGGATTCCGCAACGAGCAATTTCTCTGTGGCACTTTTTTCTGCATACCGTATATAAGTCAATAGACATTCCGTGAAAACGACATTAAATTTGGAAAAGTGCATGCGAACGAAAATAAAAAACCAAAAATTTTTATGTGCACTTTATTCGATTTTCAGTTTTCGGATCGCTCTTGAAAACATTAATTCGTTTTTTCTTCTACGGAATTAACAATAATGAGAAATTCAATTTTGAACTTATAAAATTTATTATGGGCGTCGAATTTAGTGCAGCGTTGTCCATTTTTCGGATGAATTGCCTGATCTCTCGTTGATTTTTTCCTGATCGGTAATTTTTTTTTATCTGTAGAGTTTGCTGAACGAGGAAATCAAGAGAATATGTAGGATTTATTCTCGATGATTGAACTTATAGAAATTCATGAAAATTACCGTCGAATAATTGAAAAATGTTCAATTTTCAGTGGCTCGATAGATAAATTCAGTCTTGTCGATCGACACACGGTAACCGTGTATACGCTCTGTCTGGATTGCAAAGTGCCGGCTCGCCGCAGGCTCAATCGATTTTCTCGTCAACGAGTGCACGAAGTTACAATGGAAAAAAAAAAGGACTGGCCGTATCGAATGTTCTCGTTTTGTACAAGACAGATCCACTCCGGGTGGTAAATTCTGTATGCATAAAAAACGGCAAGTCCCTGAGAGCTTAGTTACGTCACTCTCGATACCAACAATTAGAGTGATGTTACACCTGAACACAATAGCCGGTGTTTGCACTTACAGTGCAGCAGATGTTTTAACGCTCGGAAAGTGGACAAAGCGTTCTCGCGTGATTTAATTATTTACGTCACCGTCGGATGGCGAAAAAAACCGACCACCTCACTCGCCACGGCGGATCACTTTTTT
Source organism: Listrodromus nycthemerus (assembly GCA_963978505.1). Taxonomy (NCBI): domain Eukaryota; kingdom Metazoa; phylum Arthropoda; class Insecta; order Hymenoptera; family Ichneumonidae; genus Listrodromus; species Listrodromus nycthemerus. The sequence goes on along the minus strand of OZ021679.1, from coordinate 23,867,316 downwards.
TTCGTGTACTTCGACGAGACTAACATGGTCTCAGAAATTTTAATTTTAACATCGGCTCCTTTTTATTTTTATTTTTATTTTTTTCAAAATTGGAGAGAATACTTTTTCTCGAGTTTTATTATCTCGGATTTTTTGTTAAAAAATAAAAACGTTATTAATTTTTTTCATGAAAAGAAGCTTCGTTTTGCGACACGAAAAGAAAAGGTAATATTGGGTTATGGAAAAAAAAGGAAATTCCGAAAAAATATAATAAAATTGGGTCTCTGGAAAAAATGCCGGACCTCAGGAAAAATATAAGAGGCAACATTTTTTTTTCGTAGTTAAGGTTTTCGATCATTATAAACAGATTAATGATTGTCCATTAATCGATTCTCATATCGCCCTATATTTAGTTTGATAAATAATTAATTTTGTGTCGCTGGTCGTTTTGGAGCAAAATGCGTCACTGCGTTGTTCAATTTCCCATCTCTTGAGGTTGTTAGCACGTCACGTTATTGTAATGTTGAGGTCAAGTGTAGATTATCTTTTTTTTAAATTATATACGGGAAAAAGATAGTCCCAAGTTTGCGGTATGGCAGTTAAATCGTAAAACACTTTCACTTGACTCGTGACTCACAATTTTGGATCACATTGTACCCGTTTACTGACACATTATACCGAATTATATAAATATCGTCAATTTTTTTTGCAGTAAAAATGTCAGTTTCATTCTGTGAAATTTTAAAAAATATTCTAATGAATTTTATTTGAAATTGTCCCGCATGTATAGTTGGTTCCTTCCGTTACAATTTAAGCAACCATTAAAACTTGCGTTCTCATTTTATCGGATTTAAAAAATCTCGACAAAAGTCCGTTCACCCTCTTTTTCGTTAATTCTGGGATAAATGTGCTTCCATGTTCCCCAATTAAAATTATGCCCTATTCCAATGTTTGCCTTCACCCTCAAACCACGAGACACGCGAGGCATAAAAGGAAACAATAAACTGTTACCGGAAGTGTATTCCCTATCTGGTACTACTATTAATATTATCATCAAAAATAAATTAAATTAACGCACTCTCCCAGGAGTGTAAGTCGAAGGAGCCTCGTTTTAATAATTCACGTAACAGTCTCAGCGTGGAGCGTATCGTGCAAATTACATTGCGATGTTTTATCGGTCGAGCGCTCCACCTTCCTCGACTGTCGTGTATACTGTAAAAGCTCGCAATAACTTTAGCCCAGTCGAATTAGTATTTTAGATTTGCAAGAATTCGAAACAGCAATATTCCTTTGGAATTCAGGAAATTAATTACGGAAATGAGTTATTCAGGATCAAAAAAATAATCCTTTACATCAAAATGGCGGATGAAGCAACGACTCTGGTGTCCCTACTTTTTGAATTTAGACTTCCAGTGACCACCGACCCCGACGAATTCCGAATGGAAATTGCTGTTTCGAATTTTTGCAAATCTCAAGACCTTTTTTCACCTAATTCGACTGGGCTACTTTTCGACATCACAGAAGTAAATCAGCGGTCGGCGGTGTTACAGTGGAAAGGTAATTATCCCCTCTGACGACCCCTTCCGCGCATTACAAATTGATCGTGCGCAGTTCAGCAAACGCTCGCGAAGGGTCGATGTTGGCTAGTCGTACTAAAGTGTGTAATGTTTTAGCGCGAACGGTGTCACCGTGTGGGAGAACAAACGATATAATGATGACCAAGTTTGTTTCTGTATCGCCGCAGAACTCGGTGTTTGGCTACCGCGACGACGTTATAGTTCATGCGACATGTTTAATCGTCCGTTCGTAAACGCGTGTCCGATTCTACTTGGCGACCGCGCATGTCCATCGGACTTGGAAATTGGGACGCAAAATGGCATGAATAATTACACGGATTGGACCCTGTTTCGCGTTTGATACATAAAGTCTATTGTATGGAACGAAAAAAAACAAAAAAATGAAACGGAAATTTCACAATTTTTTTTCGCGGGTACGTTACGGATTAAATTTTTTAAACACGGGGGCTGAAACGTTGCGCGGTAAAGTATTTAAAGTCGGACCGCAAAATGTCATGAATAATTACACGAATTTTACCCTTTTGAAAATGAGCGGGATGAATTTTTTTTAAACACGAGGTGAAACGTTGCGCCGCTAAATATTTAAATCCACGGCACAAAATGGCATGAATAATTAGACGAATTTTTTTTACAACTTTTCCGCGATCGATTTATACATTCGATATATCATATCAAACGAACGGAAAGAATACGGTATTTTCACGATTTTATTCTCGGAAGGTCATGAATCGGATTTCTTGTTTTTATTTTACGTCTACATTTATGTGACGCAAATTTTCAATGATATTTATTCGAAATGTTCGTAACGTAATGTAAATGAGTGCGGCACTTTTATCACCAATCGGGCTCGAACGTTGGACATTCAAGAATTCTTAAATCACGACGTCGTACGGCTCGAATAATTACATGAACTTTATACTTTTCCACGTCGCTTGACACGCATAATGTGCAATATTAAATGGACGGAAAGTGAGTCGAAATTTCCACAATTTTATTCTAGGGGCGTTGTGGATAAAACTTTTTTTTTTTCATCGTGTCTCGAATTTTATAAGGCAATTTGCTAATGAACTTTAACATTTTCATGTGAATTCCTTCAGAATTTTCTTTTCCATCGATTGACCTGAAACATCGGACGCTAAACTCTTTATTAGGCACTTGTTTGGTCCAAAATTGATTACAAATTATAAATTATCAATTTTTCTATTAGTAATTTTTCTCCCATTTTTTGCGATGGAATATTCACAAAAAGTAACGGTCTAATTTATTCTGGAAGTAGTTTCAAGGCCTCTAGAGTATTATCGACATCCTTCGGCAGTCGTTAACAGAGTGATAGCTTATCTATTCGATAATTACAATTGCTTATTCATGCGCGACGTCGAAGGTTGAGGCTGCGTGGTTTCACGCCGTGGGTCTCTAAAAAGATCGCCGGATCGGCGATGAAGTGAAACGTTTCACCTTCACGCAACTTCCACAATACAGTCATCGGTTCTGGCACGAGAGCCGCGATTCACGAACCCAAGAGCGACGCGGAAATGCGTAATCACCTTTTTTCTCATTGTAGCAGTATTTTAATTTTTTAAATAATGAATCGGAACGAAAAAAAAAAATTAGCAAGACTCAGTTCCGTCCGGCATAAGCGATGTACATTTTAATTAAAAAAAATTATTGACAAACTTTCAACATAAATTCCCCGTAGCAATAAAGACGCGAATTGCCTCGTAAAACGTTCAGACGTGTTATTCAATCGAAAACAATATGTACGTTTCATCAGTCCAGCCGCGCGGCGGCAGTAAGAGGATTTTTATGGTCTCAACGATAACGCCGATTAAATTATAATTTCATGAACATGGATTGTTATTATTGATTTTTTAAATTATCTCACCAATCACATAATTCTTCGTCTGTCGCTCATGGGACGAAAATCAGAGCTTATTCAGAGTGCCTCGGACGCGTATCCTCGAAGCTTCCTTTTTTTTCCACAAAATTCACCCATCACTATTAATTTTTTTCGAGCATCAATATTTTTCCAACACTACGCTCTGTAATAAAAAAAATCAACAAAAATCTTTACCAATCGAAAAGTACAAAAAATAAAAAAATCATACACAAGTACTATCGGCGAGAGACGGGTCATCGAATTTTTGCACTCAACCGTCTCAACTAAGATCCTATTCGAACGCAATTATTTTGTTAACGTGTTCCGTAAAGTCGTATTTTTTATCGGTAATATTTTTTCACCACTCCGCCGTACGGTTAAAAAAAAATCAACGAAAAATCTTTATCGAACGTGACATACCGGAAAAAAAAAAAAAAAAAAAATCGTAGCCTCGCCGAGTTAGGGAGCCGCGTTCGAACGAGACGGGGTATCGAATTTTAGCGCGTTACCGTGTTAAGTAACATCGTATATCGCGGGTACCGGGAGGGACCAGAGCCGGTCTTTCTCTCGGGTTTCGGGACAAACGCATCCCCCGAGGATCAAAGTCTAACGAGGGTTGTCCGGCAATCGCGCGCTCTCTGTACACCCTCGAAGCAAAGTTTCCTCCGGCTGGCAGCCGGAATCTGTGCAGTAGGTACGGCGGGTGTAGGTACTGTGTATACGCTATAGTGTCAAGTACCCCGGAGGCCCCGATGAATAAGCGCGTGTCTAATTTGGCAACGGACTGAAACCCGGCAGTCAGCTTCTCCGATATGTACCGTGTATATATATGTATATATGAAAATGTATATATATAAGGTATTAAATTTACACACGTTCTCACGAGACTCACTCGGTCACAAAATTGCGTAGGTGCCAGCGGGCGCGATAAATCCCGAAAGGTTTTCAATTAACCGAATGTGAAAATGGATTTTAATTAATTTATTTAATAGCGGAGTCGACCGTGCCAAGAGAGACCGGTTATTAGCTCGAGGAGTCAGAGAATATGGTTTTTTTTGTTTTTTTTTTTTTTTTTTTGTGATGTCTCTTCTCGAGGTTGAAGTTTCGGTCGCCGAGAGACGGACGGACCGGCAGTGCGGTTACGCGATTCGGGCGAAGCGAACCGCGCGAGTCGTCCGAACGGACTGAACGAAGCGACGAGCAACGCGGAAAGCTCGTCTCAACCGCGGTCATAGTTTGTCCGTCCCTTTCCCGATGCGCGCGGGCTTTTCTCTCGTCCCGACAGACGTCACGTGGCCGACGACGGAACGCCAGAACGGTGGGGCGTATCGCGAGCAGCTGTGCGCCTCGTTGTTGTCAAACGTGTGTTGAAGAGGTTTTTTTTTTTTTTTTTTTTTTTTTTTTTTTTTTTTTTTTTCTTTACATCGGCGCAGCGAGAAAAATTACCTCACGGGGAGAATAAGTGTAAATCGGTGAGTCGTGAAACGATGAATATTTATGGGATCGAGCGTGACGAAGACGCTTTGAAACTCTAGCCCTCCATAAGTCACACGTCCGTTTTCACTCTTAGGCGCTACCGCAGTTGAGGCGACGTAAATAACGAAGGGTCCAATGGGAGACCGATTAGAAAAAAAATATATATATCGGACACTGTTTCTGGACTAGAATATTGCGAAACCTTTTTTCGTTTAGTTTTCAGACCAGAAGATTTTTTTTTTCAGTTTTGTGGAATTTTTGAGTAAATTAATATTGTTGGAGCTATTCAAGATCGTCACAATCGGTCGAATTTTTTTTCGAAGAGACTTTTTGTTTTTATGTATTAATATTTTTCTGCAAGTTTGTGTCGATGAATGTTTACGAATTAATCGAGCATGCTGAAGAATTTAACTCATTGAACGTTGGGACAACGGTAAAAAGAATTATTCCACTGGACCGATCGACAGTGCTTTTGCTATCAGAATATTGTGAAACATTAAAAAAAAAAAATTCTTTACTGAAAAAAATATTTAAATAATGTAATAAAATTTCTAGCCACCGATAATGCAGACACTTGAATATTAACAGAGCAGTTGACCGCATTTGAAATGAATAAAATTATCGGTGGCAAACATCTTCTTTCGGATGCACTGAAATTTTATAAAGACTTCACGGTTGAAGAGCGAGAGAGATATTTTATAAATCGCTGTTTTGTCAATGTTGCGAATGTGGAGAGCACTCTGGCGGGACTGCAAATGCCCCTTGATGAGACATAGTCGAAGAACCCTAACAAGACAGAAGAGAAAAAAAATGCTTCACCCCGATCCCGTGCAAACTTATATAAACCGCGAAGGGGGTGAAAAAAAAGAGCGTCGTAAGACCGGAAGGGTAGAGCGAGGGAAGCTTCGTTGGTCGTCTCGATGAGAGGGAGAAGGATGATTGTTCAGGAAGACGAGTGCTTTTCTATAGACCGGCATCGAGTGGCCTGATATTCAGAAGCAGCACCGACAGCGAGGCTTAATGTAGGTCAGCTGACTTGGCTTGGTGACACGAAACAATGCGGATATTCCCCGTCCACAAGGTGCAAGGCACCCTCGACGAATGATGCTTACTTTCCCACTTGCCACGAAGGAAGCCTGCTGGACGAGGGCAGCGATAAGTCACCACCGAAGAAGCACCCCTACGGATTAAAGTGTCTTCGCCGATATTGTCAACGCATCACCACAGAAGCCACATATTTCGCACTTGCGAATTATCGTGATAAATAACAACCGAACATAATTCGATAAGCATCCGTAATTTATGTTTTTTTTTTTTCATATTATATATCACATTTTTTGATTTTACGATGATTATATTATAATGATATTAAGGGAGAGTGGGTCAAAGTTAGACAGTGGGGAAAAACAGTGGAACGGGACGAAACGGATTATCTAAAAATTAATGGACGATTGAGTTTTGTCCTGGATTCCCTTATAATTATATTACGATTGACCATCGAAGCTTAAACTTCGTGCAAACACATGTAAAAACTATTGGTTAGCCTGTCCAATAGTCGATCTCCGAATATAAATTCTTGTATTTTTTTCTTTATTATCAGTGATTATCCATTACTGACATTTTTCACATTAAAATAAAATCAAAGATTCGATGTTTCTTTTATTGTCGTGTGTTACTTTGCGCAATGAGATAGCACTCGAATTTATCAAGCAAGAGAGACTGATAATACTATCGTCGAGTATCTTAATAGAGGATCTTCCTTGCTCTTCATATTATTTTTTTTCTTTTTAATCGTCAACCTTCCATTTACTAAACGAGGAAGCTTTTGCGCTCGCTTCGTGTCCCTTTAATCTCGACGGCCCTTTGTTTTCCTACGACGGCATTCTCACGATCTACCCGTCTCCTCGTTCTTATATCGCGATGCGCAATATACACTTATAGTATCTACGCTGCTGTTTTTTTTTTTGTTTTTTTTTTTTCAGTCCTTTTTTCTACCGATTTTCTTTTTACTTCGCTTCATCCTCGTTCTTGACCAAACAAGTCACGCCTCAACTTCGCCATTCTTCGCATCCTACATAAAGATAGGTGCGTTATCACGGAGTCGACACTAAATCCTCGTCATAGTCGTTTCTCGGCCACACCGCGACTCTGCAACGCTCGGTCAGAACAAGACGGCCACGTCGTTCTTAAAACTTGTATAACGTGGAACAAAAAGTGGCTACCGAGTTTAATTCGTTCTTACTTTCGAAAAATGGTAAAAAAAAAATCGGTGACCACCCAATGGAGAAACTCAATATGTCAGCACAGAAGCGAAATTTAGATCTAAAAAATCTTCGACAAACACATATTTGAACCGGCAAAAAGTAGCTTTTTAAGTTGCCACCGAAGAAATAAAAAAAAAAGGTTGATCAAAAAATCTATTTAAGCGTAAAAAAAAATTTATCAAATGCTGATTTAAAAATTAAATTAATGAGGGTTGTAATAGAAGGAACGACTAGACACACAGCCGGACGGGCGGAAATTGCAGATTTTTTTAAATCGATAGCAGCCATTTTATTTCATTTTTACCAAGCCACGCTTGAAAGCCACGCGTCGAGTAATATTCAGGATACAGGGTGGTGTACTCGACCCCATTATTTCGCCCGACTTGAAATTCACTCGACGTTCGTGTCGGGGCGAGGAGTCGGCTTTACCGATTTGATCGTCGTCGCTCGAAAACTTCCCTTTCGGACGGGAGACTCGAGAGAGAGCATTTGGAACGAATCCAAAGACCGTGTGGCTCGACGGCCGCAGAGGGATGCGCAGGGGTCCGCGAGGCGATCGGCCATTGCCAAGAAAATCGTTTCAAGGGCCAAGAACTTCCTTTCTCTATCCGGCTCCAATCTGCGCGGACGATTGTCGGAGCTGCGCAGAACGACCGGTTGCTTTTCTCTTTGATCGGCGAAGGCCAGAATTCCTTCCTGTGAGATCGTGCTCGCATTCCACTCCGGCGACCGGCATTATTTTCCCCGACGCACCGGTGGAAACACCAAGAGGCGAAGACCTCGCGTTTCCTCGCTGAGGGGAATTCCCCCTGTCGGGAACGAAGGGGTCACAGGTCGTTCCGTGGGAAATCCTGTGGCTTCCGGATGGTTTTACTTTCGTGGAAAAAAAAAAGCGAGAGTACACGATTTTTTAACGAGCTCGATGTCGGGGACGTTGACCAAGGCTTTGCGAATCGGCGACAAAGTTGCACTCGGACGGATTCGACAGGAAACGGTACAGAATGTGCCAATTGGCGTATGTTTAACAGACCGGTGAAATTAAAGCGAGCGAGGACAAACGGTACTTGATATTTTACTGGGAGCCTTCTTTTTAATATGTCTCGCTCGGGAACCCGGAGATACCTGCATGGAATTAAATTTCGTCCTCGACGAGTCTCCGTCAATGCGGCGCCTCAGAAAAAAGAACGAATACGATGCCTCGAAGAATTTTATTCTCCGAGAAAAAACTGCACCTGACATTTTATTGAGACATTTTTCCATTATATTTTATGCTCGGAAGACATCATCGTGAAGTAAAATTTCGTCCTCGACAAGTCTCCGTTGATGCAATGCTTCAGGGGAAAAAAAATCGTTAGCTCGTAGAATTTTGTTCTCCGAGTAAACTTCGCCGAGCGCTAGGTTTGCGCGATGCACGACACGATCGTTATGACTCAACGATATTCTTATCGAAATTGATATCTCCGGAGTCAAAGGCGTTTTAGCGATCGATCACTGAGATTCCGATTATCGGAAATTAATCTGATCGTTTGTGCGTTCGTCGAACACGTACAATGATAAGACACAAAATAAATAATAACATTTTTCTTACTGAAATAGTTTTGAAATTAGGTATTCTATGACTGTCTACCGAAATATTTCCGAGTACCCATTTAAATGCTATGGCGCAATGGAAAGTAACATTTTTCGTCGTCAGCTTGTTGAGTGTACGTGACGCGAAAGTAATCCTGGTCAATGTCGACGATCGATGGGTCGAGGAGATATACGCAAACGGCGTGGAAATTTGGTCATGGTTGTGGTGTAATTTACGAGGGCAGTGGACCTCGTCGTCGTGGTTTCATCGTTCGTCTCGCAACGCCGCGACCGGCTTGCTCCTCGTAACCCGAGGATGATGGCCGAAGAAACGACGAGCAGAAATGACACTTTTGCGATAGACGTGAGTGAGCCGTTTGCCAGAAAGCCATGGAGACTCAAGCAGACCTGGATATCGAGGCCACACACTTCCCGTGTAGATAGAGCAATGGTGATATGAGAAATGGCGGTTTCTTACGCACGGGACAATCGCCTAGACGATTTTTCAGGAATTCATGTTTCCGAAGCTACAACGACGTTCCAACCGGAAGTACATTTCCATACCGTATCAGCACCTGCTCGAGAAATATGAACGTATCTCCAGAAACAATCGCACTCGTATGGCAAACGATTCTTCCTCGGTCGGTAAATAAACTGAAGCGCATTTATCGAAGGGTCTTCAATATTCTGGATCAGACACAAGTCAATTTCGTTCCGCATTGGAGCCGAGCATACTAATTTCTTAATCCACAGAAGAGTTCAGCGAGCTTCACAAAAAATTGATTCCGTTAATAGAAAAAAATGTTCGAATGTTCGAAGCTAACTGAATCGTCGAATATGTCGAATCTGCTTCAAATGCGTGACATTTAACGTTTACAGAGTCGATTAATTACCGTCGGTGACCGATCCTTTTCTACGGTCGGGCCCATCAGTTTGCGGTATAAAAAAAAAAATAAAACCTCGCCGTATCACCTGGAATTCACTGGTTGGGTCTAACGCGATCAGCCCGATATATCGGTCATTTTCATTTAAAAAGTCACATTCTGCAAGTCCATCTCCGTCTCGTGGTATTATTAGTTTCCTTTATCGTCGCACATTTCCAGCGATGATGTATCGAAGGACATTTGAAAAGTGTTTTTCCACTTCTTGACATATTGCCTCTAATTTATAGTTCTCAACGATTTATTCCCTATAATCGGATGTCAAGCTGTGCAAGATTGCCGACATTTCTGCCGTGTGCAGCGCTATCTTTCAATCCGACTGTTCGAGGGTCGTTATTACCGCGGCTAATGTATATCGTTGACCTCAAAATGTATTTGAGTCGACGTCGTCGGCAAAGCAATGACGACTCTAACGACGATCGATAAGCCGTCGATCGATCGTTTCAACAGGACGCACACGTGGTCGGCCAGTTCTCACGGCTTTCGAATAACTAACCGAAACCGTCACAGTGATCGGCAATTCGGAGACATCGAGATATCGCTACGTTCGTCCGGTTGACATAAACTCGAATGCCATTCACTGGACAGTTGCCAGTGACTGTACCGGTGGATGAACAGGGCCGCATATACATCACCCATGTATAACCGTACATGGGAGTAGTTCAAGGTTCGCGAGGAACGAGTTGACCGATGACGACGTCTCTCGTTTATGCACGATCGGCCGGTCGGAGTGTTAGCCATGAGAATTAAATACGATAGTGACGGATAAGGATATTGGCAGCGGTTGCTTAATTAAAAAAAAAATCATAAAATTGCTTCAACAAAAAAATACGAAATAATTATTATATTAAGAAAATAATTATTTTTCTCGATTATCTTAGGCGTGAAATTTGAATAGCACCGAGAATGAAACGTGGGATCATTCGTAACCGCTGGAGAATCAACAATAAGTGACAATTCTTTCTCAGTGATTTTTGCATCCGTGTCTTCGCAGCAGCGCCGTGTCGCCCGGAATGCACGTTTTTTTTTTTTCACGGCAAAATCGATACGGCAGAGTGTCCGCGATGTGTATGTTGAGGTGCAACATCGATCCGGCGAAACGAAAAAAATTACAGCCGAAGCTTCGAAGCTACGGTTTGCCGGACGAGCAATGATTCGTTCGAACATTGAATTGCGAGTCCGCTCGAAATTTCCGTGACTCGTTATTGCCTGAACAGCTGTTTTGTCTCGTGACACGGGCTCATCGAGTCGGATACACAACGAGGAAGTGAACAACCAGGAAGCACGAGGAAAATTATATACACGAAAAAAGGAAAAAAAAAAAAAATGAACAAAATGCTTACGCAGTCGCATGTTTGCAAGCGATAAATCAGTGGACGAAGAGATCGGATGATTCGGGCGAAAGCGAATCGTACGTGCTCGTATCGTGTTATACAAAGCATATGTGGGTAAAAACGTTTTTTCCATGATTCGAATTGCTAGTTTCCAGTGTTACGAATTCCCATCGCCTTACATATGACCACATAAATCCTATCGCTGTACAGGTCTTATGACTATACAGGCCATATCACCATACGGGTCATATCATTATAGTTCATATCATCGTGCGGTTGAAATTAATAAGCAGTTTATACCAATATGCAGTTGATATTAATATGCAGTTCATACCAATATGCAGTTGATATTAATATGCAGTTGATATTAATATGCAGTTCATACCAATATGCAGTTGATATTAATATGCAGTTCATACCAATATGCAGTTGATATTAATATGCAGTTCATACCAATATGCAGTTGATATTAATATGCAGTTTATACCAATATGCAGTTGATATTAATATGCAGTTCATACCAATATGCAGTTGATATTAATATGCAGTTCATACCAATATGCAGTTGATATTAATATGCAGTTCATACCAATATGCAGTTGATATTAATATGCTGTTCATACCAATATGCAGTTGATATTAATATGCAGTTCATACCAATATGCAGTTGATATTAATATGCAGTTTATACCAATATGCAGTTGATATTAATATGCAGTTCATACCAATATGCAGTTGATATTAATATGCAGTTCATACCAATATGCAGTTGATATTAATATGCAGTTCATACCAATATGCAGTTGATATTAATATGCTGTTCATACCAATATGCAGTTGATATTAATATGCCGTTCATACCAATATACACTTTATATTAACATGCGGTTCCTATCAATATGCAGTCGATATTAATATGCAGTTAATATCACCAGGTGGTTGATATTAACATGCAGTTGATATCATGTAGTTCATATAAACAGTTGATATCATGTAGTTCATATAAACAGTTGATATCACTATGCAGTTCATATCATCCCGAATTGCGTTATAATACTCAGCATTTTGTTCGCAATCCGCTGACCGGGGATAAATGCCCGGAGGGATCATTTCGGAGCGCTAAAGCCCGTTAATTGTACATCTGGATTATTTCGCGCACGTACATAAGACCGGACGAGCCGGTGCTCGGGCTGCTCCGAGAATGCGGGATCGCCGGATGCGGCAGTGCGTTCAGCCGCAATCAGGACAGCTCGGAGGCGAGTCCCGTGCAGCTCACAGTTGATACCGCATCGGCGACGAGTAAATGCACCGTGCATTGCTCGGTATCCGGCATTCCGGGACGGCAGAGAGGCAGCGAACGTTTGGAAATTGGTAGTTCTCGCCCCAAGAGTTCGGGCGAACGGCACTCGTCCGAGCGATGCGATTCTGTGTAACAGAATAAATATCCAGCGGGCAGAGGCAAATAGACGAACGGACGTACAGCGAGCGATGTAGGTAGCTGATGGCTAACTGTTCACCCGCGTGCAGCCGGCGTAAACAATAAAACGAAGAAACAGCCTTGCACCAGAGTTCGCTGTAGGAACGGCGAAAGTGTGACGTTGCATAAGTCAGCCTCGTTTGTTCCACTCGTGATTCGAACATTTATCGCTGATCATTCGAATGACTTTCTCCACTATTTTTTTAATCAATTAATCGTTACTATTGACGCCCAAATGAAATCGTATCCTTTAGCTCATCGTCGAAACTCGCGTGTATTTTTTGTTCTCGAAAAATTCTGCCGATGTAATTGTTCGGACAAACCATCGTGACGAATAAGAAATTAAGAATGATGAAAAGTTTCTGCAATTTTTGCGTTAGACAGTGTCGATGCTCCGCCAAATTATTTTCTACGATTTCTCGTCTCTCATAGTTGTTATCCGAACCGAGACAAAAAGTTGGACGTGGAGCCGCTCAATGAGTCTCAGTAGCGCTGGATTTTCCATCGGCCCTTTGACCCTAGCAAACTGTGTAGCGAGAAACTCCGTACGTTGTACGTCTTTGAATATGCACTGCCAGCCACGGCTATTCGTATACGATTCTCCGCCATAAATGCACCTCGTATATCTCGGTCCTTGGTGCAAAGCTGAGGGGCGAATCTACACTCGCAGAACGATTCGCAGGGTTACTCGTGTTCCTCGCTTCTTGCACCGTGAACTTATATTACATTATATTATATAATATGCCCAACCCGGTGTATACTTAAAGACGCATATATATTCGCGAATCGTAAATACTCCGTTTCTGAGGAGATTCTATGAATTGAAAAGCTGCGACAAATCCTCTGCAATGCGAACCTGCTGAGCTTCTCCGGGTCTCCCGGATCGAAATCCAACCTCCCTGGAGGCGGTAAAAAGCGCGTCTCGAGGTACTCAGATTCTCGGCGCGCGCAGTACTATAATGCGTGTACCTTGCTAGGATCATCTTTCGCATGAAAAAAAAAAAAAAAAAAAAAAAAAAAAAAAATTACACAACTCGCTTTCCTGGCGGCAAATGATTTGCCTTTTTGTACGCGAACGGCGATCGCGCGGTGCTCAGAGTCAAGCGGCGAGAGATAAAGAGAAGAGAATAAAAACGAGATGGGGGAAAAAAAAAAAGGAAAATAGTGACTTAGCGGGAGGTGCTCCGTTACCGCGCCACGAATCTCTCCCGACCCGTATGGTCGCTCAAAGTATGCGGATGTACGTGTATGTAACAGGGAGCAGAGCGCGAGTTGCGCTGACTATTCGTGTGGATGCACCGGCTCGTACGCTTGTGTATGCATGCCCCACGGTAAACGACCGAGAGAGGCTCCAGGTACATCATCGGATATGCACTCCGCTGGTATTAAGTACGTAGGTACGATCGCACAGCCGTCAAGTACGAACCACTGACTCTGTACGTCAGTTCACGTGCGTAAGGAACTATTTATTCACGTAACCGTGGAATGCAGCTACAAGATGGGAGGGAAGGGGGAGAAAGAGATAATCAGCGTCAGCGAAACGTAACCAAGGTAAACCGGGTGGAAGAAAAGGAGGAGGAAAAAAGCTGTACTGTAGACGTCTTGCAGAGCGGTGGTCTAATCGCTCGGGAAAATTGGACCGAAGCTATCGTAGCTTTCGTAAATGGAAATGACAGGAAAAACCGTTTTTTAACTGAAAATTGCAATCCCGTTTCCTTCGCTTTCGTGATACGTGTCCTTACGAAAAATTTACATATTTGCACATTACATACGAACATCCGTGCAACTTCATAAATATCACATTACTGATTCACGTATCTACGTAATTTGATGAACCTTCGGTTACATATTTACATGTGGACATCTTGTAAAATTGTTCTGTAAGTAGTCAGCGAATCAGCTCGAAACTAACGTAGTTTTTGTAAGTGGAAGTGAGATGTAAAAAACGAACAAAAAAACCTGTAATTTTTTGATAAATTTTGTTTTGTAGAAAATGTAAAGATTGGACATTTCTCGAAGGAATTCTTTGATCGATCGGGAAAAATTAGTCTTCGTTAATGGAAATGAAATTGAAGAAAAATTATTGAGTTGATAATAAATCACGTTACCGTCGATGCTTTCGAGATAAATATAGTCTCGTGAAAAATGTACATATCGGAGTTGTTAATTGGCTACCTATCGAACCGGTAGAATCTGCGTCTCGAAAATTATGACAACTATCACAGAGTGTTGTTGTTGTGGTTTTCACACATCCTGTAATCGGATGTTGCACGAGATAACAAGGAAAGCTGTTCAAAATTCATGGGGAATTTTGTGATCGCGCCAGTACCGAAAAATTGGGTTTTTTTTTTTAATTTTTCAATAATTGATTTTCCGCCAAATTTTTGGAAGAAATTCCCTTCGGGTTCTCGACTAGCCCGAAAACATAACGCTTCATGTGCGGGTAGTAACATTTTCCAAACTGCTTTTATGGCTCTTTTTTTCTATTCTTATCATCTGATAATGCCGCGAAAAAATTGATTTAAAAAACTTTGCCGTGTATCTTATCCTCCGTATTTTTTACCGTCGAACACAACGGCAACCTAAGTATTTCCGCGATTCCGTCAGCAAGTCGCCGTAGCTTCGTTTAAAAATTCGAAAGATAACCACACGCTTTTTTTTTTATCTCTCAGCGTTTCCCAGCTACAACCGATATGACGCCGCTTATCTCAAACCGCGCGTTTATCTCGCAGTCAACCTAAGCCTCGACACGTAAATACGCGCCAGAAACGATAAAAATATTGCTTCCACCCAATAACCATGTACGAAACGGTCTTATCACGTGAAACACGTGCATCCGGAACTGGAAATCAATAACCATCGAACCCAGGAAGTTGGACACGAGATGGCATCCGAGACATCCAATCAGCAGTGAATGTACCAAAAACTTCCCGAAACTCGGCAAACGCGGACCATCGAGTTCTCTCCATTAAATCCCCACTTTAAAAAATGTCTTCCATCGCCAAGATTAATTAAAAGTCTTCGCTCCTTGGCGTTCCAGTTCGAGGTAGTTATATCTTGCAGGTTGATCGAGTACTGCCTAGATCAACGACCGGTCCTCAAGGAAGCTGCGAATCCATCCAGCCGTGGAGCCGGAGATGCCGAAGCTGCGAATAAATGAGGCACGAAGAAGCGATCGATGAATTTTTCGCTTCCAAGCAACTCCCGCCGGTTCTCTTTCTTCCTCTCTCTCCCCTGAGGTAGATTTTTTTTTCTTTCGTCATTTCTTTCTACACCTCTTCGTCTCCCGTTCATCCTGATGTCGTAATAATTCTCCTCTTGCCACCGTCTCCTCGCATCCTCATTTCCTGTCGGCCGGCAAAGTCCCGCGAGTGTGCTAAGGAGCTGAACGAGAATCCTTGCGAGTAACGTATATCTCTCATAAGTTTCACAGAATTTGAAGGGAATCGTGAACACTTGTGGATGATATAAAAATCTGAATAAAATGAAGCGTACGAGTGAAGGAACTGAAAAGATTGATTATTCTAAATTTTATTTAGATTTTTGAAATACGCTACGATTTTTTTTTCACGTGCAAAAAATGCCTAGAAAGTCCCGAATTTTAAGTGAATTTAAAAATCTGAAAAATCTCACGGGTATTTAAGAAAAAAAACCAATAATTTTTATGAAAGAAGAAATTAGCTTTCCGGGAGATTCATCCGACATTTTTATTTTCCAGCAATTTGGTTAATAATTTTTCGGAATTATTATTGTGCACAATTAATCGTTCTAGCATCCTCGATCAACTCGATTTTTCTTCATATTCTCATACCATCCAGAAGTATTCGCGATTCCCACTCACTGCCCTGAAACTTATGCGAAGTCTATTCGTAAGGACTCGCGTCTCAGCGCGGCTCTCCCCGCTTCCCTCAGCGTCGTCTCGATCCTGGCACGAGAATCGCCACGGCGAGGCAGCTCTCCGTCTTCGCGTCTTTCATAGAAAGCGACGAAAAAGTATCGCTCCCTCCGCTCGCCGAGCTCGGCCGAAGGGAAACGTCCGCGCGGCAAAAGGAAGCTTGGAAAAAAGCTGATAACCCGTTTGCTCCTCGCGGAGCCATCGGTAACGTCTGGTGTAATCATAAACGCGATTTGATGACGGATAATTGCGTTAAATAACTGTATTGAGCCGGCCGAAGAATCTCGACGATCGGACACGAGATGCTTAAGTTTCATGTGATGCGTGATGGGACTCCCATGCCGGACGCTTCTATCGTCGATTATTCCGCGGACCGCCGTCGTGCAGACTGCTTGATCCTCGCGCTGCACTACTGGTGAAGCCCACCTACTGGTGAAGCACACCTCGCACACCGGCCATCTGTTTAACCAGTTTACCTCGACCGGATACATAGCTGACGGTGATGGACGGGAAAAGTAATTGTACTGTGCGGTATTAGATGAGGTAACGGGCCGCGATTCGTACATAATTGGGTAAACGGTTTTTGCCGGTTTTGAGACCATGTTTAGCGTCCACGAACTCGCACGTTTGCATCCTTTGACGAAAGAAATTAAGCTTGCGAATTGATTGATGACGCTTTCACATAAAAATAAATACATTGGTCTTCATCGAGTAACTAAAATGGGATTAACATTTTTCGGGCTTGAAATATAAAGTAACGCCCCGTCTGTTTAAATTACGCGATATTTTTTTTTTTTTACGTTAAAAATTCAAGTTAACAAATTAATAATTGTGAGAATTTTTTTAAAATACACCCGCTCCGCCCGACGACATCGCGGAAGGAGTGGAAGAAAGAGAATCGAAGAGAAAAAGTGGAACAACATCGGAAGCCTGTAATAGAACACAGCCGGAGTCGTTGTCAGACGGGGTGAGGATAGTCGAGAGACTGCTCCAAAATAGATTACATATTGTCATCGGTCACGCTATGTTTCACACTTCACTCACCCTTCTCCTGACTCAAACAGACGGAGCGAAAAAAAAACAACGACAAATTGAAAAAAGTCTAAAGCACGTTCGTTCGCTCCCTCCGGTTTTTTTCATCAATCATGCTCTCGAGCATTCGTGCATAAAAAAGGGGGACAACTCGGGAAGCCCGACGGCAACATTCGTTACCGTCGGCAAAACCGCGAAGAGGATCGATCAATTTTATCGCGAAACCCGGTTAGTGACAAGACGTTTGGAAAGCTTTGCAAAATGTCAGGGATGAGCGGAACTATATTTTTGGAGCGTCTTCACGGGTGTCACGTAGACATCGTGACACGAGAAACAATATCATGAGCGACATCTCTTGCTCTTCAATAATTTTTATTTCAGGTCCTTAGTCAAATTTACAAAATAACTCATATTTTTGTTCTTTTTATTACTATCATCATTGTTATTATTGTTATCATTTTTGTTGTTATTGTAGGTAAAGGTGTTATAACGTTTGAGAATTTCATGCTCCCAAGAATATAAAATACCGCGCTGACGAGGTTAATCGTTTTCCCAGTTGCGGGGGGTCTAAGCCGGGGTTGCAGAGATATCCGGAGCCCAGGAAACCAGCGACGGCATAGAACGCTTTAATATCGATTCCCTTTCAGCATGCCCGATTAACATTTTTTTTTTAAATTTTTTTTTCATTTTTTTTTCAATTCCTCCAACCAATTCATCCAACTTCGGATATTAATCGTCGCTCCGACGTCTGCGTAAAAAATCCAGTGAAGTTAACGTGCGCTCGTGAGCGTATGTACTTACACGGCGGTGCGGTTAGCGTGAGGAACATCATCGCACGTCGATTTTCACGAGCACCGAAAATCCACGAAGCCACTCACGCGCGTGCCACATCGACCAATTTTCACGCATTATCCGAACCGACGGGAACGTTAAAAACGATAAGAAAATAAATTAAATAAAGTAAGACACAACGTAAAATGTATAATTGAAAAAAATAAATTAAGTAAAAAGGGTACAACACGCACGATAAGGCGGTCAAGCGGTCAGAGTGTACGAACAAGGGACGAAGTCATCGCGACGCAGCGCGAGGCGCAACCCCTCTGTGTCGCATCGAACGGCGTGTGATGGTGCGAGAGCGCGTCCGACCGCTCTTTCGCACCCCCCACGCCCCCTCACCCCCTGTTCGTACATCAGCGGTTCCCCAAACTCACCCCTGCGCAAAGGGACTCCACCCTCTCCAAGAACGAGAGCACCCCAACGCCATCAGCCGGGAGCGTGGGTGAACAATTCCGGCGGGTTCGACTGTGGCGGTGGAAACAATCGATGGGGCGCGACTAGCAGTTGGGATGGAAGACAACTCACTGCACCTCCGTGCACGGTGTCGTTAATTCGGTATTAGAGGTAAATGGCAAACAAGATCATGAACAATCTGGTGTCCTGCAGAAAAGCACAATTTTACGGGGAAAAAAAAAATACTTTTCAGGAGAATTTTGAATATTCTTCAACTATTTTTTTTTCATAGGAGATTGGAATAATGGACAGAATGCAACTGACTGTGAAGTCCTCTATGGATTAAGGTGCCGACCGAGGTATCAGCTGTTATCGGATGGAGATAAAAATGGGTTTTTTTTTACCTTATCAGATAGACCTCGGTCACGGAAAGTTTACTGCTTAGCAGAATTGAGAAAAGTGTTTCGGAGAGTATGGTCATTTTTACGATGACATTTTTTCGGTGGTCGAGATATTTGGACTTGAATTTTTGTACATTTGATGTTACTAATTTGTAAAAAATCAATGAATGCAATCGTTTATTAAATAGTTAAGATAGTGAGCGGTAGACAACGCCTCGAAGAATCTACTACAGGGGGTTTCATCCGACTGCAGGGTTTCGTTTTATCGACTTCCTACTCTGAGAAAGAGGAATCGAAATATTTTAAATCGACCGAAGCTATTAATCGTTCAAGAAAAAAATGATTCGGTTATATCAACCAAATAAGAGCTTTGAACGTGCGTGAGCGCAAATTTGATTCAACTACCATTTTTTTTCTCAACCGCACCTATTTATAACAGTTCTTATTTACCCTTACCTGGAAACCGTTATCGTATTGAGATACAAGATTGACTTTTTTTTTACTTTATCGAACATTCGTCATTCTGAGAAAAATGACTCATCCCAATAAAAAAATTAAATTTCGAAACGTATAATCATTTTTATAATTCTATGTATCAGGAGAAACGTTTGCTCGAAAGAAAAATCTGCTTATTTACAAAATATTCTGTATTTATATCATAGCTCAGGATATTTCGTATTTCAACTTTAGTACTTTAATTTCTATCGATTCCCAACAAATTTTATGCTCAATAAAAGAAATATCGTTTTAGCGATATTCCAGTAGCCTGTGTATGGTTAAATAACACCTGTCGACAATGAGATGTTTCATCGGTGCGGATGTTGGAATAATCGCAAACTGATAGCGTAGTCAGTCCCGGTACATCGCCGTCAGCAGAATTCTTCTACTCCAATCCGACGATGATAAACGAACATGCAAATGACAGTGGACATGCGTAATCCGTCTCTGATAACTTCGTATCAATCGTCGGTACAGCGAGCATTCGGTGAAAAAAATGTCTCCGCGTCGATAAGAAGAGGATCTCGGGCAGATTTTCCAACGAAAATGATAGCAATGTAAGCAGTTGTCTATTCTCGAATGGTACAAATGATACATTATCGCCATTCGCTAAACGTTTACACTGGCAATTCCTTCGAGATAACGCACCGACTTTGTCGGCTAAATTTATCTTTCAACGCTACGTGAAACACTCTCACGTTTTCTCGATTGCAAGGACCAATAATGGTATTTCTCTCGCTCCCTCGGCGTCGTATTATTTTACAAAGAAAGAATGCGCGTCTTTTGACCGAAGGTGACATTTGGTGCTGAACGAAGCGAGGTCAAAAATTCACCCGAGGTGAATACGCACTTCCTAGCAAGTGGCCTAATCTATGTTTTTCCCGACTGTGCTGAAAAGTCGATACAATTTTTTTCCAGCCCCCTGCACTATGTTTCGGCCCATCAGAATGTCGACTTTTTAGCGTAGTCGGGAAAAAGCAATTTCCATTATTTCTCACAAAATAATAATGAGTTTAGTTTTACGCGAAATAAATTCACCGAATGAACTGTTGCTTTCGTTGACTCCAGCTTAAAGACGTTTCTTGAATCCTTTGACTCGTCCGTCCAGCCACAGCCCTTTCCACTTAATCCTCGCGCGAGCTTAGCTCCGTGAGTTCCTGAACGGCGCGATCTTACGTGCGTTTCTTTCCGGAGATTCCACTCTGACATAAAGTGTATATCCGCTCGTAAGAAGAGCGGAGGTTTCTTGATGCAAGCCAAAAGCGCGGAAGAGCAACAGTCGGCAAAGAGTCACAGATGGAGGGAAGAGGCTTTCGGTGTAGTCAGTGGCTCATCTCAGCATCGATCATTTTCACTCCTGCGGGCTTACCGAAATGCACCCTCTCCGACCTACGTGACCCTCTCTCACACGCTTCTCACCCAATCCACCGATATTTCATTCTTTTAGCTACCGAATGTCTCGGCGATACCCAGGAGTTATCACGAGTAGCCGAAATAAGAAAAACCCACGTATCTTTGTAGATCGTGAAAGAAGTTGCTTACTCCAATCGTTAAGAAACGGCATCGCCGCTACACTGCACTCTACGGAACTCGCCATTGGCCTCGCTATCATTTCATCACGTATTCCGTATCTCTGGGCGAGATAGCTATCATTTTTTTTATCCTCGCGAAGGTGAAAAATGACAAATTGACCGAAAGTCATCCATCAAGACGTCTCACTGTTCTATCAGTATAAATTCCTCCGCTTGAATAAAGGGGACAAGGAGGAGCTCGCAATTTTTATTATTCATAATTTAATGTTTTTATCATTAATTTTTTTTTCGTTTTGAGTAGTCACAATCTTCCACTAGTTTTATACCTTATTTCGATCCGAGTCCTCCAGTCCTCCGATCTGATAATTTCATCTGTTATATGTAATTTAATTTTTCATAGTTGATTTTTTTTATGTCTGTGCAACAATAAATTTGGTTTCCCTGCCCGACATCGTTAAACGGAGCCGCCTCAAAGAAACATTTGAAAAAAGTTTCGATATTAAAGCGTTCATAATGCAGATATCTGGAAGTAGAGATATGTGCGGCTTTACCGGCGTTGAAGAAATAGTTTTGCAGAATAATTTCTAATACTGGACAAACCTTCGTTAACCTTGAAATTTTAAGCGTAATTAAATATATCGAACCAACTGTCCCGCAAAACCAATGGAGGTGGAACAATCGTCCTAATGGAAACGCGAACGAAGTCAGTGAGAATGGCTGATAAAAATTGAATAATTCGTCGAGTCTCATGAGGTGACAACGAGAATAAACAGCCGGTGTGCGTCGTAGGGAGAGGGCGAGAGCCCTGCGAACGCTTGTGGCGGATGTGCGCGCAGTGGGCGGGAGATCCAGGAAGGCGAGAGAGTATCGTACAAACTCATTGCTTTTCATGAGGGCTCCAACGGTGAACGAAGCTACCTTGAGACCGATGGTTGATTTTCTAACCAATCCAATTCTTCTCTCACACTGGTTGCGGGGACCGGACAGCGTTTGCACATTATAAATAAACATGAACTACACGTAACAGATCGGAGCAGTAAAAAAAGAGCGATAAAAAAAAAGTAGAAACCGAGTTTACTGAAAATCCGAGAATGCTCGACCACAAATCGAATCGGAAGTGCATTAGCGTAAGCAGAAAAATTAAATCGTCCCAGCGACAATTCTAATCTTATTCAACTTCAAATTACAAAAAATCCAATAAATGCAATAAAAATAGTTATAAAAAAAACTGTCAACATGCGAGTACATTTACATCTGTACCACTTAAAAGTCTATCGAAATTTCTACCAGAAAGTAAAGGAACTCTAGTTTTATTTTGATCCTCGTGGTTTTTTTTTCTGCATTCAGACAGAGATTTCAAAAAAGTTGTATTATGGTAGACACGTTTCCTGGTAGAGTTGTTACGTAGGTGAGTTGATAGAGCTGCTTTCGGGTAAATTTGTAAATGGTAGAGACGCAATTATGTCGAAATGTGCGGTCAAAAATTCAATTCCGGCTCCTCATAAATAAATGCGATTCTTTTTCCTGTCCATTTTCACTCCTGATTAATTTTTCATCGATAGAAAAAAAAAAAATTGCCAATAATTAAAACGAGAAAAAAAGTATCCACGAGAGATTGATCCTCGTCAAAGAAAGAATCCTCACTCGAGTCACTCGCGACACGAGTCGAAATTTTAATAACCTCGTTAATTTTCGCTCGAGCGTGCTCGATTTCAATAAACTCGAATGCGACGCAGGGTCAAGCTTCACCCGTTTGAAGCAGGGCGGTTTTCAAGGGTGGGGAATGCTCTCTGTGCGACGCCTAAAAAGGCTCTCACTACAGCCGAGTTCTCGGGTCAAGTGGTATAACCGAGGGCGATCCAGGAGCCGGACCGCGTGAGAGGACGGGGTTGCTTTAGAATTAATTATAGGCGATACATGAGGGTTGCTCGAGAGGCGCGTCTGGCACGGACAGTCTTCCGCCGGTGGGAATCGCGACGACGGAGCGCTGAATGAGGTGGAACTGGATGAAGCAGCGAGTCGCAGGGAGGAAGAACGTGGGAGGGAGAGGAGAATGCTAAGGGTTGGGAAAGTGCGCATAGGAACGAAGTTCCTACCGCACCCGAAGAGACCACGGCGTCTTGGCCGCACAATAAAGAAATTCCACGATCGCACGAGCGCCGCGAGTTATATCTCGTTTGATTTCATCGGGTGATGATATCGATGCACTCCAATATATATATATATATATATATGTATATATATATATATATATATATATATATATATATAGATGTGGATGGAGGTACATAAATCTATAGTTATATGTAAGGGAGAATCAATAGGATGGTCGGGTGAACGAGAGAAGCACCGAGTATATCCTCGAGTTAATGAGATCTATTGCTGGTTCATCTGGTCGTTTGGCGATCCAATCATCGAAAATCATTCGTGA
Source organism: Listrodromus nycthemerus (assembly GCA_963978505.1). NCBI lineage: Eukaryota > Metazoa > Arthropoda > Insecta > Hymenoptera > Ichneumonidae > Listrodromus > Listrodromus nycthemerus. Next base: position 23,843,804 of record OZ021679.1, on the reverse strand, counting down.
TATCCAGCGAGATAAACTGATATCACGGATGTCTCCGTAGGAGAAATTGCGCCAGAACTGAAGGCGTGCGACCGAATGATAGAGAATTTACGCACGGAGGTATCGGGTGATTACGAGAAATTCGATCGCTCGCTCGCCGGTGGACAGAGATCATTCGAGCTGAGTCGAGATCAGTTGCCAAAGCCCCGGCAGTACTGTATGATTGTACGATCGTGTGCGTACAGGTACACTGGGATAAATCGATGATGATGAGATACGAAGTTTGCTTCGATGAGCCCAGAGCTATCAGTGGAATAGTTTGAGGAAAAAAAAATTGGTTATGGTTTTGAGCATCTGAGAAAAAGAGTAAATTTGAGCCATATCCAGACGGTAGTTTACGAGGCTGGAATGAACATTGTGTTCGGAGTTGCCATTTTTCCAAGTCTCTTTGAGGCTTTTGACTTCTGAATATTTATCCGTATCCCATTTTTCGGCAAAGGTCAGCAATGCACAGCATCCCCGTGACGTTCCATTCTATCCTGAAGCAAAAAAGAATGCCCGAATCATGATCTCTGCATTAGAAATCACTCTTCACACTGTGACGGTTAATTTTATTTCTTTGTGACGGTGGATTTTTTTGGAAGTTGATTAAGGTTCGTGGAAATTTTACTCTCGATGATTCAGCATGGAAGCTTGCACCAATGACTATCTGTGGACCCAGTAAATGCAACGAGAAAGTCCGCACAAGATGGGGGAAAAAATTGAAGATCGAGCCCTGAAATTGGCGCGTTCATTCGATTATCTCCACTTAGTGCATCGATGAGTTCATCGGTCGTTGTCTTGGTACCGGGCAGTTTCGTTTGACAAACGGGCAGCGAACGACTCATAGAATCCGGCTATGGTCTCGGCTTTCGGTTCCCATCGGATTTCTTTCGGCTGAATTAATCTTGAAATATCTATGATCGATCAAATTACGGATGTCGGGTCGATATCCGCAATGACGAGGAATGAAAATCGCTGCCGGTGAAAAATCATGGATAAAGGGTGAGTATCGTCTCGAAAGAAATAATGCAAAACTCCGTTGTGACGAAAGGCAGGAAAGGGACTTTGCAGATAGTGAGAAACCGAGCTGCACGCTCGCATCGTCTCACCAGACTTCGAGCTACCTCGTTTGATTCCATTCATCGATCTCGCAAACTTGCGTGCTGATTCGATTACGTTATCCTCACCCTTGTCTGCTATTTCAGACGCTTCCGAGACGACGAACTTCCTGTTTATAGGAATAATCAAGGCACTCCCGTCGAATCTTACACGGGAGAGAAAATTCACGCTTCCTGATTGCCTCATTCGTTTGCAGATACTAAAATAGCGAGATTAACGACGGAAGGACGAAGACACCGTGGCAGTGAAGTTCAACAGATTGCCGGGAATCGTTCCGAGGCCGATAGGAACCGACAATGCCGGGCACCTCAGCCAAATCCACCCATTTAAACAACGACTTGACCAACTTGTTCGTCGCTGCGAAAATCAAAGGAAAACAAGAAAAAATTTAAAAAAAAAATGATACGAAAAAAAAAAAATTGGACACAAGATAACACAATGAACTAAACTGTTTCGTTTTAATTTCCGTCACTCAGCAAGATTTAACTATACAAATATCAGCAAATGTAACCAAGTCAAGATTGCCAAGTCAATAAACCCCAGAATGGAGGAAACTCCCAGGGGGCCCACTCGAACAACAAAATTTAACGTCGGAACTTTACTTCCTTTTTATTGGCTTCTTCGTTAAATGATGTTTTAATCGTTTACTTTACTATTTTTTGATGAAATAATTTATTTATGATTCGCAAACTTCGTAGACTATTAGTAATCAGTTGCGGCGTGATTATAAACTCGGGATCTGGCGGTGTTTTTTTTTTTTTTTTTATTGATTCGTAGCGCAAATTTTTTTTGTCAATTTTCAATCGAACATAAATATTTATACTTAACATTTTTTTTATTATTATTCACAAACTTCGTAGACCGTTAATAATCAGCTGCGACGTGATTATTAAGTCGGCATCTCGAGTGAACCCGATGAGTATTCATCGCGGATAGCGTCGCGACCGAATATGAAAGGAATAAACCCAATCCCTCGCCACGGTGGCGCAGCCACGCAAGGCTCAAACTTCCCGCGATCTTTTGTGTTAAAACAATAGAAGCTTATTGTTCGTACTCACGCTCCGTTCGACTCTCGAGCGCTCTTTCGCGAGCGCGTAACGATCCGTATCCGAAAGCGAAACGTGCAATTGAGCTCGGTGACTCATTGAAAATTTTCATCGAGGCCAGCGCGTGCGCGTTATTTCAGCTTTTCCTAGAACAATCCTGGACACCCTCCTGAACAAAATAATAGGAGAATTATTCCATTTTTAATACAATGTAATTTGCTGTAAATTGCATTCACTGAGAAGACAGAATCTTAGGGACAAGTTGCCTTTTGCATCTCACCCTTTGTAACCACGAGAAATTTAATCGAAAATTTCGCGTGATATTGCGACTTTTCCTGGAACAACCCTGAACAGTCCCGGAGACCAAGAATAAGTGAATATTTTTTTTTTTTTATTAGACGACACTTTTCAAAGATACAATTTGATTCATCAGATATTGTATAGAATATAAAGACAGAATTTCGAGAACAAATTCGGTCTTTCATGTTTCCTCTGTGACTCCAAATGCCCCGTCTATGAATTTTTGTCGAAACGAAACCGTGTGCGATGTTGCCTTATTTTTTGGATCCTATTGGACACTATCCAGAAACTAAGATCGAGTGAATTATTCCTTTTGTAGACTTTATTGTTTTATTTTTACTATGGCTTCACACTTTTTGTGAATTAAAATTCAATTAACAGAGTAAATTGTATGCAGCATGAAGAGGAAATCTTAGCAACAAGTTGCCTCTCGCGTGTTTCCCTCTGTGACAGCGAGTATTCCTATAATCAACAAGTGACTCCGTTTCCTGCTGCTCGGGAATTTATATATTTCTCGGTTGCGGCTCTACAGGTGGCAACATAGATAATCCTCGAGTCTAGTTTGGGCATTTTGTTGCCGATCGATTGATCTTGCGATGAAAGATCCGAGTGAAATTATTAATTTTTGCCAGGCGATTTTATTCTTGTCGCAGAATGTGGAAAGACGATTGCCAGTGGAATCCGGGATCTTTCTTCTCTTCCTGTTTCGAGCAATTCGAGCGTCCTCTCCTCGCCACGGAATTCAGTCCGGTCACGTAACAATAATCGTGGGATTGTTTTATGGCTCTTTCTCTACCGACTCCAAATGTGGCTCGAATACGTCGTCGGGGAGATCCGCGAGTAATCGTCCGGATCTCCCGACAACCCTGTAATGTGACTCAGAAGAACTGTCAGACCTCCAAATAGCAAGCTCACGTGTGCTCGAAGAATTCAACCGTCGTTGGGTTGATAATGTTTCACCTATTTATTATTATTATATTTCATTACGGAACTTTATAGTGGTCAGATCTAAATTTTGTTACCAAATTAATTAAACGTGACGTAATTTTTAAAAACACCCATTAAACATTGAAAATAAATTTTTTCCTATTTTGGTAATTTTAGAGATTTTGGGATTCACAACAAAACCATAATTTGCCAAAAAAAAATAATAATATTAATCAACCGGATCAATTAAGTTATTAGACACGAGCTCCGTATGAAAGGACGTTTACTCTTTAGCTTTCGAAGAGTAATTATCGGGATCTTGATAAAGTTGTGAGGCAAAAATATTCGAATAATTAATTGGGAAGTAAGCGCCTTTAGAGGCGCTTCTTCATATTAATTTTTTGCCCTCGCAGAATTAAAACGATGGTCGAGCTATGGGGTATAAACGATTCGAGTAGAACGAAGTTCCCGCGAGGCTTTTCCGGAGCATAGACGGGAAAGACGCGCTTTAATAAAGAGCCAAGGATCGCCGCCCTCGATAGGAAGCCGCGAAGTGCCGCACGCGGACCGCCAACTCATATCGAGCATTCTTCGAAGTCTGGGAATTCCTCTTGGTCTTCGCGAACGTTCGCGAGTTACTCGACACCATCTACGATGGGAGCCACAACGGATCTCACGTACTCCAACGTGGGACGTACAAACGATCACGCATTCCATATTCATAACTTTAGCACGTACTTCGCGCATCGAATTATCCGTTCAAGAGAATCAAAAAATTTATTCTACGAAAGATGAATAATCAATGCATGAAACTAATTAATTTTTTTTTGTCGGTATAAATCTCTTAATGATATAACATTACTTTAAAAATAAATATACGGATAGTTAACAATATATATTATTTTTCATTCCGTCGATCACGATCGCGCGTGAATCTTGTCGAAATTACGCAAAATCTTTCCAGACAAGAATGCGACTATTGTAAAAGAATGTGCACGACGAACAATTGATTGTCCGTTTCATGAACCGTTCACAAAAATCGGTTATCGACTGCATGGAAACGTCGCGCGAGATAAAAGAGCGCGAAGTGACGAACCCGATGGGAGTAAATAAAAAATTATTTTAGAATCTTCTTAATTTCTTAAATTCGGGTCGCTGGTGGATTAACTCGAAATTACAAAAAACTTCGCAGACAAATGCGCGAGCATTGTGAAAAGTGTGGACGATGAATTGATTGTTCGTTTCATCGACTGTTTACCAAATTGGTCGTCGTATGGAAATATCGCCCAAAAAAAAAAAAAAAATTAAAAAAGCCGCAAAGTGATGAAAGATGGCTTAATAATTGGGCGATGCGAGAAAAATTGCAGGAGAATGGAGTGGTGGGTGTCGCAGGGTAGTTCGTCCGGTAGCCCGACGGGCTTTGATATTTTATCGCGAGAGAGCCGATGAACGTTGGTTCCACCACGCCGCGACCGTTTGATCAAGGTGGTGGGAGCGAAGTTGAATGACGGCCATGCGCCCTGGCGCGAAACAACGGATCGCGAAATCGGTGGAGGAGGATGCCCGAAGACGTTCGGGAGACGCAGACGGCGACGGGCAGCGACGGCCGTGAGCCGGCTACAGGGGTGTAGAATGCACCCTCGCCCTCATACGACCACGGGGTTTCCACGGGCGAGCACTCGCCGTCTCGGTAAGGAGGACTAGCAGGACAACATCCCGAGGACGGGAGTCGAACACCATCCGAGTCTGGGCGAAGTTCCTCCTGGGACGGTGAGTACAGTTCATCATTTTTTCAATTTTCATTCACCCATACGCGAACACCACCGTCACAATGACGGCAACGTACAAGCGACCGAAGCGCATCTTCGGGAAAGCATCCTCACAATTTTTTAAATTCTTAAATTTCATTTTGAAATTTTCATTGTTTTATTTTTTATATTTTCAAGATGGTTAGTATTATATTTTTTGTGAGCCGTGAATTTTTTTCAGTTATTTTTCATACGATATCGTTGTCAGAGTGACGTAGAAATATGGTTTGTTTTCTTTTTTTTGTTGGTTTTTCTGAATTTTTTTAAATTGAGGATGCAATTCGCTGTGAATTGATTTAATGTAGAGCTATTTTCCCGCCAAAACTAGTTACTCTGTATTAACACGCTGCAGGAAGGTGTTTGCTGATGTCTCATCGAATGGAAATAGTGTAACGCGACTTAAAGCTTTCGTGACTCGGTAAAACGTAGAAAAAAAATTATCTGTATATTAGACGGTTTTGTTTGAGCGTGAAATTGTACTTCCATAAATGTGAGTACAGCAGATGCGACGACTATTTGTGATTTTCTCTTCGATCACGCAGCTTTACGTCTGAGCGAGCCGTTAGATTATTCCCGAGACATTGGTTTTCCTCGGGAGCCGGCTGGTACGAGCGATAAAGCTAGCGCGACGACGACGAGAAAGAGATTTCCTCTCTACCTCGTCCACTCTTGTTCGCTAGAAAATTTTCCGCATAGCCGAGACACGGTGACGTTCCAGTCAATAAGGATTTTCAAAAGTTGCTTCGCCCACCCAACCAACCGATTTAAATCAATTTTAACCAATTCTTTTTAAACCGATTTACCCATAGGACGATAATAATAACAATGTAAATAAAAAGAAGAAAATTAATTGAAGGAGATTCTTCTAACGCGACTTTATAATTATAATCGAGATACGACGATTTATCCGTCTGAAAAAAAAATGTAATCGGATTGTCGTCGATGGGTGCAGACGATCGCCTCTCGCAACAGAGGCTCTTAGAATTAATGAACAACTGCGCAGCAATGCTCAAGTGTTTACAGAGCACAATATATTCTGAACCCCTCAAAACCACTTGCAACATGTGTCTTTGAGCGATCAATTTTTCTATCGCGTAAAAATGTTTCTACCATAACTAAAAAAGGCCTAAGATTTTTTTGCTTTTTTTAAAAGTATTTTGCAAATACGACTCAAAATAAAGCGTTCTCGATTTCAAGTAAAATATTGCTATCTTACAAGTTAACTGAAACATGGACTCGAGAAAATCTTAACGTTTCTCGGATTGACAAAAGTCCCCAGGATTTTTTATGTCCGTTTATTTTTCCCATATTATTTGCAGTTCAGATACGAAAAACCAAGGTGTCGACGTTGAGTTCAATTACGGTGGTATTTCCGAATCAATGCGCAATCAAATTTCACGTGCCCTTTGCAGGTTCGAAATTTCAATTACACAAGAGGTGTGTGAATTGGACTCGAGCTTTGTTCCAACATCCTGGAGAGCTTTTGCAGCGTTAAATGCGTGCATGTGGGAAGGGGAGGAAGCGGGACGAAGGAAACCCGCATGATCTCCGGAAACGCTGGACGATTCGAGTTGGTCAGAACCGCTCACTGTTCTCATTTCCAGGTGTCACGCTCAGCACAGATATCCTTCGTTTGACCCATCCTATCTCTGGTATGGTTGTAAAATCATATACCTGTGCTCGCCTGTATGCGATAACTTTGATCCTATTGCTTCGTCTACTTCGCCCTTTATTCCCTCTCAACTTGCCGGCGAGATAACCCGCTTTTTTAAACCACTTCTTATTTCCATCGTCAGCATGAGTTTCGCACTCGAAACTCTCGCGAGCTTCGAGGACTTTGGTCCTTGCCACTCCACTGCTCCAACATCTTTACGTCTCCCCATTCGAAAGTTCGGATCTATTTTTCAACGACTCTGGAAACAAAACGAACTCAACGGTGGATAATTAAAGTTGTAATGCGCTTTAAGTTTATTATTCGAGAATCGTCGTCTTATGGAACATGCATACTAGATGCAACTTTACACACGTATGTCTGCGCCGGCTTGAAGGAGTGAGCAAAGAACTTTCAATTAAACCTTTCACGGCATTGCCACGCACGATTGGAATTTTTCTTTATAAAAAATAAAATAATATTTAACTTGATACGAAGGTTTAAAAAAATAGCTAAATGAAAATCGCGACTGGACATTTCACCGATTTGTGAGCTGCTCGAACGATCTATGTGTTTTTTTTTTAACGAGGTATCGCAAAAACCGAGGTTCGGTCGTAAAAACTGCAATTAATTTTTTTCACCGGTCCTGAGCTTTCACGGACAAAAGGAAATTATTCCTCGAAGCAAATTCTCGTCAAGCTTCCCGTAACAATTTGCTCGCGACCATGGATGGTCAGCGCAGATGTTAAAATATTGCAGTTTTTCTTGCTTAAATTTTCGTACATTTCTTCGGGATAATTTGGAATCTTCCTTGCGGCCGTGGAATACCATCTCAGCCAATTTCATCGAGTTCGACTTTGTTTCTTTTTTCTCACCTTTCGGATCGACCGAGCATTTCCACGTAGCCCATAATTCCCACTGATGCGTCTGCCTAACATGAAAACCGTCGGGATATCTATACGCGCCTATTCCGGAAACGTATACCGTGCGTTTAGCGCGAAACGTTCAGCGAACCTTGTACGCGGGTTCGCTAGCACGCCGAGGTTAATAGAGTGATCGTTAACAAGGTTACAAAGCAATCTGCATAACCTCCCCCCGCCAGTCCGGTGCTTTGCCATGGCGAGAGGGCCCGGAGGCTACCGAGCCGGTGCTGTAATTACCGGCGATAATACTATTACCCGGTTCGTCAAGGGTGGTAACTGAGAAGACTATCCTCGCTCTCGTGCCCTCCGCTTCGCTCGGCTCTCCTAAAACTTTCGCAGAATGTTGTCCCCATCAGAGCGGCGCGCATCCCGGCGGACGCGAAACAATGCGCGTCACCAAATTTCGAAGCGCAAGGAAACCCCAACTTCGACCCCCTGGCATGTTACGATTTTTTCCTTTCATCCAATAAACGAGAGAAATTTTTTTTTTTTTTTTTTTGTCAACGAAGTTTTCACTCGACTAAAAATATCTTCTCGGACAGGTGATTTTTTTTTTTTTTTTTTTTTTTTTTTTTTTAATAGTGAGTTACCCTGACTCGATAAATTCGGTGGGGCAATCGCACGCGCCGATCGATGCTACAAATTGCTTTTCGAATTTCTCTACTCGGGCTACTACAATCCGTACAACCTCGGTAGGCCGGTCGATTTGCACCCTCGTTCGGGCTCACGAGACAAGCCCTATTCATCCTTCTCGTTCTCCTTCGCGGGATTTCTGAGACACAATCTCGTAGACATTCAAAGTTACGCGAGGATCTCGCGCGAAGCAATAACCGTCGGGTTGGCGAAGATAAATATAAAGATAAGTGAAATCTTCGGTGAAACGTGGGGATTGTATTTTTTTATTCTCCTCGGATCTCGGGAATGATGGCGGAATGAGAATCTAATTCCGGATTTGTGTCCGGTGATTGATGATGATGATTCCCGTTAACGTTAATGATTAAATTTTCACAGGAAAAAATAATTATACCGTTCGTGAAAAGAGGATCATAATATTTTTTAATCCCTTCTATATCAGGAGTAAAAAATGTGATTTTTTCTTCACGAGGAGCCAAATATCAGTGGACACATTTTTCTCAATTTCTGTCTTTCTTGGCCGTAAAAAAAATTAATCGCAATCCTCGCAAAAGATTTGTGCATCAAATGATATTCCAGAGACGTTCCCAATTTTTGGATTTTTTTCATTACATTTTTTTTCCGCCAAAAGCACCGTCCAAAAAAAATTCAAAAGGTACTGAAATTAAGAAGAAAAAGATCACATACATTTGTGAACCACCCAAACCTTTGTGACCGTACGAAAGCAGTCGCATGGAAGCTCACTCAAAACGATTCTAAAGAAAACCTTAAACCCATGTGAAAAACAATAAAAAATAAGAGTCCGATGAGAGTCATGTAAGATCGTCTTCCGATACAAAATAACCCGTCGCAGTGCCGTAAGAAGATTACAAACTTGATACGCATACGCACAGGTCAACATTCTCCAGCAATGATTCCTCCGGAATTTATTTCGCCTCCCATTCACGCCGGCTTTTCTAAGCTCCCAGCCAAGCAGTTATTGCACCGTTGATGAGGATGAGTCTGTCGGCTTTGGTTGGCGCGGATGTGTCGTTAAATTGTCCGGATAATCGAGGGTGCTTCGTCCACCAAACGTAGAATCCGTCAGCGGCTTTTTCTCCGCGACATCGTCTCGTGCAGTTTCATACGCGTTCGATAGAACGAGCTTATCTATTTTACCATACGGAATCCCCTGCCGTATTATCCCCACCGGCAATCAACGATTGACCGATGCAAACCAGATGTCACCTGACGAACTCTTCGACCCCGTACGCTCGACGATGCAGTCGGCTTCGTAAGAACAATCGCTAAGCTAGCCACATTTACCAGGTCCGAAACAGAGTCGTTCATTCTTTACAATCCCCTTTTGGGTTCTTTCCGTTTCGTGAATTTCCACGGTGGATCGATAGAAAAGAAATCAGTGCCGAGTTAGAGTCGGATGCCCGAGGCCCTCGCCGGTGTTTCAGATGGAAGGCGTTTGAATTCGGTAAAGCCCGGTGAACGAGGAATCCAGCAGCCAGACTGGCGCAGGCGTCCGGGAATGGGGGTTTTCTGCAACGGATAACGTAATTGACGAAGTAACTCGCTTAGCGTGCAATATCACGCGACAAAGTGGCGTCGCGGGTAAAATGGATGGCTGAGGGAGAGTCACGAGGGTGTGAGAGAGTGGCGGGGTTGCGGAGGTGGTGGAGGATGGAGAGTCCGATAGAGATATAGAGTGGTAGCTTCCTGGTGTTCCTTTGGCGCGGGTACGGAGAGGAAACTGATGGGTAGGAGCTAATAGGAGCTTTCCTCTTACCGTAAACTCACTTTCTTGAATCAAACGAGTAAGTCTGACGGTTAATTGCCTTAACAATACGTGGAAAACTATTAGGTTTCGATGGGGCGCGCAAGTTCGCCGGGGAGAGTCAATGATCTTGAGAATAGGTGGAACCGAATCACGGTCGAGGGAAACAGCAGCTACGTTGCGGAAGTTGTTTCTAGGGTCAAATTTTCAGGTGGATTCAATAGAAATTTTGGGATAAACCGAACGATTCGAGATTTATGCGATTTTTCATATTTTTTGCAGGCCTTTCGCAGAGCATTTTTCGATCTTTGAATAAAATTACCGATTCGTGGTAATTGATTGAAATCTCCAAGGCGTAGAATTGTTTTTTTCTGATAAATGGCTCGTAACTGCATCTTTGAAACCGCGAACGAAACATCGCCAAGTTATCGCAATACTCAGAGTGTTGTCATCTTCAGGCATTTTTGTCGATTTTTTTTTTTTAATATTGCTTTTCCAACGTCGAAGAGTTTTGAAGAAGGAAGTAACGCGTCTGTCCCTTCGGATTTTCCTGAAAATTCAACAATCCGAGCGTATGCCTTGCATAGATCTGCCTTCCGAAAAGTCTCGATGATGCGTCGGTATTAAACATTTAAAAAAATGTCTCGATGCACGATCTTGTTTTATTGAGATGAAATTTGCGAAAGTCTGTCTCCGTTCAAACACGGATGCTGTCTCTGGCCTACTTGTTGAAGCTTGAAGCAACAGTTTGCCCTTTAAGCTTTCCCTCTCTCGCCTCCTCCGTCGCTGCTCAACGCGGCGCGATCGCTCCGTCCCGCTTTACATTTTTTTTTGCGTCTCTCGAATATCCGGCATTCCAGTCGCACTTTTTCGTCTCTCGGCGTGTCAAGTCGTTCCCGTCGAACCGTTCATGAAGCGTTCAAGTACGAAGCGGTGAACTAGGATACCGAGTGACTTTAAAAAGACTAGCCGATTCGAAGATCCAACGCTAATGTGGAACGAACCGACTTACCGTCGATCTTGCACTATTTCAAACGAACGTCCAAAATTTTTATTGAAGTTCAAATAAAAGTAATAAAAAGTAGAACGTCAACTAAAGAAATTCGTAAAATAGTTGAATCGTTGATGCTCCATTTTTTAATTTTAAATTAATCTGAAAAATATGAAGCAGGCTCATTTATGTTAATGTAATGGAATGGCAGGAAATTACATTGGACCCGTAAAATAATTTCTTGCTCCGAAACCATTCTATAACCGGCGAGATAATCTCGCAAGAGGTGGATCTCTCACATCATTGACTCTATTCACCTACGGTCTGGCGGGGTAGCCGTTTTTTTTACGGAGCTTAACTTTGATGCTCCATTCATTTCCATTCAGCACCTTCGCTTCGGTCAAAAGTATACCTTTATTTTTTTATTCTACACGCATAATGCGAGGGCTATAATAAACGAGTGACTCAGAGCGAAACGATATATATATATATATATACATAGATAATTAAAAACGGAATTTTTCCAAAACGGAAAATTTAATCCCTAAGACCCGAAAAAATCTCGCAGTTCCTAGAGATAATTTCTGCCCCACACAAGAGAACAATCGTCTAAACAATTTGAATATTCGTCAAATAATCAATAAATTTTCTTGGCCGAGCAACACTGAAATTTCATAACCGGACCACCGAATAAACTTTTTTGATTGAACAAAAAAAAATCCAATGTCTCATCAGAAATGCGATCCGCCGGTGCGTTTTTTTTTTCGCATTTCTCTATTAACGCCATTGGGCCCGCTCGCTGTCTGCAGCAACGGCCGCGGTCACGTGTAACAATAATTTTCCAGCGAGTTGACGGGATACACGATTTTTCTATTAGCCAGACTCGATGGTCATCCGACCCTCCTACCCATTTTTCCTTCGGAACCTCCACGGTCATTATTCTTCTCGAGCGAACGAGCGATTTTACGAAACGATCGTACGTGACCCCGCGGTCGTGTGTTCCGCGAGGCGCGCCTGCATACTCGAGAGGCCTTCCCGTCGCGGACGATTCCGCGAGGCTTCGCGCGGAATTGTACCGTTGTGTCCACCACTCGAGCCGCTCGACTCGAGGAGGAGGACAAAGCTTTTATTTTGATAATGAGCCGCGGTCGAGTCGCCGACGATATCCGCCACTTCATCACGACGACGAACACCCAAAGCCTGTCGATTGCAGACCAGTCAACCGTCAACCCTCTGTCTTTCGAGTACTCTCCGAACAATCGGGAATATCCTGTACAACCCTGGTTTCAATATTCCACGCTGAACCCGTGCCTCGCGCACGCATCGCTGTTGTCGTCTACTCTGTCAGCTATAAATTAAACGTCATCGATTCGAACATTAAAACTCGGGCAACCGAATCGGTACTGACGGGGAAACAAGTTAGTAAAATTCGTTTTTTAGATAATGGTCGTTGCCACTTTTTTTTAATCGCTACCCGGACGAGAAATAATTATAACATTTTTCTTTGTAACCGTGCAATGGGGAAAAAGAGGCTGTCGCTGCGTTTGTGATTAATACAAAAAATGATTGAGATTCCCGAAGTGGCTTTGTGGAACATGATTTATGGAGAATTTACACACCAAGGCGATGTCATTTTTGTAGTCGGGAATTCTTTTTTTTTTTTTTGTCGAGTTACTTGACTGCAGGCATTGCTATGAATATGAGGTTAAAGTTGCCAGTATAACTTCCAAGATTGTTTTTTTTATATTAATAAAATTAAATCGGTTAGAATAAGGTTGATCGAAAAATTGATTTGCAATGTTTTTAATACATCTGACACGCAACTCAGCACAATAACTTCCAGTGCGTTACATCGAATCTTAAATAATTTTTATTGTCGTGTAAGGGCAGAAAAAATGCTCCGAAACCTCGAACAAATACTTCCCCCGTAAATTTGTCAGTGAAAAACAAAAAAAATTCCAAATTTCCCGTACATTGTAATTTTGTTTTTTTTTTCCTTTCGTCATTCTCGATTCTGCGTCAAACTACAATTTCCACAATCGCCATTTAAATAATCCCTCCGAGCAGCTACACGAGTCCTCGGCAAACATTGTCGTCGATGCGGTCATTCATTCCGTAATAATTACCGCAAAGAAGTAGCGAAGCGCACGGGGTTGGTGAGCGAACGAGAGGGGAAACTTCGTCGTCGGAGGAACAACGAGAAAAGGAAGTGCTCTCTCTCCCTTCGCCCTTTCGCGGCGCTCGCAAGTGGATGCGGTCCGCGGGGAAAACCAGCGGCGAGGAACGATTCTTCGAGTCGAGAGCGTTTACAGAGAAGTAAAAGGAACTCGTTCTCGTCGGAGCTTCCTGAGAATAATGCACCTACCTCTTGGGAGCCGCAGCCTACGGACTGCCACGCTCTCAGGGAAATTCTGATTGCCTCTCCCGCACCTTATTTTCTCCCCGGACGGAGAATCTTTTCGACCGATCGTCGCCTCTGTCTTCGCCCTGTCGTCGCCCTCCTCCGCTCTTCCGTGTCTTCCATTCTTCACCCTCGTGGTATTTTTTTCTCTCCTTTTTTCTTGTTTCTCGCATTCATCGACGATTGAAGAATCGTTCGTAGTTCTCTCGCAGACCGTCGGATATATAACGCGTTTCCCATTCGGGCGCTGAACCATTGAGAATCAATTATTCTACCGTTTAACGGCGACGAATGTAAGAATAGTCGGTAAGGCTTCGCGAAGCTCGGCAAAACATTTGGGATTTTTCGTATTTCCATCAACGTGAAACTGATTAATCCGTCAATTGTTCCGGCAGGTAATTATTTTTCATTCGGATTTTTTGATCCGGTCGACGAATCAAAATCGCATGATTTGTTGCACTTACGCCAAGTACAAAAAAAATTATGACTAAAAACGATTGAATCGGAAGTAAAAATAATCGTCCGAGTTAATAATTCAATTTTGTTTCAATTAATGATTTTCGTTTATCAGTGCAATGTCGTAATGGGGCGGCTCTTGAGAAGAGCGTTTCATCGATTTCAGTAACTTTTTTTTTTTCTTCGTGTATCGAACGAAACAGCGAAAGAAAAAAATTGCCGTAAGTCTTCGTCAATGCGCCAATTGAAGGAATTCAAAGAATAATTAATATTGAAAGGGTTTCCTTCACCATGGATTTTTTTTTTTTTTTTTTCATAGCCCGAGATCAACTTTTTATTGTCAATCGATTCGGTTTTTTTTATCGTGAAATAAAATTCTACAGTCGTCGCTCTACTTACGTAAGAGATGAAAGAAATACGATGATGTATGTGAGGGAGCAATTGAGATAGTGCGCGGAAGGTTGATAACCGAGTTATTGCGAATATGAAAGATGGAGAGTGAGCGGCTCTTTGACAATGAGGGGGAAAAATGGAGCAAAGGCGCTCAGAAGCTCTTCGGTGCTAAAAGGTGTTTAATTAACAGGAGGGTAATTATATATATTGCGGGACTGATAGGACGTAGAGGGAGGAAAGCCGGTGGGCATTTCTTTTGTCAAGGTTTTTATTCGTCTCGCGTTTTATCTATCGAGACGTCGATGCCGACAAAGTTCCCAAGTTTAGAGAAGGGAAACAAGAGGAGACTCCGAGGTGCACTTCATCGCGATCGCTCGGAAAACGGTCGCTTCCGAGGTCACGGAAATGTTCGCTCGATGAGAAAAGAAGAAAAGTGCCGGAAACTCGGAGGGAACGAATCATCACGAAATTGGCTCTGAGTGGCCCGCGACGATTTGTTCACCTTCGCCGCAAAGTGAGATATTGGGACATACGAACGAAAATCGCAATCACTAAAAATCACGTTTCTGCTAAAAAAAAAAAAAAAGTTCAGCTAATTTCAACGACCTATTTTAATAAAATTTCGGTAAAACCTTTCCGCATTCGGATTCAATATTTGGTCATTGAAGAAAATGTTATTTTTATTAACGCATTTGCAAGAGTTTCAATCGTGTCAATCAAATGCAAATTAATAAAAATGTAATACCATTGATTCAATCTTACAAAAAGGTCCCATTTTCAGTACTGACTATTACTGCACATGAACAAAAATTTTCTCATACAAACAAATCAGAAATGCAAATTTCAAAAAGACATTTTTCATTTGCCTTTTTTACCATTTGTCTAACGGGAGTCCAGTAAATTCCTAGAATGCAACTTAACCGATCTGTCACGTTCGACAAACACGATATTGAAGGTCATTTTGTTTGTACGCAATTAACTTACTGATGCAGCAGTCTCGATGCAGGGGATTCGTTTCGGGGGTTTTAGCTTCGCTCGTCAACCGGTTTATTTCCCGCTGGAGCGATTTTCCTCGCGAGCGAACAAATCCGGCTCCGGAATACTTATTTGCACTCGAGTGTGTACATAGAAAAAAAAAGAGCGCCGGAGAGACGCCGGTGACGAATGTGAAGTTGGCAGTCTTTATCTCTGGCCACTCGGAGTCGGGGAAGACGATCTTGTTTACCGGTCCACGGATCAACAGAAATTTAATTTAAAAAATGCCACCCTCTCGAATGGGTTAACGGGGAAACGTGGCAGTCAATGGGGCAAACGACGATGGTGGAAAAAAACCAGACACAATGCGGCTAATCAGTGAAAGACACTCTCGATACCCCATTACTTTCGTACAACGAATGTTAAATTTACTCCAAGATTTTTCCAATTAATCTTAGAAATCCTCGCCACGGTCTCGGCCAAGATTTTTTTTTTTTCTGGGAATGTAATTCTCGTTAGTTTAAAGGCGATGGGAAACAGAACTGTCCTGCGTACTGCATACTTTTTAATAATTTTATTATACGTCATTAAAAGAATGAATTCACTGGACAATCAAAGAGCGAAATCGGTATTGAACGATTTGTTTTTTTCTGCGAATTTAACTTTTCTTTTGTCAAAGCTGTTTATGTTGATGCCTCGAATATAATCAATTTTTGAGCAAAGCGGAGTATCGTTGAATTAAAAGTTTTAATTTTTTTATTATGTTTTTTCAGGTCAGCGAGCAGAGCCGCTGAAAAGGAGAAAGAATGGCTGGAGGATCATGGAGCGGATGGGTTCAGCGCTGCCGAGAATCACGACAGTTAGTCCTCGTGATTGTCGCCATCGCTTTACTACTGGACAACATGCTGCTGACCACCGTCGGTGAGTCAACTTTTTTTTATTTTCTATTTCACTTGGAATACGAATGAATTTCTCAAGAATTTCATGTCATTTTCGAAAACTACATATGTTCTTGGTTAATAGAAAAACCATAATTAAAAAAAATTCATACCAATTCAAAACGATTACCAAATTATTTGTTTTGTCCCTGAATGAAACATCAATGTCCGCCGAACGAAAAATTCATTCATCGTAGAATAATCAATTTAAAAATTATGACTCTGATATTTGTTTAACTGCGAGAAAGATACAGTTTTTAATTTGTCCTGCGTTATTCATCGATGCCTCGGTTGGAGAGTTTTGCGACGATTTCGATCTCCGATCTTGGCAATCCCGAATTTTTGAACCTGAAAGTTTTAACGAGAGAGGAAAATGACTTCTGGTTCGTCTTGGGTTTCTCGCACCATCTCCGCCTTTCCGGCGTCCGGGATCGAACCGGCAGTGGGAAAAAGTTGCAGACAAGAGTTGAAAAGGACGCAATTAGTAAGAAGATACGTATCCGAGACGATGATGTTCGATAGGAGTGGAGGAAAAAAAAACCATCCGTATTTTCCCTCGGAGTGAAAAGCGCCAAATGGAAGAAAAGAAAGAATTAATGACACTGGGATAAAAAAAAATCTTGGAAGCGCAATTTCCTAATGAGAAACTCTTTCGTGTTTCATTATGGCGTTTTCTGCACAGCTCGAAGCAAGCCAAGGTTTTTATCATGCAGGGATATCTTTAGATTTTTACCGTCGAACAGAAGCCCGGCTGTAAAAATACTACATTGACTATTTGACGTTACTTTTCTTAAAGTCAGCAGAAACTTTTTTAGCAAAATGTGAAATGAAGATTTATATTAAAATTCAAAATTAATGGCGAATGATAAACGAGTCTCGGTGGAAGTTTCTTTGCATTCTCGGATAATCCATATTCGCGGTTAAAATGATTTCTCAATAGACAAACATAAATTATAATAGTAATCACGTGACATGAATTAAAAAATTATATTTTTATCTTTCCTGCCCGACAAATTCGTCGAAACATCCTACAGTGGGGCAAAGAAAATTCGAACCATTTCGTGACACGAGTGGGCGAATCGCCTTGCATCCACGCTTGAAAGTCGTGGCGAGTGAACAAAAAAAATTCAAGATCCTACTCGGGGGTAGTCTTTAAGTCTCTGTGACCGGGTAGCTCTCTGCATCACATACTGAAATTGAGCGACGACCGGGTGGTTGCGACGTTTCTCTACCAGTAGGTCAAGAGTTTGTTGCACCGTCGCTCCTCTACTTCGACCCACCGCAGTTTCTTGAATATATTTTTTAATAGTTCTCTCCCCTTGCGACAAACGAGTTGCCACCTGACAGCTATTCTACGCGACTTAGCCAGAAATTTTACGACGAATTCTTTTTTTTTTTACTCACGATATCTGGTCGAATAATGACTTTAATTATATATATATTTTTTTTTACCAGTCTCGAGGGCCCGCGAATTTTTTTTAGTTTCTCGAGGGAGTGACGGGAATTGGCAATTATATTAAAGAATAAAAATCTTCGGAGTATATATGTACATGTGGGAGCTTCGCATCGGTGGAGGATCGATAAGGTGCTTAAGATTCTCGAAGCAAAAAAAAATGTAGAGATTCCTTCGGATTGGGTGAGCGTGGATATTTCTTTCTACGACGAGCCGAGAACAATATCCCCGAGAGGGAGGAATCATATTGGGTTTTTTTTCGCGAAGTAGAAGATTTTGTACCGAGAGCTCAGACTTCAATCAGAGCGGAGAGTCTGAGACTTGTTAAAGCTTCGGCAGTTAATCGCTATCATTGTAATGCTCGATAATCGTATCGGGCTCGACGGACGTCTGTGCCGATCAGACACGAACTGTAGGCGGGAAAGCCGTCAGATAAATTAACACGGGACACACCGAAAATGTACAATTTCAATTTTTCTCAAGTTCTCCTGAACCCTCCACAGTATTCTCGAAATCATTCGGAAATTCGGATCAAGCTAAAAACCTTTCTCACGCCATCGTACTCTAAATAATTCGCGAACGAAGTATCGAGTAAGCAACGTGAAAAAAAAAATCCCAAAGACATTCCCAGCTCAAACGCCGTCACGAATTCGATGAAAACATTTTTTTTTTTTTTCAAATCCCCGCTGAAGCCTAATCATCGATTCGAGGGGAAAAAAAATCCAAAGAAATGCCCAGCTCGAGTCAAGCGGAATTCGGGTAATCGTCGGAGAAAAAAACAAATCTCAAAAATCCTCGAGCACTCTCCGAAATCGGGAATCCAGCGAGCGAGCGTCTTTCGCTGAAATCCTTATAACTGGCCATGCGTTTCTTCGCAGCACTCCGACTTTCGTCGATTTACGGCTCGTGAGAACCCCACACGCTTCATTCGTGAGGTCACTTGCTTTTTCCAGCTTTTAACTCCGAACCCTCGTCGTTTTCTCGCAACGCCACCCTGCGTGAACCCCACTGGCATGTTTAATTCAGTAGGTACTCGCTCAAGAGCGAGATCTCGCTGGACGGAAACGTATGGGCTTCGCGCCCGGTGTGTCACGCCGCTATATATACCAATCCAGATAAGTGGTCATGCATTTATGGAGGGGGCCCCTCCGGCGTCGTTCGCGCGTTGTCGAGATCTTCCGTTATATATCGTATACGCGGTGTACGTAGGGAAAAGCAGCCGCGAGAATTATCGCGGTTTGAGGGAAGAGACAGTTCGTACGGAGGGTTCCTCACCCGAGACTGATACGACGAGTTCAAATCGCTTCTCGACAGCGATAAAAATAAACGAAGCTTTTTTTTCGATAAGACTCGCCGCCTCCGCCCTTCCGCGAATTCGGGCCGATTCGAGAGCGAAAAATTGACGCGAAATTGTTTTACGATAATATTTCATAGCCGCTCTACAGCTGCGAGATAAATCTCTAGCAAACAATATAACTAGAGTTTATGTTGGAAACGTGTAAGCTAATACAAGAGTATATTTCAGGGTGTTTAAGGAGTAATTTTTTTTAAACACCTTTAATTTAACTTTTTGTCATCTTCGTCTTCAACAGAAAAGTCTTTGATTTTTTAACTTGTATATAGCAAAAGAAAAATGTTCAGTAGTGAACAATTAATTTTAAATGATGCTACATTTTTTTGTAGAATAAATGTCAAGTACGGCACCTCATAGGATATTTCGCTAGGGACCGTCTTTCACGAGGTCTCATGCTTGATCGGATTCGATATTTTAAAAGAGTAGCAGTTGCAATTTTTTCAAGTGTCCCTTTTGAAAAATATCCGATATATATGTATATATATGTTTCGCGAATTATATTTTCGGCGGACGGAATTCTATGAATATGATGGAGAACACCCGTCGTAGAGAGTTCTCTTGCGGCTGCTTGCATTACTCATAAAGAGCCACTTGTTGCTCTCTGTTCTGCTCCGAAGCGTTCCCGCCTGTCCGTTCGCTCTCCGCGAATCGTCGGGAGTCCAACGTCCGACGATAAATATTCGTGGGGCAATAAAATATCGGGAAAACGTTTTCGATTTCTTTTTTTTTCACCCTTATATAATTACTGTTTTTCGGATTGCGAAGAGAAAAAAAAATATGAGTTGGAGGTGCTGGGATTTGAACCCAGGACTTTCAGCATGCGAAGCAGACACTCTACCACTGAGTTACACCCCCGATGTGATATCCATTGCAAAAGGGATACTCATAAAGCCCAGCAGTGATACGATTTCTTCAATCAACGATTGTAACGACCTATTACATCACAATCCTTCGAAATTTCGAAATATTTATCTGTTTTACCGACGGTACGGAAAAAATCATAACAACGAAGCAAATTTTTTAACGACAGAAGAATAATTATTAGATTTTTTGAGACACGGTTTTTTTTAAATGGAAAGCAAAAAAAATGGAAACACAAAACTATTCATGACATATCAGGCGAATTATTTATCGACAAGATTTTCTAAACAATTTTTTTTCTCGATGACGTTTTTATCCCGAATGCCAAAGCCACTTATGTCGGGTAATTTTGCATCGTCTACGATTTGAAATAATCATTTTTAGGGGAAATAATTGTGGAAATAATTCGTCAAGTACGCGAGTAACCAGTTGCAAGGTTTCGTTCTTACCTACGAGACAATTATCAAATTAATATATGTAATGAAATTTTTGATGTCTTTCAATTTACAGTCCCTATTATCCCGGAATTCCTGTACGACATAAGGCACCCGAACGCGACACTGAGCGAACATCTCGACGGGCCGTCACATCTCACAACAACGATTCCTCCACCGACATCTACTCTGGTTCCGCGGTGCACGTGTCCTCAGCAAAACTCACCGAACAACTCTCAACTGGAATTTCTTCACTCTTTAACTATAACGACACCGGCCAACTTATTAGGTTTGTGAATTGCCTTGTTTTTTTCATTGAAAATAAATGAATAACGTTTATGTATAACAATTTCTCTGTTACGTTTTTTTTTGTTTTTTTTTAACTAATTCTCAGGTAACTCTGGAAACTCTACACTGAACGTGACATCGCCCGAGGAAATGGAGCGGCAACAGAGGCACAAAGAACTTTTGGAAGAGACTGTTGCCGTGGGGATGATGTTCGCCTCAAAAGCCTTTGTACAATTGCTCGCAAATCCCATCGTTGGACCCCTCACCCACAAGTACACAAATATTTTTAGTGAACTATCCTAATTCAAATAAAATGTAATTTACGTTCTTGAACGCTCCCAATTGAATAATCAATGCCAAAAATAATAATACATTAGAGAACGATCTTGTTTTAAAAAAAAGCGTTTCGTGACTTTAGGAAATATTGCCAGTGTTAATTAAAAAAAAAAAAAAAAATCATCGGACGTGAGTAAATTCAAACGCTCCGAAAGAATGTGCAGTTGAAAATCAGCTAAATTTACTAAAACGCAAATGAGTGTACAAATTGTCGATGCAGTGAACGCTGAGGTTTTTCCAAATGTGTTTCAGGATTAATGAAAAAATTCCAAAGTCAGTCACATAATAGTAAAGTTATGTTTCATAAAAATTAAATAAGAAAAAAATGCAACTTTTCGATATGTTTCAGGATCGGTTACAGTATACCAATGTTCACTGGCTTCATAATAATGTTTGTCTCTACATTGATTTTCGCCTTCGGGCGAAGTTACAGCGTACTATTTATCGCCCGAGCTCTCCAGGGTATAGGATCATCCTGTTCCAGTGTTTCAGGTGACGAAGGATCATCGACACAAGCATCAGTGTTTCAGTGGTAGAATGCTCGCCTGCCTCGCGGACGGGTTCGATTCGAGGCACTTGCCTCGACAAGTTGACGCATCTTGCACCTTCCACACATAAAAGAATACATTTATGGGATATTATAAAGTTCCAAGTGACTATTACGATGCGCGACCCTGTTCGCAATTTCAGTCGCTGAATATCAGTTAATAAAAATAAATAAATAGAAGAAAATACATCAGCATAAGTGCATAAGTGAGAGTACAACGTACTCCACATTGCTTAAAGACGGAAAACGGAAGCAGAAGATTCAACATCACCAATCACCAGGATAGCAACCACCAACGTAAACTCGATCATATCGCACGCAAATGGATACGACCTACTCAGGTTTGCCGAAGAGAACGACAGGCACATCGTCTGCATCAGCGAAAAGAAACTCAACGCCAATCACAAAGTATCCTTTTCCAACTATGATGTATATCGAATCGACCGACAAAATGCACAAAAAGGAAGAGGTACAGCCATCCTCATAAGAACAGACTTCCGGCTGCCTCGCAAGCAGATACATTTCCTTTCACCTCACGCAAACGAAATACTCGACGGTGGCGAATGTAAGCTTAACAACAACGCGAAACTGTACATAATCAGTGCTTATGCGAACAAGGAAAAAAAATATTCACACACGAAATCAACACCTTGCTAGCAAAGCCCAATTTGAGAGATTCAAATAAGCACTTTATACTAGCGGGAAATCTTAATACATCGAGTGGTTGGATGTAGCGAGCAATTACAAAGGCCATCTGTTGATAAAATGGGAACTCGAGCAATCCTACATATATAAAGCCGTAATATACCCCCACCCCCTAACTTTTGCTCCGATCTCCTGGCACTAAGAAATTTTTTTTTCAAGTCATAAGATATCGACGAAATTGTATTTTGTTTTTTAAGTACCCGTGGCGAGCAAATTAAAGCCGATAACGTTGCCGGAGGGAAGCTACCGATTAACGGGTAATCAGATATTAATTAGGCCATTGCCATATCGGGCAAAATGAAGATGCACGAACGGCAAAATGTAATTTGCATCGGCCGGGAATCGAACCCGGGCCGCCCGCGTGGCAGGCGAGCATTCTACCACTGAACCACCGATGCTCGTATTTATTAATAATCCGCATATTTATTCGTTCCCTGGTACGACCCAAATCAATTATTTATACGCGGAATTTGCCGCAGGCATGGGAATGCTTGCCGAGAGGTACCAGGACGACAAGGAGCGAGGCAACGCAATGGGCATTGCACTTGGAGGTCTCGCTCTCGGTGTCTTGATCGGTCCACCTTTTGGCGGTGTTATGTACGAATTTGTAGGAAAATCCGCACCGTTTCTCGTACTCTCTGCTCTCGCCCTTGGTGACGGAAGTGAGTTGACATTTAAAAAATATATTTCCTTTCCATTATGAGACAATGTTCCAGTTTTCTAGAAACGTTTCCTCTCGTATTTCATAACGTGCTCTGATTTTAGTGTTACAGTTACTGATGCTTCAACCCTCGGTAGTTTACACGGAAGCCGCACCACCGTCGCTGAAAGCGCTTGTTATGGATCCGTACATTATTTTAGCCGCTGGTGAGAGTCAAAATGTATCGATTGGGATCGTGCATCGGTATCGTGACGAATGAGAAAAACTACTTTTTGGAGTAGGATGTCTACTTTTAAAAAATCTAGACGTCGTCGTTCTAAAGATTCTTGTCATCTTGAGATAATACAAGCAAACGGGTTTTGTTTATCTCGCCGTATAGTTTATTTTTTCGTAGCATTGGTGAAAGGAAAGATCGCCTTGTGAGCTGATCTGGACCTTTACGAGCGCGGACAGCGTCGCTGTTTCCCTCTATGTTGATATTGATGTACTAATTTAATGAAGCTCCCCTTTGTTTGAAGTATCATTTTTTAACTAAAATTGTGAGGGTCGTTCGAGTTATCGTCAGAATATGAAAAAGGGCGTTGCATTTTTTTTTTTTTGTTATCTGTTGTTTTCATGAGACAGTGTTAAAAGTCCTGCTGAAAAAGTCCTACTTAACGATACCTTCAACGTTCTTTAAGTACTTTGGTAATTCAGTTATACAGAAACCTAATTCCTGAAGTATGATTCAAGAGATAAAATAAGGCTGGAATAATGTCAGGCGTTGCTCAATGTTTCAGGTGCAATAACGTTTGCGAACATGGGTATAGCAATGCTGGAACCTAGTTTACCGATTTGGATGATGGACACAATGGGTGCCAGTCGATGGAAACAGGGCGCTACTTTCTTGCCGGCAAGCATTAGTTATCTCATTGGAACTAATCTTTTTGGGCCTCTAGGTCACAGAATGGGCAGGTGAGTTTGAAAATTTATTGCTATTTAAATGATAAACATGTTGTGGTTGAAAAAATTATTATTGCACACATAAAGGTAAACTCTAATTGCCGACCATTGTTTTGAAGAAATCAGATGTCCCGTGCTCCAAAAAATGGAACCGTCAAAGCTCACGATTAATTTTATGTTCGGCGCTTCAAAAATTAAGTTACGTAATCGGTGACAGGTGTTCCGAAAAATATGAACTGTTGAATCCTATAAAAGGATTAGATCGCTCGTACCCGGAAATAAAATGATATGACCGATGCACCAAAAAAAACTAAATGGCCATTGCTTCGGAAACATTAAATTACCAACACACCAAAAAAGGAAATGAATGCTGCTCCAAAAGTATCTAACGCCAAATGCTCCAAAAAAATTATATAATCACTACTTGGAAAAAGAGTGCCACTCCAAAAGCATTAAGTTAGCAATGCTCCAAAAAAATTAGATTGAAAATGCTCCAAATAAATTACATGGTCAATAGTCCGAAAAATTACATGAGCAGTGCTGCAAAATCATTAATGACAAATACCAAAAAAATTATAATTGTTTTTCAAAAATAGATTCAAAATTAGATAACCATTTCAAGCGGCGACGACCCGAGTGTTTCTAGATCGTGTTGCTCGAAGCATACAGTATGTGCCCGGATAGCTCAGTCGGTAGAGCATCAGACTTTTAATCTGAGGGTCCAGGGTTCGAGTCCCTGTTCGGGCGTTATTTTGCTCGCTTTATAATATATACCACCACCATTACATCGTATACGGACATACACGTGCGCTGATATGGTTTACCCATTGCATTGCCTTACAGGTGGTTAGCCTCTCTAATCGGCCTCGTTGTAATCGGTTTCTGCCTGATGTGTGTAAGTATATCTACAACAAAAAAAAAAAAATAAAACAGTCACGCATTAGATACTTCAATAACCGTGCAAAAAAAAGCTTATATTGACGTCAGAAAAAATGCTCCAGATTCCGTTGGCAAAGAATATCAATCACTTGATCATACCAAACGCTGGTCTTGGTTTCGCTATTGGTATGGTCGACAGTTCGATGATGCCTGAACTCGGTTACCTCGTCGACATACGTCACAGTGCTGTCTACGGTAGCGTCTACGCCATTGGTGACATTGCCTTTTGCCTGGGATTTGCCATAGGTGCGTATGTATCAAGATAACGTACAAAAATAGAAATCATTTTCGTTCCTTTGGCATTTAAGAAGAAAAAAAAAATTCCTCTGCCGTGACAATGTTTTCACATTGCCGTGACCAGGATTCGAACCTGGGTTACTACGGCCACAACGTAGGGTCCTAACCACTAGACGATCACGGCTATCAGAGGCGGTAGGATGTTATCGTTCGCGCTCGTTCGAAAGTGAAATTTACGGAGTGAAGCGGGGACGAGATAATCCTGCAGATCGTGCACAAGTGCTTAAGAACGCTTTTAAAAGTCAATCAAGACGAAGCAGAGTGCTTGGTGTGTAGATAATTAGGGGAAAAACATTGTCAAGAAGTGAAGGACTTGAGAGGACGTTGGACGGGTGAACAGTTTTGAAAATAAACGACACGGAGCCATGGCTACATGGAAGCAAAATGAGATTGACGTAATTACGGACTTTCTGGAAGGGCGTGAAGGACCAGTCACTGCGGGGGACCACCAGACTTTGAGCGAAACACTGCCGGGGAGATCGGTTGCAGCTATAAAAAAGAAAATTATGCAGATAAGAGACCAGCGTCCCAGAACGGGCCCCCCTCGCGGAGCTATCTGGACGGCCGACGAGTTCCGGAGACTGCAGGTGGAATTCGCGAACGCGGAGGGCCGGACAAAAGACCAAAAATTGCAAGCGATAGCACCAAATTTCCCAGGTAGGTCAGCGAAAAGTTTAGCCGCACAGTTAAGAAACAAATGCCCGGAGGTTTATTACGGGAGAGTGACAGCTCAAGCGGGTCGAGAAGACGTGCGGGGAGCAGAGGAAGGTCGTACGGTACAACAACAAACCGAAAAACGCGGGAGAACGCTAACGGATGATACAGAGCCGCAAACGGAGTCGTGTGCCGGGCACGCTCAGGTGGTAGAGAGAGAGCGAAGCGCTCGCGACACAACGGCGCAACAGCGGCTGTGCGTAACACCAATCCGAAGGCGGAGGGAACCGACGATACAGCAGCGTGGACAACAATTACCAACCGCGGGCACAGCACCGGATAACAATATCACAGCGTCGCAGATCCGGACCAGGGCAGCAACGAGGGAAGGGCGAAGCGCGAGCGCTAGACAAGCAATCCCGGTACAGACGCAGTACAGGGACTTGTCGAGCGTTACGCAGACCAGCGCGGAGCCAGCGAGAGTGAGCGAGAGCGAGAACCCATCGCAGCAACACCCGGCGAGAACGAGGGAGAGAGATGCGAATGCGAGACAAGGAATCCCGGCACAGATGGGGACACAGCATAGGGACTTGTCGAGCATAGCGCAAATCCACGATGCAGAAACCGATGCACGGGACCGGAGCCTGACGAGAAAATTTAAAAGTACGTGGTCGCGTGTGGCAGACGCGAGGCGGAAAATAAAAAAGATTGTCAGTAGACGGAACCGTGCATTAGTCGGGAAAATAGATGCAATTCTCGGGGATGCCCTTCGCAGCATAGAGGACGGAGAACGATCGGCCGAGGGGAAAAGGAAAAACGCAAAAAGCGCAATATATGCGGCGGGGATCTTGCTTTCGCGAGAAATTAGCGCAAAAAAGATCAAGAGGAAGCCGAAGCACGTGATCCTCGAGGAAGTAATCAAAAAACTCGAGAAAAGCGTGGAAAGGGCGAGGCTCTTGCAGGCGTGGAAGGGGGGTAATCTAACATACCCACTGAAAGCGAAGGCGAGAGAGCTAAGAAAGGCAAAAGTAACCCCAGCTCAATATATTGCGGTTACGAGAGACCGAATTGAGACATTAAGGAGGTCTCAACAATACCAGAAGAACTTGGAGGCAGCGCAAAAGACAAGGAAGAAGTTCGTGGAGCAGCCGTCGAAAAGATCAGTGCAAAAGAAGGCAGCACGACCGGAACCGGACATGGCAGAGGTGCAGAAATTCTACACGAGGCTCTACAGCACTGCAGAGGGAGACAACCGGGGAGCAACTCCAAGATTCAACAGATGGATTGCACGTCTGCAGGCCTTCAAGGAGACCATCGAACCCGAGCAGCCGAGTACGGAGGATCTGGACGGAATGACAGCGGCGGCATTGGAAGCGGCTGCATCCTGGAAGGCCCCGGGCGAGGATGGAATACCCGCGGGAATATATAAAATATTCCCGAGCGCCAAAAAATACCTCACTAAATATATTCGTGAGGTGTTAGCAGGTGAGCGGGTATGTACCGAGAAGGATGCGAGGGGAAGGGTCATACTGTTGCACAAGAACGGAGACACGAACGACCCTGCCAACTACAGACCCATAGCGCTCCTGAACCACGACTACAAAATATTAACGACGGTTATAGTAGGACTGGTGAAGAAGCGGCTAGCACCATGGGCTGTACCAAAGGAACAGCTAGCGAGAGAGGGTGTTTGGGGCACAGTACACGGTCTGTTGCAGGACAAAGCTGTGTCGTTGGTAGCGCGCAGGAACGGCACGAAGCATTATTCGGCTTGGGTAGACTTCACCAAAGCCTATGACTCAATTTCCCACTGGCAACTCAGGAGGGTGATACGTGCAATGCCACTCAGCGAGAGTATTACCAAGGCACTCGAGAATATCTCAAAAAAGTGGTCAATCCGAGTTGCAGTGGGGAAGAGGAACACGGAGCCGATATACGTGAAGCGCGGCGTGTATCAAGGAGACTCTATGAGTCCTCTGCTCTTCGTGCTGGTCACAGCCTTCATCATCGAGGAGGTCAACACCGACAGGAAGGTGAACGCATCAGCCAAGGGCAGGCAAGTAGTTCTTGCCTACATGGACGATATTAAAGTTCACGCCCCGACGAAGAAGAGCATTGAGACAATAGCGGCGGTCATAGAGGAAAGCGCGGGTGAAGTCGGCCTAAAGCTGAACAAGAGGAAATGCGGGGTCTACTGCAGGCACGAGGACGGAGACGGAGAGGAAGAAGAATTGAACAACAACAACAATCTGTCAGAAGCAGCAGACGAGGAAGAGGGAGCCGCATTTCTACCACGCGTACGAGACGGATATAAGTATTTAGGAATCGTCCAACTAGAGCTTGACACCGAGATTAACGTCCGCACGGTCACGGAGAAAACGCTGGGGGAGGTACGAGAAATACTCGGCACAAAACTGGCACCAGCGCAGAAAATACAACTAATAAATACAACGACGTTGACCGCTGCAACATACGTGCTCGGCAACATGTTCTCGGCTATGAAGAGAATATCGGTGCTGAAACGTTGCAGAATACTGGACAAAGAGGTGAGAAAGCTACTGGTTGAGTACAGCCTAAAGACGTATTCAACGTCGAGTGCAAGCGTGTACTTGGGAAAAGACACGGGCGGCCTGGGTCTCAAGTCAATGGAGAACGAGGTCACTTTACAGTACGTGAGGAAAGGTGCGTACCTGGAAAAACACCCAGACCTCGAGGAGACAAGGCTCAGGTACGCCGCAATTGAGAAGAAGGGGTGGAAGAACCCCAAGACGGACATGGTGAAGATCCTGGAAGAGTACGGAATCGACAGGGCACAGTGGGAAGCTGAGACGGATGCGGGAACGTACGCGAGGAAGCTCGTACGTGAAGTGCGGAGAGTGCAGCAAGAGAGATGGCTGGAAGAATGGGGGAGGCACATGAAGTACGGCAGAACAGTGGCCGAGGAAAAGAAATATGTGTCCTTTCCGGCATACGCGTCAATATTCATGGACGATTGGCGCATCTCTATGCTGCACGCCGCAGCGGAAGAGCAGGTCCAAGGTCTCGGTGCAATCCCAACCGAAAGGAGATTGTGCATGAAGGGCTGCCAGCAACAGCAGAACACGTACCATGTCGCAGTGGCGTGCCCGACGCCAGAGTACAACACGAGGCACGATATTATCGTGGCTAGGATACTTCGCGCCATCGTGGAGTGCACTGCGCCGAGGGAACTGGCCAGCAAATGCCGTTTTGCGTCAGCTACGATGGTAGAGGAATACCGATGGGGGGAAAGGGTGGTCAAAGTCAGAGCCGGAGTGCCAGTGAAGACCGACATGGCAATAAAGCACAACAAGCCGGACATATTGATCGTACTCGATAACCCTGCCGAAGTATTCGTACTGGAGATAGCTGTGGCGCATTTACAAAACATCAGGATCCAGGAAGCCATAAAAAGAACCCGGTACGAAGTCAATTCCGTCGACGAGATCGACAAGAGGAACGTACGCGACACCGCAAGGAACAACAACTTGATAGCCGAGCTGAAGCACATGTACAGGTGCCCAGTGGAGCTGGGAGTTTTTGTGGTGGGAGCGTACGGGGAGCTGCTCAGGACGACGGAGAACAGGAGAATGACGTCCTTAATGGAGAAGGTGGGCGTCCCGAAGTGGAAGTGGAAGGCGACAGTCAACAGCGCGTGTTACAGCGCAGCTGTATCAACAACGTCCATCGTATCGAATCGGCTGAACCAGATCCGGAGGCGCCAATGAGTGGAGTTTCCGTGGAAGAACGACTCAAGAGAAAATTTTTTAAAAACTGACTTACTTAGAAACAAAACTTTCAGACGACACTGATTACAATGTATAGAACCTAGTTATGTAAACAAAAAGAAAATTGTACCATTACTGCAAAGAATCCACAAGTTGGATAAGTGCAGGACAATGTATTTGAGCAATAAAAACACTTTATAGACGATCACGGCTATCAGAGGCGATAGGATCTCAATGTTCGCGCTCGTTCGAAAGTTAAATTTACGGAGTGAAGCGGGGACGAGATAATCCTACAGATCGTGCACAAGTGCTTAAGAACGCTTTTAAAAGTCAATCAAGACAAAGCAGAGTGCTTGGTGTGAACATAATTAGGGAAAAACATTGACAAGAAGTGAAGGACTTGAGAGGACGTTGGACGGGTGAGCAGTTTGAAAAATAGGACACGGAGCCATGGCTACATGGAAGCAAAGCGAAATTGACGTAATTACGGACTTTCTGGAAGGGCGTGAAGGACCAGTCACTGCGGGAGACCACCAGACTTTGAGCGAAACACTGCCGGGGAGATCGGTTGCAGCTATAAAAAAGAAAATTATGCAGATAAGAGACCAGCGACCCAGAACGGGCCCCCCCGCGGAGCTATCCGGATGGCCGACGAGTTCCAGAGATTGCAGGTGGAATTCGCGAACGCGGAAGGAAAAACAAAAGACCAAAAATTGCAAGCAATAGCGCTAAATTTCCTAGGTAGGTCAACGAAAAGTTTAGCTGCACAACTGAGAAACAAATGCCCGGAGATTTATTACGGGAGAGCGACAGCTCAAGCGGGTCGAGAAGACGTACGGAGAGCAGAGGAAGGTCAAACGCCACAACAACAAACCGAAAAACGTGGGAGAACGCCAACGGATGATACGGAGCCGCAAACGGAGTCGTGTGCCGGGCACGCTCAGTTGGGAGAGCGAAGCGTGCGCGACACAACGGCGCAACAGCGGCAGAGCGTAACACCAATCCGAAGGCGGAGGGACCCGAGGATACAATGCAAAGATTCCACAAGTTGGATAAGTGCAGGACAATGAATTTGTGCAATAAAAATACTTTATAGACGATCACGGCTATCAGAGGTGATGTGATGTAGAACGTTCGCGCTCGTTCGAAAGTTAAATTTACGGAGTGAAGCGGGGACAAGATAATCCTACAGATCGTGCACAAGTGCTTAAGAACGCTTTTAAAAGTCAATCAAGACGAAGCAGAGTGCTTGGTGTTAACATAATTAGGGAAAAACATTGACAAGAAGTGAAGGACTTGAGAGGACGTTGGACGGGTGAGCAGTTTGAAAAATAGGACACGGAGCCATGGCTACATGGAAGCAAAGCGAAATTGACGTAATTACAGACTTTCTGGAAGGGCGTGAAGGACCAGTCACTGCGGGAGACCACCAGACTTTGAGCGAAACACTGCCGGGGAGATCGGTTGCAGCTATAAAAAAGAAAATTATGCAGATAAGAGACCAGCGTCCCAGAACGGGCCCCCCTCGCGGAGCTATCTGGACGGCCGACGAGTTCCGGAGATTGCAGGTGGAATTCGCGAACGCGGAAGGCCGAACAAAAGGCCAAAAATTGCAAGCAATAGCACCAAATTTCCCAGGTAGGTCAACGAAAAGTTTAGCCGCACAGTTAAGAAACAAATGCCCGGAGGTTTATTACGGGAGAGTGACAGCTCAAGCGGGTCGAGAAGACGTGCGGGGAGCAGAGGAAGGTCGTACGGCACAACAACAAACCGAAAAACGCGGGAGAACGCTAACGGATGATACAGAGCCGCAAACGGAGTCGTGTGCCGGGCACGCTCAGGTGGTAGAGAGAGAGCGAAGCGCGCGCGACACAACGGCGCAACAGCGGCTGAGCGTAACACCAATCCGAAGGCGGAGGGACCCGACGATACAGCAGCGTGGACAACAATTACCAACCGTGGGCACAGCACCGGATAACAATAACACAGCGTCGCAGATCCGGACCAGGGCAGCAACGAGGGACGGGCGAAGCGCGAACGCTAGACAAGCAATCCCGGTACAGACACAGTACAGGGACTTGTCGAGCGTTACGCAGCAGACCAGCGCGGAGCCAGCGAGAGTGAGCGAGAGCGAAAACCCATCGCAGCAACACCCGGCGAGAACGAGAGGGAGAGATGCGAATGCGAGACAAGGAATCCCGGCACAGATGGGGACACAGCATAGGGACTTGTCGAACATAGCGCAAATCCATGATGCAAGAACCGATGCACGGGATCGGAGCCTGACGAGGAAATTTAAGAGTACGTGGTCGCGTGTGGCAGACGCGAGGCGGAAAATAAAAAAGATAGTCAGTAGACGGAACCGAGCATTAGTTGGAAAAATAGATGCAATTCTCGGGGATGCCCTACGCAGCATAGAGGACGGAGAACGATCGGCCGAGCAAAAAAGGAAAAACGCAAAAAGCGCAATATATGCAGCGGGGATCTTGCTTTTGCGAGAAATCAGCGGAAAAAAGATCAAGAAGAAACCGAAGCACGTGATCCTCGAGGAAGTAATAAAAAAACTCGAGAAAAACGTGGAAAAGGAGAGGCTCTTGCAGGCGTGGAAGGAGGGTAATCTAACATACCCACTAAAAGCGAAGGCGAGAGAGCTAAAAAAGGCGAAAGTAACCCCAGCTCAATATATTGCGATTACGAGAGACCGAATTAATACATTAAGGAGGTCTCAACAATACCAGAAAAACATGGAGGCAACGCAAAAAACAAGGAAGAATTTCGTGGAGCAGCCGTCGAAAAGATCGGTGCAAAAAAAGGCAGCACGACCGGAACCGGACATGGCAGAGGTGCAGAGATTCTACACAAGACCCTACAGCACTTCAGAGAGAGCCAACCGGGGAGCAACACCAAGATTTAACAGATGGATAGCGCGTCTGCAGGCCTTCAAGGAGACCATCGAACCCGAGCAGCCGAGTACGGAGGACCTAGACGGAATGACAGCGGCGGCATTAGAAGCGGCTGCATCCTGGAAAGCCCCGGGCGAGGATGGAATACCCGCGGGAATATATAAAATATTCCCGAGCGCCAAAAAATACCTCACTAAATATATTCGTGAGGTGTTAGCAGGTGAGCGAGTATGTACCGAGAAGGATGCGAGGGGAAGGGTCATACTTTTGCACAAGAACGGAGACACGAACAATCCTGCCAACTACAGACCCATAGCGCTCCTAAACCACGACTATAAAATATTAACGACGGTTATAGTAGGACTGGTGAAGAAGCGGCTAGCACCATGGGCTGTACCAAAGGAACAGCTAGCGAGAGAGGGTGTTTGGGGCACAGTACACGGTCTGTTGCAGGACAAAGCTGTGTCGTTGGTAGCGCGCAGGAATGGCAGGAAGCATTACTCGGCTTGGGTAGACTTCACCAAAGCCTATGACTCAATTTCCCACTGGCAACTCAGGAGGGTGATACGTGCAATGCCACTCAGCGAGAATATTACCAAGGCACTCGAGAACATCTCAAAAAAGTGGTCAATCCGAGTTGCAGTGGGGAAGAGGAACACGGAGCCGATATACGTGAAGCGCGGCGTGTATCAAGGAGACTCTATGAGTCCTCTGCTCTTCGTGCTGGTCACAGCCTTCATCATCGAGGAGGTCAACACCGACAGGAAGGTGAACGCATCAGCCAAGGGCAGGCAAGTAGTTCTTGCCTACATGGACGATATTAAAGTTCACGCCCCGACGAAGAAGAGCATTGAGACAATAGCGGCGGTCATAGAGGAAAGCGCGGGTGAAGTCGGCCTAAAGCTGAACAAGAGGAAATGCGGGGTCTACTGCAAGCACGAGGACGGAGACGGAGAGGAAGAAGAATTGAACAATAACAACAATCTGTCAGAAGCAGCAGACGAGGAAGAGGGAGCCGCATTTCTACCACGCGTACGAGACGGTTATAAGTATTTAGGAATCGTCCAACTAGAGCTTGACACCGAGATTAACATCCGCACGGTCACGGAGAAAACGCTGGGGGAGGTACGAGAAATACTCGGCACAAAACTGGCACCAGCGCAGAAAATACAACTAATAAATACAACGACGTTGACCGCTGCAACATACGTGCTCGGCAACATGTTCTCGGCTATGAAGAGAATATCGGTGCTGAAACGTTGCAGAATACTGGACAAAGAGGTGAGAAAGCTACTGGTTGAGTACAGCCTAAAAACATATTCAACATCGAGTGCGAGCGTGTACTTGGAAAAAGACACAGGCGGCCTGGGTCTCAAGTCAATGGAGAACGAGGTCACTCTACAGTATGTAAGGAAAGGTGCGTACCTGGAAAAACACCCAGACCTCGAGGAGACAAGGCTCAGGTACGCCGCAATTGAGAAGAAGGGGTGGAAGAACCCCAAGACGGACATGGTGAAGATCCTGGAAGAATACGGAATCGACAAGGCACAGTGGGAAGCTGAGACGGATGCGGGAACGTACGCGAAGAAGCTCGTACGTGAAATGCGGAGAGTGCAGCAAGAGAGATGGCTGGAAGAATGGGGGAGGCACATGAAGTACGGCAGAACAGTAGCCGAGGAAAACAAATATGTGTCCTTTCCGGCATACACGTCAATATTCATGGACGATTGGCGCATCTCTATGCTGCACGCCGCAGCGGAAGAGCAGGTTCAAGGTCTCGGAGCAATACCAACCGAAAGGAAAATGTGCATGAAGGGCTGCCAACAACAGCAGAACACGTACCATGTCGCAGTGGCGTGCCCGACGCCAGAGTACAACACGAGGCACGATATTATCGTGGCTAGAATACTTCGCGCCATCGTGGAGTGCACTGCGCCGAGGGAACTGGCCAGCAAATGCCGTTTTGCGTCAGCGACGATGGTAGAGGAATACGGATGGGGGGAAAGGGTGGTCAAAGTCAGAGCCGGAGTGCCAGTGAAGACCGACATGGCAATAAAGCACAACAAGCCGGACATATTGATCATCCTCGATAACCCTGCCGAAGTATTCGTATTGGAGATAGCTGTGGCGCACTTACAAAACATCAGGATGCAGGAAACCATCAAAAGAACCCGGTACGAAGTTAATTCCGTCGACGAGATCGACAAGAGGAACGTACGCGACACCGCAAGGAACAACAACTTGGTAGCCGAGCTGAAGCACATGTACAGGTGCCCAGTGGAGCTAGGAGTTTTTGTGGTGGGAGCGTACGGGGAGCTGCTCAGGACGACGGAGAACAGGAGAATGACGTCCTTAATGGAGAAGGTGGGCGTCCCGAAGTGGAAGTGGAAGGCGACTGTCAGCAGCGCGTGTTACAGCGCAGCTGTATCAACAACGACCATAATATCGAATCGGCTGAACCAGATCAGGAGGCGCCAATGAGTGGAGTTTCCGTGGCAGAACGACTCAGGAGAAAATTTTTAAAAACTGACTTACTTGGAAAGAAACTTTCAGACGACACTGATTACAATGTATATAACCTAATTATGTAAACAAAAAAGAAAATTGTATCAAGACTGCAAAGATTCCACAAGTTGAATAAGTGCAGGACAATGATTTTGTCCAATAAAAATACTTTATAGACGATCACGGCTATCAGAGGTGATGTGATGTAGAACGTTCGCACTCGTACGAAAGTAAAATTAACGTAGTGAAACTAAAACAAACTAATCCTATAAATCAGATACAAGTGCTTAAGGAGTCTTAGAAAAGTCAATTAAGACAAATCAAAGTTCTTAGGGCCAACATAATTAAGCTAACAACAGCGGTAGCACTAAACTTCCCAGGTAGATCGACGAAACGCCTCACAATTAAAAAATAAGTCTCCAGAGTTTTATTACGCAATAAATCCTGTCTTGTAAACCGATGATCTTAGAAAAAAAGCAGATCGGGCATTCTATGACAGTTTTAATAGTGATGAATAGCTCCTCCATTTTCACAAATCACCACAAACTATCATCGCGTACGATAAAACGTACGATAAAAAATTTCAGCGAATGCAATTGATAAAAATGATAAATTATTCGATTTAGTAGTAGTATTGTATGTCTGTTGACAAGACATACGATAAATTAATGATCGTTACAGATATCAAAGTTTATACGCTCATCTATTTCCTGGCAACGGAATATCGACCAAAGCCCTTCGAACTTTACTCGATTAATTTTTTTTTTATTGCAAAAATATTATTGCATCGGCCGGGAATCGAACCCGGGCCGCCCGCGTGGCAGGCGAGCATTCTACCACTGAACCACCGATGCTCGTGAAAGATGTTGAATAAAACTGTGATCGACCGTGAAATATCTGGGTCATGCCAAATGTGGAAGATTCAGAATTTCACCTGATACGTCAATCTACTTTGACTGCTTTGCATATTGGAATAGGACAGTTTTGAGTTCTCAATATCGCATACATGACCGTTCATTCCATAAAATTTTGTGACGACTTCGGACCGAAAGACATGTGTCGTTTATTTTTATCATTATAAAACCATGCCATCGAAAATTCCATGAAATATGTTTTTAGTAATAATGTGCCTGATTTAGTAGGTAACAAAAACGTAAAGAAGAAAATTTATAAAAATTTCAGGACCCGCATTGAGTGGAACATTGGTGAACACGATTGGCTTCGAATGGATGCTCTTCGGTATAGCGATACTCTGTTTCGTCTACGCACCCTTAATGTACTTTCTCAGGGCGCCCCCAACAAAAGAAGAGCAAAAGGTAAGCTAACCCTCACCGAAAAGATTTACTGAGGGTCCGGTAAAGACTACTGGAGATTAGGCAGTTACTACATATATAGCTAACACTTTTTAGCAGTTACTCCTCAATAATCAGTCATTATTACCCAGGACGCAGTAGTTCTGTAGAAGCAATACTCAGTCGTGAAGCGTTGGGAACTGTGGACATTTCCTGTAGTTCATTAGCGGACATTCGTGGTAGTTTTGCATGGTTAACTACTTGAGAATGACCGTTGTTTTCACATAGTTTACCACTGAAATACGTAGTAGTTTCGAGTATCTACTGAGGATTTATAGTCGTTTCGGGTAGTTAACTGTATCTAATTTTCAGTAGTTTTCCAATGTAGCAATATTTCAACAGTTTATTAATAGTTAAGTTGTCGATACTCTTAGTAGTATTCTTCAAAAGTTTTCAGTCCTTTTTTGCAGTGAGGGAACAGCCTTACTGATCCGTAACCAATTAATTGACAAGTCAAATAATTTTTTTCCAGTCGCTCATCATCGGTGAAAAATCATCTGTTCGCTACGTGACCTATCAGGAAGAGGACGAAGATCAATAGATAAAAAAGAATTTAGGAATTTACTTGAAGGCCTGTTATCTTTGGTTTCTTGTCATTTAAACTGTTCTAATGATAAAACAAAAAAAAACTGCTTAGAGTTAATCGACGCGTGTTGAGAGAAGAGCTGTATTTTTTCATCGCTTCAATTTCGATGCGATGCTCGCCGCAAAGGATTCCGTGCGCTTTCTGTAAATCAAACACGATATCCTGTCAGATAGGGCTGTTAAAATTAAAATACAAATTAAAAGAAATAATTAATAATAATTGAAAAATCTTGGATTTTCCGTTTTATTGGAGAGACCTTGTAACGTAGAAAAACATAATGGTATGTAGATGCACGGAGCGTGCACGGTGCAAGAAGACTTCTATGTTTGGATTTATTCAAATACCTCGGCCTATGCGCTAAACGCGACAAAAAAAAAACTAAAAAAAAGTAAGGCTAAATGCAAAGTGATCGCCGCATTATTTCCGAAAGTTAGCATCGTGGGCGCACCGTGAATAGTTTACATTTTATCTAGTCAAACGTGTTCTCTCGATATTTGAAAAAGAAAAGGCCGAAGAGACAAAACAATATGAATATATATTAAAATAACAAAAATACTACATTCAACGTATATAAAATACGATGTATATTCAAGGACAATATGGGCAATGTATATGAAGATATTCGATTCGTCAGTAGGAAACAAGACACTATACTCCAAATTATTTTAGAAATCGGTAATGGCACTATTTATTGCAAAAGCAAATTTTCTTCCAAACTTTTTGTTGTTGACTAATTAAATGAAAAACGAAATGAAAGAAATTCCAATATTCGACCGAATTTTAAATTTATCCGCGACTCGGGACGTTGCAAAAAAAATGTACGTTGAAAAAAAAAAGAAAAATCAGATAAAATTATACGAATTAAATAATAATGGGCTTCATTCGGAGCTGTGCATGATGCATGTTGTAAGCTACGTGTACCGTGAACATAAGTACCTAAAAACATTGGATATAGAGCGTAAATTGTTCCAAACGTTAAAAATCGACATGAAAAAGGAAACAGGTCGAAAACAGATATAATTGTGTAATGAATAAAAAAAAGATTAATAATCGTCATAATCATATAAAGTTTAGATAGTTCGAATGTCATCGTCAAGCCATAGAGAATTGCGTATGTATTCAGTGAGAAATGAGTGTATGCATGGACCTGGGAAATGATGTATGGACGGCCGTGGTGAGTCGTATAGACTGTTTGAAATTAAATACAAATTAAATTTAAGACTAGCAAATGATGGAACCACCCGGTTTGGATTCCCTGAATGGCTGCAGGGAAACCGTGCGATAAAAATGCGATCGGGGTCAATGAAGAGTTCCGAAGAAAAAACTTTTTCTTCTATTTCGGCGCGCTAAAAATTAGTGTTTGAGGTACGATGCATAAAACCTCGAAAGTCTTGAGGCTCACCGGCAAGGAAAAGTTAAGATCGAATCGACGTTTGAGATATTTGATAAGCGGGGCAGCAGCGCACGTGAAATTTCCACTCGTTTTCTCTAGTGTATCGATAATCGTATTTTTTTTTTATTGTCATTGGAAAACGTTGAGAAATGGAACTGTCGCGCGCGCTTTTGCCGATTCCTTTAAAAACGCGACTCCGAAAGAGTTGTAAAGAAAAATGAAATTTTATCTCAGTCCCGTGGGCGTTCGACGGATCGACGGAGGTAGAGAAGGTGTTAAAGATAAAATCGCGGCGGGAAACTTTCAGGTGTGGAACGTGGAAAGACCCAAAAAAAATTATGATAACCGTAACCAATTAATGAACGAGAGTAAATAATCTCGTATAGAAGTTAAAATTCGTAGAAGCAATAAAAAGTGGCAGATGACGTAATCCTACGCAAAATATAAAACTCGTAGCGTTATTTCATTAGTGGATTCTACGTCAAAGTTACACGATTCTGTGTGTTTAAAATTAATCGTTCGATATTATAATGGAATTCTATAACTATGATCCTCGGGATTCAATATATAAATCGGTGTTGCAATAAAAACTTACTGTCGCGTATTTATGACTCTTATTATTGAATTATTGTCCATACGCATATTAACAGAAGAAATTGAGGGAAAAAAAACAGAAGAAAAAGTTAAGTGTAACATTTTGGAGCATGTGAAATGAAAGTCGAGATCCTAAGCTACTCGATCTTATAAAAAAGTGTATATTGATTCGTGAACGTTAAATTGCACTTGCCGTGGGAGCTAATATCGAATCTCTATAAGTATTTGAATTAATATAAAAATCGCACCGTTGCACCATTTCTCGATATAAGCCGGTTAATCGGGTATAATAATCCTACGTAAATATATATCCTAAAAAAATTATAGTCAAAATTCTTTGGCGATCTCGATACTGAATTTAGAGATAGTTGGCGTAATGGAATATCTAAAAAAATACCTCGTTTAATTTCAACGGGTTCAAAGTAGAAAAAAATAGAATAGCGTTCGAAAAAAATAACATATAAAAAAAATCGAAAAAAAATGTATAAAAAAAAGAAATTCAGATTCCGGTGACAGATACACGTGAGATCGCGAGGCTGAGTAGTGCTCGCGACTCCGTTACGCGAAACGTTTTTTGCGAACGTTTACGTCGAACGCTCGACGATGCGCTGCGTCCGAGCTGGGCTGCGAACGTTCGTGAAAATCCTTTCGACGACAGCGACGAACGACAGCTTTCCGCCTCGAGTTTGATTGTTTCAACAAGGTCGCGTTAATATCGCAACCTACTCCTGATACGAAACGCGAGTCAATTTTAAACGCCGACTCGCCGAACGCCCTTTGACTTGAAAACGATAAGAAAACTGTTTCATGCAGTAGTATTGAGAATTATTTGAATAAATGAGAGGTCCATGATAATGAAAGTATGAAATAAAAAAAGGAACACTGCAAATTTTGAAGCTTGAGACTCGACAATTTTATTGGTTTACCATGAATCGTGCAAACCTACTGTCGTATATGAAAGAAGCACAGCTTATTGAGCTACCGTTAGTGATATAAAAAACAATTGTACGAATCGGCATATTAGGCCGAGGCTTATTCGAATTGCCGATGCAATCAAGAGTGCTTTTAAGATTTGCGAGAGATCGAGTCGCCCGGGACTCGGGGGACATATATCGATTTAATACGGAAAATACAACGAAGAATCTTTATCGTTTTGTTTTGTAGTTGGCTGATAGCGCAAAAATGAAATCGATTGGTGTGCGCTTATCGATGTTTGCATATAATTTTTTTCTCAATTTAAACGGACAACAAAAAAACGAATCTAACCGATCAACCTCTTGAAGCTAAAATGAATATAAAACGAATTGATCAGAATTTTGAAAACCCATTTAGTGTTGCGTAACTGTGTGCATAACTTTTGCTGTAAAGCCACTCCTAAAACAAAATATTTATCTCCTTTTGATGAAGCAAAAAAATGAAACGAAATTATGTGAAGTATTATTAAAATTCAACGATGTATGTACCATTTAATCTGTAATGCAACAGAAAAGGATAACGATGCAATATAATAATCGACTAAAAGTTCGTTCGAATTTTTTCGGATGCAACGACGTCTCATCGATACTCATTAATTATTCACGTGTGTATCCCGACTCCGTGAGGGTAATATTTGTCTTCATGAAAACAAGAGAAAAATGTTTCAACGAGAATCTCGAGCCGAAGAATTTTCTATCGAAATTTTGGGCTTACTCGAACGACACGATACTTTGTTGGCTTAGCTACATTGACGGGACTATATAAATTACACGTCGTGGGCTGCTATTGTGAACAGACAATAAGCAATGAAAGTCGCTCGACTCCATGGGAATAAAAAAAAAGAAAGGAGTACATCGAGTAAATTGTTAAATTAATTCAAAACGCGGAAGAATTTTAATCTTATTGAAAAAATCTTGTCAGCCCACGCTTTATCGCTAAGTATATTCTCGGTTTTAGTCAACGCATCTCGTTCTCCTATCACCATCTGAATTATATAATGATTAATAACGAATGAAACAATAAAAAAAAGTCGCAACGCAATGAGCAAGAGTCGATTAATTTTAATCGTTACAACCGCGGGATCGGGGATAGAGAGTGCTCGTAACTCCAACAGGATGAAACAGTTAACCTTGTAATATCCCAATTGATAAGTGAATCATAAAAAAGTAATAATTTGTATCGTACTACGATTAATCAGCTGGTGTATGGGTCCGACTTATGTCTGCGTAGTGAGAAAGATGCGAGATTCACCGAACCATCGTACTCATCGTTACTTCATTCTATAATAGAAACACCTAGAAATATATATATATAAATGTGTATGTTCGA
This sequence comes from Listrodromus nycthemerus, assembly GCA_963978505.1. Classification (NCBI taxonomy): domain Eukaryota; kingdom Metazoa; phylum Arthropoda; class Insecta; order Hymenoptera; family Ichneumonidae; genus Listrodromus; species Listrodromus nycthemerus. Next base: position 23,802,603 of record OZ021679.1, on the reverse strand, counting down.
AAAGAGAATAATTGAAACGAAGACGGAAACAGAAATGAGCGTTTGAGCGTGTCGCAAGCTGTGAGCATTGACTTCATAATGAAAAATCTGATTAAACAACGACTTTTCCGTATCCCAACAGCGTATTCGACATACGATTTACTTATTTTTCTTTCACTGTAATTTTTTTGTTTTTCTTCAGACGACTACGAGTAACGTGTGGACGATCGAAACGTGTTTAATACACTCGATATAGCTTCACCATATCGGTGCGTGTCAGTGCCGTCTCAAGTAGCGTTTAATGAATATGTAAAATCGCATCTATATGTACTATATGGGAACTGTGCTGTAACAATCGAATAAATTATGTCGTCAACGTTACATTTTTCGTTCGGTTTTAATTGAAAAAATATTCTAGATATGTTCACCTAAAATTTATTCGTTCTGTAGACTTGTAGTTGCGAAAGCTGATAATTCTTCTGGTAGATCGGTCATCTGCATTTCCTCGTTGCAAATTTTTCTCACGTAGCTCAGCATGTCTTTCGTTTGGTTGATTGTCCGTTGAAGCTCTACTGAAATTAGGAAATATATCGTTACACAATTCAATAGTTTCATCTACTGCACGAGATCGTGGAAAAAAAAACAAAATATTCCAATAACTCACTTATGCCGGGGCACGCGGAGTGCAGACTAGATTCGATATCGACTTCGACATCGCCCGAACTTTTTGTCCCTTCAAATGCGTTCTCGTCTGAAAAATAAAGCAAAAAGTACAACGAAATCATTCCAACTGTTTCGGATTGTTTTATGCGACGAATTTAGTACCGCAATTTAATTGCCTCGAAGCCATCATTGCATTTCGCTCGACCAAGAAATTGATTTCTTTGACACGCTCGTTCGTTCGCTCGAGAAGAGACTTGTTGAGATTGACTCGACGTGTAAGAGCTGCGAGCTGCAACTGAGAACGAGTTTTTAAAGTCTTGTATGATGACGACCTGAAAACGAAGCTGATCTTTTCTTAGCAAAAATAACGTAACTTTAGAGATAATGAAACAAACGTATATCTTACGTCGATTTCAGTGGGCTTGGGCCTCCCGATGGAAACAAGATTATCGGACGTCCTTTCGTCGAGAATTGTGCCCAAAAACGTGAAAGGTTGAACCGGACTTTCCCGAACGCGGTTAATCGTTTCTTCCATGTGGGCCGACGACAACTCGTCGACTTTGTTCTTCGGTAGAGACGCTTGAAAACACGACTTGACACTTTTACTCCTTGGCGCTAGTGACTTGCTTGAGTTTGGAATCGGAAAACTCTGAGAACTCTTCGTCTTTTTACTAAGACCGCTCGACAGATATTTGGAACCTTCTTGAGTATACGATTGATCGGCAATGTGATTACTTCTCATTGATCTCTCACTAGCAGAGATCGTCGATGATTTCGCTGGTTTTTTTGTTCTGCCAAAGAAAATTGGCTAAAGGTTATGGTTTTTATAAAAAGCAATAAATCTCACCCTTTTTTCATGTTCTTTAAATAGCAAGAAAAATATTAAATTTTCAATCACGTATTTATCGTGAATGAACACGAGAATGCGAGTAAGATAATCGCACGAAAATTAAAGATAGCTGTAAAGGTATGAAATAAGCGGCGTTTGTTAAATCGATATATGAGCCATACGATTCGGCGTTAAGAGGTCTAAGAAATGACATCGCCCAAGCTTGGCAAAGTTTGATAAATAATTCAACAGAATAAAAATTGGAAAAATATCTCCGATTACAAGAGTTAATTTGTCTATTTTTTATTTTTTATATTCTGTCCAGTTTACCTGCGACGAGAATTTCCAATACCCTCGAATAAAAATGATATTAAAAGCTTGAAAGACAAAAGACTAATCGTTCTATTTTTGCGAGACTGTATTAAAATCATTTTATTTATCAGTAACATTTATTTTAGCACACATTTGCCGCGGTGTATAAAACATTTTGACATCGTAGAATTACGCAGTGTAGTAAAACACATCTTACTTAGTGACTATTCAGTTGGTGTTACTTGCGACAACAAATAGAAGAACAAGAAAGAAATGCGCGCGGCTCTACCTCGCGTCCACGAAATCTGCAGACACCCCACGAGATTGAATAAATATTCAAAAAATCTAGTTACGAAAAAACTATCGCGGCTATGAACTAGATAATAAAAATACCAGCTAACTAATTGATTACGATCCAATCCCTTATTTCTTTATCAACTGACGAATATTCCTTCGTATCTAGGTGTCTCACTATGCGTTAATAAGATGTCATTAAACTATCGAACATTTTAATGAATCACGAATAATAATCTCTCAACAATAAATGGAGTACGTATCATGTTATTCTACCCGATCGTGATTGTATCATGAAATCGTTTTGTTCGAATGAAAAGCAAGAAAATAACAGGGTCACCAAAGAGAAGACAAAAAGCTCCATCTCGCAACTACACCGACCTAAATTTTCATTGAACAATTTACATTTGTACTCTCCATGAAACGAATAAAATATCAATGCACCGATTGACAGGGCGATGACAGAGAGTTATCAACGATGAAAAAGCAAACCGTCAATTAAAAAACATGATCTGTAGTCCTATTATTCGATGACCCAGCTGATAAGCCACGATGAAACAGTGTGGCTGGTACAAAATAGGTACACCTATCGGTTATGAATTGTCTATTTTTTTTACATAGTATATTAAAATAAATGAGAAAAAGACAGTAGAGAATCGACGAATGAGACAATGGATAACAAATCAACGACCTTTTGCTTTTTCAATAAACAAACTATCACAAATTTCTAAAAGTAAATGAGTCTCGCGTCTTCAGGATTTTGCTCAACCGGGCAGTAGGGACACTTAAGCCTGCAATGAAAAATGTGTTTTATTCAAATTTTTATGTAAAATGTACTTCAATTTCAATAACAATTGTCTTGCTTTAAAAGAATAACAAAAAACGACCTCGAGTCTACGCTACAGCTGATTGGATCGAACGAATTACGTACTTGTTCGCGCTGGTAAGTTTATGCAGAGCATCCCGCGATATAACATGGCCACAAACCAATTTCATCGGTGGATTGTTCTCAGTACTCTGCTGTCGCAATATCGGACAGGCGAAGACAGAGTGATAGCGGCTCTGTTTGCCCAAGTCAATCTCAATCTTGAGATAAAAGTAATGTTAGATAACATTTTCAAATACATCGTTCAAAGTATAACCTTTCATATTCTGAAGATATCTGCATGTAACCAAAATTCAACAACCTATAACAGTATTTTGCATTTGCAGAAGATTTGCTCAGGATAATTCACTTAGAGAAAAAAATTCTATAAGCAAACCATTTTTTGTTTTGTAAAGACGTGCATTGCTAGAGATTTTCCAAAGATAAAATTTTATTGCAGATATCTACGGAATCATTTCACAGCATTTCAAGAATTTTATACTAACCGGAAGTTCGTCCTTTCCATTCCAGATACCGGTCACCTGTCTCTGCTGCATAACTTGCTTGATATTCAGTAGCGCTGGCAAAGCCGTGCAGCCGGCATTCACGCTGTTTCGAACGAAAAAAAAAATAATATTTATTTTTTCTATTAAAAAATGTTCGTCATCTCATCGGAAACAACGTTAGGTAAAATGTTCTTAACTTACCAAACCGACAAAGGACTGTCGACACTTAATCCTAAGAGGGTACATGCTTCTTTGGTGAAAACGTCATGAATATCCAGCCACAAGGTTGGATCTAACAAATGACTGTACGGCGACGATTGTATACCGTTCGGCAAGTACAAAAGGGTTCCCATCAGTGACCGAACTTCTTTCTCGTTACGCCGCACATATTGTCGGAGATGTTTGCGCGCGTACAGCACAGCCTCGGCCTGGCGGCTCGGACCTTGTTGAACTAGTCTTATGAAATGTAGCCTGTGCAGTTTGAACTCCAACGATGAATTCTATGCCATTCAATGACCAAAGCATTGGATCAGAAATAGCAAACTTTTTTTTGCGTTTAACTTTGTTTAAAGGAAAGCTTAGAGTTCAAAGGTCAACATATTTTTTTCTGCTAACATGAGTACAAAGAAATTAATCAACATACTCGTTCCTCCAAAGCAGGTCGGTGTTTCTTAGCCCATTCCAGAGCAGGCTCCAGATTTCTTTGCTTCAGACAGTCCAGTATGTAATTCAATTCTGTAAATGGTTCTTTTCTCGCGTCATCCATTTTTATTCCTACCTCCTGTGGTGAAGAATTCTTTTTATTCATCAGCTGCTCTTTTACTTCACAGAAAGCTCAGCGGAAAATGAGAAAAAAACTGTCTTACCGACGCCAATTCGTCGGCGATATCGATCATGCCCTGACGATAGAAGTGTTGAAAAACAACTTGATTGAGCAGCTGAGTCTTCTCCGGTCCCGAGAAAACATCCTCGCGACTGGTGCTTGCAAAGTCTGCAATGAAGTTTCGGTCTATGGCTTTGCCAACTTTAGACACTGTACTGTGAGATTCTCTGTGATCCGTTGCCAGTCTCTGGACTGTGTCGCGAACTTTGAACATCGCATGTTTCAACAATTGCAACTGACTCGGTGTCAGGTCTTGATCTGGCGGTGCTGTTACCAGAAACACAGCAATTTTCAGATTTACATGATAAATCAATAAGAAAACAATGCTACCTATGTTCTTTCGGCACAGGAAGTTCTAGTCTTGACATAAAGCTCTGCAGAAAGCTGACATGGAACAAACAGCTTCCAATATCAAAAAGCTATACGAATACAATATCGTCATCTGTGGAGCAAATATCTGCATTGTACCAGAACACCGTGCTACTATTTATAACAAACTTTCCTTACTTGGTGGAAGTACATTTGATAGTTGTAAATAATTCATGAAAGAAGAATTTCTTATTCTTTGGTCTGCAGCTCGAAACACATTTTTTTTCATGGTAAAGATCTAGAACAAATTTTCAGCACAGAGTCTTAAACCCAGATGCTGTCTGTACTGTTCCGGGACTGTATGAATAACCGCAGTCTAGATGTAAAGCTTAATGGCAAGACGGAACGATGGAAGCAGTTTCTGGTATCAAAATCGTCTAGAGTCACAATGTCGTCATGTGCGGACACACATAATTGCATTGTGCCGGAACAACGTGTCGTTTGTTACGGGACGTTCCTCATTCGGGAAAAATGGTTTATAAATGGGAATGGTGCGGGCGAAAGAAGTATTGTTATGGTCCGGTTGCGTATCGCAAAACACATTTGTTTTTATCACAAAACTGCGAACGAATGATGCTTCTGCAGCGTGGCGAATAATTTACAGAATCCCGATTAGTTCTCAAAACTTTGTGGAATGTGTTTTGTAAATACGACGAACCTTTGTTCGTTGTCTCGTGATCGGCACTAAATTCAAGGAAAAAATTAATATCTCACCTTCGTCTAACTCCTCTTTCAGCGGTTCGATGTGATTTATCAAATCTGTGAGCACGGCACCAGCCTGATCGTTTATATCGGAGAATTTCAATAAAACTTTGTCGAGTTCGCGCTCGACAGTGTTACAAGCCTCCATTATTGTTTTTCTTACTGAATATGTTTGTGCCCGCTTCGCGATGTCACGAAGTGACGTCGCAGACGTCTGCTTCTAGAACTAACGAGCGATTGCAACCCTTTCATGTCTCCGACCAATAAACGACCCAATCTCGGTCGGTAACAAAAACTGTAAACACGATTGCTAATCACTTGCTGTTGGCAGCAAATCTTAACGTCAAGCTATATTTAATTTAGGCCTCGTGTATAAATTTTCGTTCAATCGAAAATGATTCGTCTCGTCAAAAAAGACATTACAATTTTCGATTCCCACCGCAGTATTTCCGAAACTGTATTGACCGATGGGACGATAAGTCAGGAATCGCTCGCGTACTTGAGCACATCGATTCGATTTTGCAATCTTTTCTTTCCATAAGCCTTATCCACCCATTTGATAACAGTTCATAAAGTTTATATTCATGAATTTTATGAACTTAACGAACAGGAACTTTTTTTTGCGGACAAAAAATTTCTAAATCACACGATTTAGAATAGAAACGCAAATACGCGTAATCTGTTAAATAAAAACGATTTCACGGAATTCATTCACGATTTGTTTATTTAATAATAAGATTCATAATGATATTCACATGTATTCTTACATACAATAAACGTGTCTAACACTGAAGAATATGCATTTTACGACTTGGAGTAAAATGTGCCCTTTTCCTTGATCTAACTAGTAACTTAATTACAGCACACATTTTTTAACTGTTGGAATACTCAATGCTCTACATATACCTATTTGGAATTTTTTTCATATTCTTTTTCTTTTTCCTCCGTGTGGCATTATCATTTACGATGCGTAACTTATGTACATGAAATTTTCAGGTGTACAGGAATACATTGATTCCTGTATCTCGTCGCTGATGTATTTACATCTCAACGGTAACTTTGTCCTAAAAAAAAAGAATATGTTAATTACCAAACCAAACAGGGTACCAATGTGTGCTTGTTGCCCTGTAGCAACCACGATCTCGAGGCCACTCACCCATTCCCGAGACATTATCAATAGTGTGTTGTTCGACAGTTTGGGTCCGATCAACGGATTCATTTGTGCCATGTAGCAACACAACCAGCTGTAAAAAATATATATTTTTTGCAGGAATGAAATATATAAATCAATAAATTAAGCAACCATTTTATTGATAGATTTGTTGATAATCCATCAAAATACTCACAATAACCAACAAGTGAATGCCGTTAGCATTAGAATAACCTGAAGAATTCTGGAAGAGGAAATCGACTGAACATTAACAAATTATGTAGTCATAAGCGCTGCAGGAAATTTGGTAAATATGGCTAATCTCTGTAAGCTAGAGAAATAGGAACATGTGAGAGTGAAAATTCACAGGTGGGAATAATATTCAGACCAGGAATCATTAATTGTTGAATCTCGTTTGGAACGTTGACCAACATTTTTGCAGTAACAAGAATGCGCGTTGCGTTCGGAGCGGACGATAAATGTCGCACTTTGGATGATATATCGATTATATGGAAAACCGAAACGTCAAAAAATAGATTGGGATGGGCAGTAATGTAGATGCTTCATAACTTACCCTCGGTTAGGTCCTTTAGGGAGCAAAAATGGTAGAACAATACCGACCACTCCCCAGAGAAGTGTGAAAATAACAACAGGAATCACTGCAGCACCCATCGTCGCTAAATTATATTTTATTTATTTTTTTGTAACGGAAGGTACGACAAACTTCGGAAAGTAAAACACTTCGGATTGCGGAGTATATACCGTGTACGCAAAAGTCACATGAGTACGATGGTACACTGAAGGCCAATGGCGTTCCGAGAGGCGCGATCTTCGATCACGGGACACGCGATGTCGCTACCGCAGCGCGCGTAATATTTAGCGTCTTTAAACTAAACAGTAACGCTTGTGAGATAAATTGTCGTTTCATTTGTCAACTTCAACTGCGCGAATCGAAGAAAGTGGTTAAAAAAATTTTTGTTTCGATTAGTAATAAATAAGTCTTATTCCAATTTCGTCATTCCGAAAAAAAAAAGCAAATGGAAAATCGTGTTTAACTCTACTTTATTAGTGTCAACATACAAAATTTTATGCAACGAACGCCGAGCAACTATTACATTTACTGCCGAATAGTAGTAAATTGCAAAATTTTTGTAAATTTACGGTTGTACCATAAATTCGCGAAGGGAGTTTCGCATTATCTAACAATTGGACGGATTCTCGAGAGATACCTATGATCCGTTGAATTCTACAAATCAGTCGTCCCCGTAATTGTTCGCTAATTCGTAGCAATTTTTTTCTGCAGAACTTCGATTTTTTTATCCAATCTTTGGATATCGTCGACTCTCTCGGGTGTCGCGATTGTCGAGGGTGCGTCGCCACCGCCGATTCCAGAGCATTCCTCCCCCTTTCGCAGTGGCAGCGAATCGTTCAAGCTTGTGAGACAAACGCTCGAGGCAACGGAGATATTTCCCGCCGAGTCTTCCGGCGAATCACGATAACTCGATTGTTGGCTCGGAGATTGATTAGCGTTAGGACTTTTCGATACCATAAAGCTCGGAGCTGTGGAGCTCAGGGTGTCAGAGAGACACGTTATCTTATCGAGAATGGCTGCAAACGATCCATGATTATCAAATGTTAATTGTTCACAATACGTTTTCAATTATTTAATAAAGCGGCATATTTTTACATTACCAGTTAAGTCCAAACTCTGCGACGATAAGTCTATGTCCCTCTGCGAAACAAAGCTGTCCCTGCTGAACAAATGTTGTCGCACGCACGAGAGATTTCTTATTTTCACCTCGTTCCTGCTTACCTTCGCGATCTGCGCTTCGCTGTTCCGCGGAGTTTTATACATTATCGATCTATCTGTGCGCATCGTCCGACCGCGTTTTATGTAAGGTATTAGCGAAGACAGATCCGTCGGAGTTCTCGGCGCGCTGTTCGCCGGTTGTATGGACAACGGTGGTTTGTAATTGTTCACTGCAATTATCGATAAGTAAGGAAAGTTTATTTCAATGAAAAAATATTAAGTAATTCGCCAATATGAATAATCCTTTCTTTTCTGAACTTCAATGCAGAAAAAACTGTACCTGTGTACGGAGTTCTTATATACGTAAGAAATTTTTCGTTTCGCGGTACTCCACAGACTGACAGAGAAAAATTGGCGCCTGAATCTACAATGGTTTAAAAATTAGAAAATTCATAGCTAAAAAAATGCAATCTTAGGTTACCGTGAAGAGAATCTCCTTGGCCCATGCCCGCTTTTCCATAACTGGTGCTAGTCAGTATCGAGCTGTTCATCACAGTGACCAAGGCCGGTTGCAATCGCTTCACTACGTTCAGTATAAGTTCGCAGCGTTTTATCACTCTCAATTGTTGGGAATCCGTCGCGTTTTGGACCAGCAGGCTCTTCGACGCTGCATCCGCTTCACAAATGGCTGGGAAGAGACAAAATACGCTGATAACAACGTTTTTGATAATAATATTTTTTACCATTGTGAAATGACTGGGTTTACCGGTTTTCAATTCTCTTATCATTATTATAGTTTGTCGATCAATTTTTTCATGACCAATGTCATCCACCGTTGCTGTAACTTGGGTTGAGAGAGCTATGGCTCGCTGGACGATGCCTTGTACGTGAATTCGCGTTATGCCCTCTCGATTGTCCAAACAATTTGACATTATCGTTACGCGATCTTGCAGATCATCCAGAATTACCTGAAAAAGTTTTTCGGGTAGCTCCATGGCTTAAAATGGCTTCAATGATTTAAATAATTCAATACAGGTGAATGTATATATGAAACTTCGTACTATGATGCTAAAGATATACGCATGAGACTAAATTTCATCAAGTTATAACTACTACGTTTCACATTGCCCAAACTTCGCTCGGGGAAGTTCACTTCAAGAATAAACATTCGGCTACAAGTAAACAATTTTTGTTTTCTTCCCTAAACAGTGCATTGGCAGTCTTGCTAAACATGAAATTTTTCGTCAGGCAGATATTTTCATAGGCATATTCGTACCTGACAATAAGCAGCAGAATCGATTATGAGATCAACGACGTTATGCAATTTGTTCATCTCCAACTGCCATTTTGCAGTTAAGAGTTTAAGACAGACTCTCATCTCTTTGTTGTCTGGATGGAGATAAAAGGCCACTGTAGCAGGCACCAGCTCGGACTCGAGTGACTCCAGACTGGCCATGGAGTGCCGGATCTTCGTGACTCCTGCAGTAAACGATTTTTGTTTTTTTTTTCCATCCCAGAATTCTGTGCTATTAAATTTACAAGCACTTACGATCGACGTCGTTGCAGCACGCCATTGCAAACATTCCTATTTGCATAGCTTTGTCGATTACTTGATCGAAATCCTCGATTAAATTGCTCAGATCGCTTCTCGATCGTTTCTTAGCGGTCAACGGATTGCCGCAAGCTTTTACGAGCTTTCGCAGAGCGCTGAAAGGATCGCTGAATACTTCCATTACCAGAGTCAAAACGGATACGTTGACTTTGCGCTCGAGACGATACAGGGCATCGCTCAGTGTGTTCATGAAAAGATTGTTCAATGTCGGGTCGGGCGGCTCCGAAGACAGTTGGAGCTTTAAATTTTCGTACTCCGACATTATCGATTGACTGGTGCCTGTTATAGCTTTAAAATTGTACGGCTGACAGACTTGAGCTATTGCCATCGCGTAAGAAAAGACATCCTCGATTCCCGACCACAGATCCTTACATATTATCATCTGTTCCTCTGTCGATTTTCCTCGCATGCTCGATATTATGTCCAACACGAGATCCGTTCTGTGAACAATAAATTGAAACAATAAAATTGTACTTTAGACTCGTGATGAAAACATAGAATAAAATAGTAAAGAATAAAATAAACGAAAAGAAATTAAGGATAAACAAACAAATCACTGGAACATATATTACCTGTAGACAAAGTGGTTCTCTTTCTCAACATTCTCTTCTTCTTCCGAAGGATTGGGAGCGTCCAATACATCGATTATCATTTTAAAGCACCAGCAGAGTCTCTCGCAGACATACTTCTTCGCACTCTGATGAATAATTCAAAATACTTCAGTACTTATATTTGATTAAAAGAAATTGAATTTTCTCAGAATTCAATTTGATCCCTCACGTAGATTGGTGCATGTAACTGGTGCTGCTCGTGGATGACTTCCACAAGCATACCAAAAGTCGTACACAGCTGACAAGTGTACAGTGCCATTCTCTCAGCCAGCAGAGGAGAGACAAGATTTTTCCTGTAGTGTTGCAGCGGGCCAAAAATCTCCACTAAGAATGTTCCCAACTCCTGCGGAAGGATTAGTATTAATTTTGTTTCGGCAATTGCACATAAAAAAATAATTTATTTTTTATTTTCACCTTTATATTCCGGAGATCTTCTATCTCCTCAACGGCACCCATTTCTCTCATATAATCCCAAGAATCTTGAAGCTGCTGTTTCAAAGGTATGCACTCCAGTTTCTCCAAAGTTTCCAAAGCGATTGAGAGTTTCTCCAGCACTGTAGATATTGCATCTTGACTATTATCCTCCTTTGTAGTTCTCACCTATGCGAAAAAAAAATAGTGCATCACAATATTAGTGTAAAAAACTTTTTCCTGAAGATCGTGAGTTTGCAGCCCAAGCCAAAGGCCAATGTTACAATCCCACAAGTTGCGAAAAAGTTCTTTGCATGAGTATGACCCAAAATTTAATTTTGTCATGTGTCGAAATGGAATTTTTACACATACTGAGTATATGCAAGGCTGCCACTTTCGCACTGAGTAAAATAAATAACTAGTCAGCTTTGTAAAAAACTGTGCGAACAAATTTTAAGATATCGGACAAACCAGCTTATTCACATCCATAATGCAAAATTCCTCTATTATGCCTGTGATCTTGCATTTCATTTCTCTATACTCGCCAGCCCCTTCCTTCGAGAGACTGGAAAATTTTTCTGCCAAGTCAGAGAGCTGCTCGAAGACGATAGCCTGCACCTGTTCAAGGTCCCTTGATTTTACGCCATCGTTTTCTGATAATTGTCTGAGTTTCGTCATCTAAAAAGCAAATGCCACGATAATCATGTGAGTTATGAAAATTTTATGTTTTTTCATTTTTTCTTGCATCCATAATTTATGACAATTTTTCGATGGAGGAAATTGCAAGGTATATTGAAAAAAGAGATCGTCCCTCACCTGCATCTCTATGGGCTCAAAAATTTTTCTCATTCTTCGAGTCTTCATTATCGTCGAAACAACGTCGTCACCGATTTTTATATCACAACAAAATCCACGTTGTCCGTCTCACGATATCCCGCGATCCGCGACTTTTTGAAGCGACCGTTTGTAAACAAAACACGGTCACCAGATGAATGCCCACGAGATATCGAGATGATCAAGGTCTGAGCCGTTCACACTAGTCAAATGAGTGCTACATTCTGCAAGTTGTTTATACAAACTTTTGAGCGTCTGTCGATATAGTGTATTTGCATTACAGCAGATGTCGTTAATCTACAAAAACATAAATTGCAACAAATCTCCAAAAATATTTATTAATGTTCGCTAATTTTCGAATCTTTACGTACTTTTAATTTTTCCAATGAATAATTTACAATATCTTCTCGATTTTTATATATCATACGAATTCACCGTCTAGATATTCGAAAGTATTTGCCGTTTAAAAATGAGACACGGTAGCTTATGACGGGGTTTCGTTAGTGGACGCACAAAAGACTCATTTTTTAATGTAAAATAATATCCAATATGTGGACGATACATTCGTAGAGCAACTTTTAAGGAAGAGAACCACGCATAATAGATCAAACTCGAGCTGAAATTACGGATTATTTCTTGGGAAAGTGAGGGAAAATGTATCTTTACAAAAATCAGCGCAAACTATTAAATATTTTTGCAAATCCATAGCAATGAATGCTTCACTACTTCAAGGACATCTTCTGTTATACCAATAAATGAATGAACACACTCTTTAAGATCACGGGCATAAACCTTTCTTCAGTGTCTTTTTCGTCTGCTGAACTGTTCATTCGCTGGCCTATCCTATAAATGGAATAAAAAATGTAGCATTCGTTTGACTAGTGTGAAGCTCATCAAGTTCTGTACTGTAGGGTAAAACAGGACTTTTGCAAGATAATTCGTAACAAGATGATAACGGAGGCACTGAGTGGTATATATATATCCGGCAAAGATGGCGCTCGCGTTCCTTCTAGAAGCGATTACGTGCCGAGCCTTCGGTGCACTTTGACACGCGGTATTTACGTGCTGAAAAATATGCCTTCGAGGTTACGAACCAGCTACGAAACGTCGCCGAGTACCCAATAATAATACCGGTGAGATTTTTCCTCAAAATAATTCATTGTGCTCGTTGCAAGTGCAAAAGATTAAATTTTTTTTAAAAGTGACCGGATTCGGGAACGCTCGTTTGTCTAGGTCGTTACTCGAGGGCATTCTGCCAACGAAGACTTTCACTATCTCGGAACGCCGAACTCACTGTATCGTATGTAGTTCTCCATCGTATAGCAAACTAATTTTCTGTACGCTGACGAGGATGATCACAGTGTCATCGCCTTGGTCACCAAGTAAATACATTGTCTGTCCTGTGCTGTGTTTTTCCTCCAATCAAACTTTGTTTACCATTTCACTAGTAAACACCATGAGTTATGTAATTTTTTTTTTTTTTTTTGAAAACATCCCTTTAATTAATTAGGGCTAATATTTTAACGTTCAGTTTGATTTGCTTGCAAAATTAGACCGAACCGTTGGGGTAAATTTTCCCTTTGTTTTGTTATCGACGTCCAAGTATGCTTTCGTGCATTTTGTAAGTAAACACGTGAATGAACTTTATCTTCTTTATAATTTGCGATACCGCGGAGCGCGGCGTTCTAGCGGCTCGAAGACGAAATACCTGCGACTTGGGGAAACATTTTTTTGTTTTAATTTAACCGCTGTACTTTGTTGTATCTAGTATATCTCCAAATCGCAATAATATTTGTTTAAAAATATATCGAAATCCATGATAATTTCATTCCTTTCCTATTCCCTCGACGTTGCCGAAAGATCGTACTCGGAGCCTAAATAAAGCCAATCTAAAAGCGTGATTTAAGGTATTGCACAATAGAGGCCAATGACTAAATGACCTGTACAATTCTTGTCGAAGCGACTGAATATTTTACCGACACTTGCATTCTTGAAAAATATTACCATAGCGCTATTTATAAATTTATGTTCCAATCGAAAGAATTTTTTCGTTTTCGATACGTATACGTGATCTTTAACACATCGCAGACGCGAGTTACGTGACTTCCATTCGCCACGTGCGTTAGGCGCAAGCTTTATTCCCTTCGTCGAAGTCCTACAACTCGGTTGCTGTCATTGGAATAAAATTATCTTTTAGATCGTTGCAGATAAATTTTCTTCCATTCGTGTCCAATAAGAATTTTAAGCGAGTTTCGATCGGGTGGTTATGACGCGGTAGCATTGTATTGCTGCATTCGCCCGTCCCACTTTCGTGGTGAATTAATAGTATACAGTGGTACGATTGTTTTGTAACTTTTTTCATTATAAGGACGAGCGAGCTTGCATCGAATTTCTCAAAGCAGTTCGCAAGGCAAGGTAATTAATATTTACCGATATTTTTGCAACAGTCGAGTCCGATAAATTAATATATTCATTATACTGTATTACCGCATCGGAACCTTTTGTTGAAATAAAAAAACCGTCTGCGAGTCTATCGGTATATACAATTAATTTGTATGTCAATACATAATAGTCGTTTGAAATAGGCTCGAACTTCATGGACGTTGCAAATTAGTATTAAAATATGTATTTCTTTTTGACGATTTTTAATTATTTCCATCGTTTATTTTTCAGATCAAACAAGGTGTAACAAGGTATGCAAAGCTGTAGTTTCTCATCGATCACTCGATGTCTCTTAAAATCAGACAGAGCGCATCGCAAAGATATTTTCGGCAGGTCTGAGCACTCGGGAGAAGGGAAAAATATTTTTTTCTACGATACAATCCATCGGGTGACAATATGGTGAAGTATTATGAAAATAGTACGGTGTTTCACTTCAGTTGGAATCAGGTTGCACAGGGCTTTTGGCAAAGATATCCCAATCCGCACAGGTACGTTTAAATAAATGCGATCTTCACCTCTGCGTAGAAAAATAAACTGTTGCATATATATATACATAGTTTTTGACGAAAATTTTTTTCGTCAGTTCTCACGTCCTGTCCGAGGACACTATAACACGAGAAATCAAAGATGGAAAATTGTATTCAAAGAGACTTCTAACGAAGACCAATAGGGTGCCGAAATGGGGCGAGAGATTCATAAGCAAAAACGTTGTGAAAATTATCGAGGAAACGGTCGTTGATCCGAAAGCGAGGACACTTACGTCCTACACGAGAAATCTCGGCTATACGAAAGTCATGGTGAGAACAAGTTTTAAACGCAAATTCCGTTTTTCCCCGAGACCTTTAGTAACATAATTACAATGATCTGTTTTTATTACTCGCAGAGCGTTGTAGAGAAGGTGGTGTACAGAGAGTCAGAAGAAAATCCCGATTGGACAGTGGCCCAGAGGTCGGCGTGGATCGACAGTTCGGTGTTTGGTTTCAGCCGAGCGATACAAGCGTTTGGGCTCGACAGGTTTAAGAAAAATTGCTCGAAAATGACCGGCGGCTTCAATTACGTACTCGCTCACATGTTTCCGACAACCGCTCAGTTCGTGAATCCGACTCTGTCGCAAATGGGATATTTTGACCAAGTACGATCGATTATCAACCTTTAGAAGTATTTTTTTTTCTAATGTAGCTGTTTTCATAATTTCATTGTTTTCATTCATTTTGTTCGTTGTGCAAAACTATAGCATTAAGTAGACGTGCTGTAATTACTGTTTCTTTACCGACAAGGCAATTATGAACACCTGTTCTATTTATCAGGAGGAGCCATCAATGATGAAACTATCACATGCAGCGGAGGATTTACAGCATTCTCTGCATGACAAAGCCGAAAAGATGAAGGATGCGGCCAAAAAGGCAACGGACTTAGCGAAGAAAAAGGCTGGACCTATGTACGCAGCGTGCCAACCAAATCAGTCATAGATTCATTGAAAACTCGTCATTTGGTACATCCGGTTAAGAAAAGATAAAGAAAAAAATAAAGATTCGTGCGAGCGTGAGAATGAATCTTTCCAGAAACTTTGATGTGCAAACAGTTGCACTAGTGGGAGGTGTGGGAAGACGCAGGGGAATAAAAGTAAAAATGAAAATCGTAAAAAGAATATAACTCTGTCAATCCAATTGAGATACATGTTCAAAATTTTGTGTCTGCTCTATGAAATATCTACAAATAGCATTCCTTCGAACTGCCACATTAAAAAACATCATAGATTTGCAAAATGTGGTTTGCAGAGTCATAGACATTGTCGTTAATGTTTCATTGTCTATGTTTAGAAATATAATTTTTTTTTTTTCAATTAAGTCGAGCCTGGGTAGTTGAAAACTGAGACACTTGCATTTCTCATGCTATCACTTTGCAAAGTAAAATCGACATTAAACGTAGATTGTTAATTATTATAATCGCCTATTGAAATTCAATTCTATTCAATTCAATTCTATCACCAGGTACATGACAAAATTGATAAAACTGTAATGTGACATAAAAGCGTTTCTGCCTTCGGACGATAGTAAAGAAATTATTCAATGTGCAAATCTAATAAATTATCATTAAACATCTAAGAAAAAAATATTTGTTTCCTTCCGAGACGATTGCTAGACAAAACATTTCTTTTTCGCAAGAAATATAACCAGTACTGGAAAGGATCGTCACTGACAAACATTACTAAAAAGAACTTCTGCAAAGAAAAGAGACTCACTACTTTCTGAAATTCTGCGTCGTAGTCGAAGATTTTTGAACCTTTGTCCCGCGACGACGATTCTTCGTTGGGCATTTCTTCGAAACAAAGTTTCAACATTCACAGTGATATTATAAGAGGCACCGTGTGACAACCGAATTATTGTGCTCTCGAACACGATCGGAACATCTGCACAAAACTATAACCGATTCAATGTAACGAACATCGATCACAGAAAGAAAAACAAATCGATAAAGAGAACGGACCGCGACGCCCTTGTGTTGTCCGCGATGTTCTTCATTGTTCTTTGTGTAATAGGCAAAACTCACGCGGAAATACGATAACATTTACCACAATTATTTAATTATTGACCGGAAGACGAATTTATCTATGACAATGTCGGCTGGCGAATTGGATTCGATTCGACCGTCAATGAAAGATAAACAAGCAACTCGAATCGACGCCGTTATTAACAGTGTGTCGAGGTGGTTTAGCCGATAAGCAAAATGAATCAGGCAACTTCATGTAATAACCCGTTGATTGGTCGATGATTAGACGTCGCAAAAGTTTTACTTTCTTTTTCGGCAAACGAGTAATACATTATAATGTAACGGCAATTTTTCTCAAACGCATTGCAATGTTTACACCGGTACGCGAACTTTTGTTGTTAAGCGTCAACGGATTATTTCAAAAATGGAACGTCTCGGCTGCTTGACACTTTGAACGCAAGGGGCAGCACCGGTGCGAATTCACAAAGGGACTTCCGGCAGTCCAATTCGAGTGGAGAATCACCGTCCAAGGATCTCCCCTCTCACCACAAGCAGAAATGTCCCAGGACGACGATGTCGGATTTTTATACAAAACTATGAGTGAGTAGTACGAATTATAGAGAAAAATATTAAAGCCCCGATCTCGCGTCGATCCAAATATAAACGCTTCAATTACAAAAATCGGTTGATCTAACAAAATTGTATGTGTCCGCATAGTGTATTCTCAAATCCGAATCCTCCACTGCCCATATCGCATGCCGAGAGAGACAGACGAAAACATCCGGCTGCAAGGGCCCTGTGTTCTGTCGCTAACGTAGCGAATCTACGAACATTTTTTTTTTCAATAGTTTTTCGAAAAAAAAAAAAAGAAAAAAAAACCTCTGCTCAAAGTTTCGAAAAATTTGATCCGAAGAGACATTGGCAAAAAATAACAAAAAGAAAAAATCTTTCGAGAGGCTTGTTTACAGAGAAGCACATCGTCTGGAATTTCTTCGAGTGTCGTGTGTGTGGGTGTGTGTGTGCACATTTGTATCTGTAGTTAAAAACATCCATGCGTGTGTTATCATTACGAGTGCAAAGTAACTGGAGAAATCCTCTGACGATTACGCATTCGCTGAAGCATCGCAGCGAGCGTTTTGTCACTGGTGATTTAACGATAATCTCGAGAGCTCTACGATCAACGACTTTACCAGTGATCAAGTTCGGCAGCAGTCAGTTATACGTTATATATATTTACATCCGGCAAATTCGAACTGAAATAACAGCGGCAGATGACTAAAGTATCAATTTTGGAACGAATTTCAGATGATTATTTTCACACTACTTTGTAGTGCGAAATGTACGATATTTATAGATACCGGCTATTTTGCATACGCTATCGGCGTCGCAGGGTCGCGGGGGGACGGGGGTTCGGCTCTCTTCGAGGTTTGACGAGTTCAATAGAGTGAGACCAAGAGAGTGGGAGGTCACGAGAGAAGTAACCGAGAACATCGCTCGCGCCAATCTGTGCGATGAAAATAAAGCCGGATCATTGAGACGCGATAAAAACTTTCGTCGGAAAAAAAAATCTTTAATTTCCAATGAACACGCGGGAAAGTCTCGAAAAGATTTTTGATAAAATGAGCAATTCGTGTGAGTACTCGATTGCTTATCAAATTTCATTTTATCTAACCTTATGCTAATTGTCATAATTACCCGGTGGCCAGATGGGGCAAGAACTACATAGGGGTCAAAACAGTGTGACAAATAAAATTTTTTTCTTTTTTTCACAGTCGAGAGAGATCCCAAGAAGAGGAGAGTGAAACCAGTTGAATCGGCCCAGCAGTCTCTGCTGGATTTTGATCTTGGCGAAAGCTCGGACGACAGCGATTTCAGAATCGAGGATCACTGTGAAGAATCGGATGATGACTCCGTGGACTCAAATGATGCTGGGAAAGGTAGAAGCGAGCTTTGTCGGATTGTTATTTGTAACTACCCTCTGTATGATTCAGATTTGGATATCATCAAGTTATTGATTTATTTTATCAATGGACACTGCACTTTTACCCATATAAATGGTCTCTAGAATATAGGACACATACAAAATAAATATACATTACAATCAGTACACCGGAGTAATGGTTGATAGAGTGAGATATCTCCAAATTTGTCCACTAGGCGTTGCATAGGACTTTGCCTAAATTATACAATGCTAATACTAGACTGGCTGTCGTATTTTATCAGAGTATGTAGCCCAACCACTAGAGAAAAAAAAATCGATATACAAAAAATGTACACTTAACAAACAGAAAGTATACAATATGAAGTATAAAATGACCTTTAGATTGCCTTAGTATAATGATTGTAGAGTCTTGCAGTATTGTACCGAAAAAGCCAGATTTTTTTTTGTCCAATAGTTAAAGATGTATGCTGCTCAATATTCACAGAATCGTCTTCCAGCTTCTTTGGGTTTCTTTTATAGTATTGCCATATTGCCGTTTCTCTTTGCTTGGTCCTCCTTTGGTTCTCGTGGATCATTTAGAAATGTGTTCCTTGTTCGAATGCAGGGGAGGAGGACGACGATTCAGGAGAGTCGGACGATTCATTGGAGGATCCATTGATAGTTGGAAAAGACAACGCTGATATGACTGTGAGCGACGTCATAGAGCAGGCCAAACAGCAGGCTGCAAAGGGCGTGCAGTTGGACGAGAAGCTCGCGAAGATGCTCATATGCTGTGGCTGCCTGGGCGACAGGAGCGACGATATTAATGAGATCGTCGAGTGCGACGGTTGCGGCGTCACTGTCCATGAAGGTAAATCGTCATCGACGCTCTCAATTTCCAAGTTACGTCGAATTACTGTCAATTCATCGCATCCAACGGCAACATCCATTTCGAATTAACGAATTTTACGAACTGAGTCATACTTTGTCATACCCCAGGATGTTACGGAGTATCGGACGTCGAGAGCTTTTCGAGCACCGATTCCCTGTGCCAGTCTGCTCCATGGTTCTGCGAAGCCTGCAGCGCGGGTATCGACGATCCGTCTTGCGAATTGTGTCCCAACAAAGGTGGAATATTCAAGGAAACCGACGTCGGAAAGTGGGTCCATTTGGTTTGCGCACTTTATGTTCCTGGTGTTGCTTTCGGAGAGGTCAGTTTGAATTCTGCATTTCTGTGAAATCATAAATTATGAGATAGATTTGTTTTCAAGAGATGCTAGAATATTAGTAATACACGATACAAGTGCAGTAAAGTGAACTTTGTATGCACGCTACACTGCACGAGTATCGCAATTTTGAATCAAATCTGCACCAATGAGCGTTTTATTGTTATCAGAACGAACGACAATGTATCTTGCAGAAAAAATCGGATGTATTGTTGTTAATTTTTAAAAAGACTTGCAGACGATCATCCCAAAGAATTTAAAAAAAACCGTAGATGCGTAAAATTGCATTCAAGAACGCGTCGGAAAAGCGTCTGTTGGACTTGTTCCATTATACTCGCAGTCTCGGCATAGCCGTACAATTCGTAAAAGTATATTCAGACAACCCCAATGCGACTGCTCTTACGACGCACCTCTGAATTCGTGGCGGTACAAACTAGATGCAGCTTTTAGCAAAGCCGACGGTCTTTTCTGCTAGTGAAAGAAATGTATTTTGGCAGGATAGGCTCGTTCTGCTCCGAAATTCATTTTCTTTTTCTCCCATACTGCAGGGCTATATAGAAAATCTGTTATTTCTTCGTTGTTGATGGTTTCAACTTTTTTTCTCTCATTAAGGTCGATCGTCTAGCTAGCGTCACTCTTTTTGAAATGGCGTACAGTAAATGGGGATCGAAGCAATGTTCGCTCTGCGAAGATGCTCGTTACGCCCGCACCGGTGTCTGCATCGAGTGCGACGCTGGAATGTGCCACACGTATTTTCACGTTACTTGGTGAGCATTCTCAGTAATTCGTACAATATCCCCCGATTAGTAAAAAACAAAAAAGAATCTTCTTTATTGTAAACTATAATATTCGTGTATTTTTTTCACAGTGCACAACGGGAAGGCCTCTTATCGGAAGCCCACAGCGAGGAAGTCGACCAGGCTGATCCTTTTTACGCCCATTGTAAATTACACTCTGACAAAACCCTCGTTCGAAGACGCAGACGCAACTGGCTGGCTCTGCAAATAAGAGCCCAGTATCGTCAACAATTGTTGAAGCAACCCGATCACTTGGACACAGAGGAACAGCGCAGGATTCAGAGAAAACTCGCCAAGCATCGTCACAAATACTTAGCTCACAAAGCCACGCGGCCCCCTCCATGGGGTAACTAGTTTCTTTATGATTTTTAATCTCTTTCAAAAAATGAAAAGATTTTTGAAAATCGTCAATTAAAAATGAAATTTCAAATTTTTATAAGGTTGATTACTTAATTTTTGTTCTCTATCAGTTCCGACACAGAAGATGCCACGATTATTAACAACCTCGGCCTCGGCGTGTCGTCAGTTGGCAAAGAAAGCTGAACTAATGGGTATCGACACAGCAGCTTTAGAGGCGCAAGAGGCTCAATTGGTGGCATTGGTCGACGTGCGAAAAAAGTGGCACATTCCACCGGCCTTCAGTGTCGAATTTATCGGCTACTATCTGGATCGTAATCTTCGTGTAACCTCGATGAAGCGAAGGCTACAAGAATTGTTGGACATAAATTCACAACTGTTGAATGAACAGCAGAGGCTAGATCGAAGATACGACGAGGTGATGAAAGACAATGAGGAGCAGATCAGAGTCAATGTGACATTGAAGGAGAAGATCGAGATGTATCATCAAGTGCTTCGAGCATCTGGATACGTTAAACCCTTGCCCTTGGTCGGGGACATTGCGAAGCCCAGGGTACCACCTACGCTCGGTAGATACATTTATTTCCTTTTTTTAAATTTTAATTGTCCCAGGACGTTACATTTTTTTAAACAATCGCAAAAGTTTCGTACAAATGGAATCCGACAGAAAGCATTTGGTAGTAATGATAAAATTTAATGTCAATGCCATACGTTTATACAGTTATCATCTTATCCTATTTCTGGCTATTAGGCTAGCGGCCTAAGTCTTTTAGCTTGGAGAAGGGCATTTTTTTATCGTGAAGAATAAATATCAATAAAAATGTTATTTCTGTTCAGGCACAAGTCTCGGCGTTCCGACAGCGGCAGCACTAAAAATGGGGGTGGGATTTCCATTGCCGGTAGGTAAAGGCGGTGAGGGCGTCCGCGAAGGACGAGTGTTGAGCAGTCAGGCACAGGATCAAAATCACAAGGGGGAATTGACGTTGCGACATCAGTGCGGTATATGCAGACGAGCGACGAATCAGCATTTGTTAGCCAAGTGCGATACATGCCATCTGCACTATCATTTATCCTGTCTGAGCCCGCCACTGTCACGCATGCCTAAGAAAACGAAGCTCATGGGTTGGTGAGTCGGATGTTTGTATATATTTTCGCCTGGCTACACCTTTGGCGACGATAAAAATGGACTTGAGTCTGGTTAACAGGCAATGCTCGGAGTGCGATAAAGAGTCATCCGGCTCGGAAGTCGAGCACGTCGATACTTCGGCACCCCGTAAACTTCGACATTGCAAAGACGACACGAATTCGACCCCAACGCCGCTGCAAGATTTTCAGCAGATACCAACGGCACCCAGCACACCCACGACACCGAGAAATTCATCGGTTTGCAGCTCAGCCAATGTATCGACTTCCGAAACACCTACGACGCCGAAAGTAAACTTAATTTCTTATCTCACAACGCAAGTTGTTTGCAGTGTAAAACATTTGACTTTAAGAGGATACTGATGGATATCTTTCAGTTTATTATAAAACCGATGGGACCACAACCATCGATTCCGGAACCAATGCAAGTCGACGATTCCGTTTACAATCGACAAGCAGCCAACAATATGTCTATAACGCCTCGAGAAGGATCGCCCGAATATATGGTAGCTTCGGCTGACGGTACAGAATCCGTTTCACAGAGGAGTGCAAAGAAACGGAGAAGGTAGGTATAAAATTGAAGAAAAAGTGTGTTTTAAAATGAAAGTCGATAATCATACAATCGGCACGTTCTTTGTTATCAGAGAAAAGCACAAACGATACACGCCTGATCCAATAACTGGCATTAAACAAAGAAAGCGGAAGCACAAGAGAAAGAGCATGGATATCGAAAATCCCGAGAATCAGGGTCAACCGGAAATTCACAGAAGAATAACAATAAAGGTGTTATATTGCTGATCCTCCTCGATCCCTTCGGATTCTTAGATTTTTTACATGAATTTCTGTTTTTCGTAGATCAAACCGATTCCACGACCAGAAGGTGATATTGCTTCTGAATCGAGTCCACAAATGTTTGTCGCAACTTCAACGAGCACGGAAATAACGTCGCCCCCGCCAGCCCCAGTTTTTCCGACTCCTTTACCGCCACCTCCGGCTCCAAGTACCCTGATAACGTCGGTGAGCACACCGGGCAGCAGCTACAACAGCAGGCTCTCATCAGGCAGTGGAAAAAAAACCAAGGAATCGGATTTCTTGACGCAGTGCAACGTCTGCGACACACCTGGCACACCACAGAATCTTGTCATGTTCGTATAATATTTATCCGTAAGATTAAAAGATAAATCGATCATATCGGGAGGTTTCGGACACTTTTTTTCTTGTTCGTATCAATGTTCCATACTTGATCGGGTCATTAGTACCACACTGAAGGATACCCGGATCGGCCACTGGTACGATCGCACTGGTTAATGTTGCCACATAGAGAATATAGGTCAATAGTTTTGCATGTTTTTTGTATTAATAAGCCATTTGTCACCCTTCGAGGTGGTTTCGCCCCCAGTTTTATGAAGCTGGGCTGAATTCACTCTAATTGCAGGTGCGACGAGTGCAAAAAATGCTACCACTTCACCTGCCTGGATCCACCCGTAAAGAAGTCTCCGAAGAGACGAGGCTACTCTTGGCACTGTGCAGACTGTGATCCTAGTGTAAGTCAGGACATTTTTACAGCCACATAAAAAAATAAATAAAATACTATACGGAAATGAAAAGAGGCACGGTAAAAAAAAAAAAAACAGTGATACTTTTGGGCATATCGCTACTGACCCAACGTTCTCTATTGTAAAAGTTTAATTGGAAAAAATAATAATCGATTTTACACCAGAGTCCAAAAGTCTCCTATTCTACTCAATCACGATTAGTTTACATCGACTTTTCATTTCAATTTTATTCTTTCGCTATAATGTCGACGATTTTTTTGTCGTTTTCATTTTTCTTTTTTTCCAGAAAGCTCAGAATTCGATTATGTAGAGGCCAAAAAATATGATAGTTTATTCGAGCAGTGTGTTCAGGGAAGTGTCACAGACATTGATTAGAATTACGAGAAAGAGTCTGTCACGGTTTCATAGTGCGTCAATAGATTTTCATGATACTAGTCCACGAACAATCTTTTCCCAATCCAGAAAAAAAACGAAACTCTTCGCATCTTTTCGGAACATGAGACCTAAAACTGTCACTGTCGTCGATGAGTATTCAATCAATTTTGATCTATTATGAGCAAACGTTTTATTTTATTTAGAAACAAAAAAATACCAAAAGCGAACACGATTACGTACGACAGATACATTGTGAATGTTTCTTTCTTTTCAGGCCTCTGAATCTGAGAATTAATTCCCGTCAATTTTAAGACAGCAACAACAATACTGCATTCAATATTCGTGAGACATTGAATGTCGGCATCGTGTTTTCGTGAGATGTTCAAAGAATTGAAATGTTTTCTTTTCTTATACCGTCAGATAATACCAACAGTGTACGAGAGACGATCGAACTCTGAGTATTGAGCAATACTGACAAAGTAACGATAAGAAAACAAAATTTCACGAGTCTCGAGGTGCGTTCGTTCGGCTAAAAACTTATCGTAATTGGCTCGACTCTCGTATGCTTTAACGATTAATTTGTTTATATTGTAATGACTTTACAACAAATCTATAATTCGCAATTGATTTTTAATTTATCTTTTCACATATCGCGCGGTGTATGTGACGCTAAAGTTTAATGCACAAACAATACAGTATCGTTTACATACACGACAAACAAATACCAAACGAAAACGCAATTATTCGAGTAATACTTTCGGCACGAAATATAAAAAAAAATTGTACATTCTATTTACAATTAAATTTGTATTTACAATTGTCTATAAGAAAAAAAAACTTAAAGAAAAAATTGATCGGCCTCTGAGTCGTTGTCGCGATAATCGACACATGTGGAAAGTGTATTATTTTATTTGTCATCTAATTTACTGTTAGATAATATACGATTAAAAAAAGATAAACAAAGTAACGAAGGTATACTGATAATACAATTTCTACGGTAAATTTGACTCCATTTACGTCCTTTCCAGTGATCAGACGATTGTTCTCTAGTTAGTATGAAAAAAAAGGATAACTCTAAAGGCATCGCGAATCAATACGTAATGAAAGTCGATTGTTTTACAATATATTTTTCGTTCAACGCGTAAAGAAAAATTACAGACAGCTTGGCTATAAATAAATATCATCTTAAAAGAAGCGTATTTACGACGTGATGGCAACCGTCATAGTTGTATTTGTACATACGAACATTTCCATTATTCGAATAATATCCAAGGTTCCTTCTGATTAGCTATGAAACCATTTCGAAAGTCTTGGGCTGAAAAGGGCTTTCGACCCGGCACAACTATTTGATCTATAGTTATCCAACTCTCCCCCTTGCACTGGACTAGCAAAACTTTTCGCTTTTTGTCGTATAGTACATATCCTGCAAATAAGATAATTGTTAAGTTCAAAGGCGTCTTGCTGTTTTATTGAGAAGCTTAATTCCGATTTAGTTTAGATCCTTTTTGATTAAGATAGCTACTACACGAAGCTTTAGTCAAACCAGTGCTCAATTTTTTTAATTGCTTCTTCAATATGTTGTCCAGTTTTAACAGTAACAGAATTTTATTTGTATTACTGCATCAGTCCTCAATTACGGAAACTATCGATATCGATGTTTTTGCAAATTCGTCAAGTGATAAATGCAAAAGTTCCATGTTGATACATTTTCCTTCAATGTGATTCAAAGAAGAGTCCTTGTTTTCGAACCGGAATAGCATGGTTTATTTTGTTTTAATCCTCCACGTACGACTTTTTGCCGAAAGCAAACGACGATGCCTTCTTTTGAGCACAAAAACGATACAGATGTTTATAACAAAGTTTGTTCTGCCTAAAAAACAACAGGTACGTCTGTAGATTCTTCAGGTTTTTTTTAGCATATCAACTTACGTCTAGGCAAATTCTAAGTTCACGTTAAACAAGGATCCCGTACGTGGAGGATTAAATAGTTTTGGTTATTTCAAAATTACAGTAGTTCGTTTATAGGGAAAAACGTCCCCCCGTTGAACAATGTTCTGTATTTGTAAAACGGCCAAACGCGTAAAAAACCTCCCCGGTGAATTCGTAGAACTGGGTTTGAAAAACAGGATGAACCGTGGAACGCTTAAATCGATAAAAATCAAAATAAAAGATTTTGCTTTCAAGAACCCAAGAAAAACGTACTGTTATGAAAAGTGGCATTTACTAACTTTTTTCTTGTAAAACCATCATGAATAATATTTCTCTTGGTTGAGGACACTTGAAATAATACAAATTTGCTTTCTCAATCGAATCCATTCTTTCGTTCATTTTTTAGATAACGTTTGCGAAACATTCACGATATGAATATATATATATTTTTTTCTTTTAAAAAACCTGGTGTGTTCTTCGGCAGATCGGGTAATCTCGGTGGTTCCTCGCACACTCGTATCCCAAATACTTTAATAGTATTGTCTTTAAACTTCGTCGTCAGTGGATAGAGTCCGGTAAGCGCTCGTTGCAAATCGTATACATTCTTGGCGCTCATATTCTTCCATTTTATAGTCGAAAATTTGGCATTTATTTTAGGGGCTGGAAACCATTTTTTATTCAATACATCAGTAGTCTTTGATCTACGAGGAATAGTTCATCGCTTACCATACGTTGCCTCAGCGTCGGACTGCTTGCGTCCATTGGACAACACAACTGGCAATTCCTCTATAGTCCTTATCAACAGATCAGCTCCGACTTTGGCTAGTTTTATGTACAATTCTGGCATCGTTTCGTCGGAATGAATATCCATTTCTTCCTGAGCCAATATTTCCCCAACATCGAATCTAAAAGCCAAGTGTTGAAAATATAATCATTTGAAAGCACAATCAGTAACTTTGAAAATACTAGATCCGTAATAAAATTATAATTTGGCCCACTTTTGAAAACCATTATTCATTGACTATTGAAAAGCATGGACAGCACAGTTCTTCAGCAAATGAAAATTGCCCAGCGTAAATCTTACTTGTCCGGCTTTATTCTCATTATGGTTACCCCAGTCCGGGAATCGCCGTTCATCAGACAGTGGATAACCGGCGCGGCACCCCTCCATTTTGGCAGTAAGCTTGCGTGCACATTGATCATACCCCTAAGAAATAAAGAAATAACCATTATAATAAAGAACCGGTGTGCAGAGAATAATTCGATTAACAAGCTAAAAAATCCTACAGCGGGAACGATTCGATAATCTTCGTGGGAATCATGTGCCCAAATGAAACAACTAGCCCGACATCAAACTCCTTCAGGGAAACCGTCAGTGGCCAGGAATGTATCTTAATTCCATGCTGATTTGCGTACCGGATAACAGCATTTTCTTTACCTTTGTAAGCTGTAACTACTTCCAATCGACACAGCAACTTGCTCAACCTGCTGGGTAAAAAAGTTGTTACTGTACCTGAGAAAAAATGTGGAATCAAAGTATAAAAATATTCACGGATGTTCACGGATGTCTCTTTCATTATTGAAACATTCTTCCAGTGGTATGTTTTACAAAAATAAATATTTGTCATTATCTCTTGTCGGGATAAGATTGTGAAGCGAAACTCATTACGCTTAGGCTTGCACCAGTGTAATGAGTTTCGTCAGCGCATCTAAATTACTTAAGTACATATGAATTACTATGTTGGTATACACCGCTGCAATCGAACGTTTGGCTACGCAAGAAAAAATTGAGAACGTTTTCACCAATGGTTCAGATTTTAGGAATACTGTTCAAATAATGGGGAGATTAAGGAATTATAATGATGAGGTTGTCTGTCGAATGGCTCCAGATTTTAAGGGATTTTCGCAATTGATTCTAAGCCATAAATATTTATCGGTCACTGTTCCAATAATAAGCAATCTGAGGAATTGTGGTTAAGAAACTGTTTGTTGGATGGCTCAAAATTTTATGAATTCATTGCAGTTGACTTAAATCATTAATATCGAACGGTGAGACTCCCAGAGTCGTCTACGAGTATTGGAAAAACTAACTATTGGTCATTGAGTTTCCTCAAGCTATGCAGAGCGAATTCATCGGTTCCGAAGAACAGAACATTCCAAGGTGCCGTTCGGCAGCTTTTGTCAGCCTGATTTGTCCTGTTCGCTGAGCCACAGTGCAGAAAAGCGCATCGCTCTATTCCAAAATTCAATGGCTTTATTGGGATTACTGTCAGATAATTCGAAATTCTTTGTCTCGGAACTCTGAAGATCATGTTTCTGCGTTATTAAACATTAATATTTTAAGATTTTACTGGAACATTGATCGCGCCGGTGAACATAACCACGATATTTTTTCGTTCTTTATTAATCGACCATCTTCTTTTATGCCTCGGTTTATTCAAATTTTTCAGTTTCGAGAAAATTTCGGTTAATGCTTTTACGACGATATTAACCGACTCGTGTTTGAATATTCAACGTTCTTCTTAGTATTTAACTGAAAGAGTCCTTCACGAATCGTACGCGTTGTTTCAGCTCGTTACGTTATTGGTTCGGACTGCGAATACTGGTAAAATAAAGCTACGTTCGTTCAGCTGGGTTTATGATATCAGATACGATTTTATTCGACATTCGTTGAACATTTTCACTTATAACACGAGGAATTGTTGATAATTCCTAAATCATTTATTTTATTCGCATGCGATAACTGCGCTGACCCAGCAAAGCTCGGCGCATGAGGTCACTAAAGGAACAGAGGAGTCTGGTTCATGGGAACCTTCATTCCAACCGCTGGGCCGCGTTCAGAAATCAAACATCTTGGCTAATTTCTTGCCTAGTTTCTCTATTTGACATTCACATTAATGCAGCACTTTCCCTCGTTCTAAGTTATCCGAAGTAAGTTTCTAAACGGGCTGCTGTGCGTTAGTCGGTCAACTAACACCGAACGCCGCAGAAACGTCGCCGGCGCTTTTCAAACGCTTACCTGCATTTAACAATATTATCCTCAAGGGTTTTGTCATGGATGTTTACGTAGATGTTGAATATTGGTATGTTAAACTTATTAACGACATCTAGTCATTGTGTTCCTTTGGTTCTAGGAGGTTTTAAGATTTATCTCATAACCTCGCTTTTATCGAATACACATTAACATCAACAAAAAAACAGTTGAATGTTGCTACGATTGCGATGTTTCAGTGGATCGTGTGGACACAAAAAGCAATTTCTGGAAATGGCAGAATTGATAAAAAGCAAAGTTCCCAATGCAAATGTTCGCGGCAGCGCGGGACGCCAAGGTAATCGTACACGGAAGTTAAATTAATTTGTCGTCCGGTCGTCTGACACCGGTAATTCCAATTTTCAGCTTCCTTTGAGGTTGAAGTAAACGGAGAGCTAGTATACTCCAAGTTGCAAACAATGGCTTTTCCGAACTTTGTTGCCGTGTCTGAACTCGCTGAGGAGGTACGAGATGGAAAGCCCATAAGGAAGATAGATCAACGACAACCGGTCGATTGCATGATTTCTTGACATTTTATGTTATCCTAGTGCCAGGTATAGTAACGAAGGCCACTTTTTATTTCATTCATCTTTTTTTTTATTTTTTCCTTTTTTTTTCAACTTTTAGGTAATTTTTATAACACTCAATTTCTAGTTCCTGTGTATATAAAAATAAATGTGTTCTATCAGGTAGTATTCTATTTGTTGTACTGTATACATTTTCGTAAGTATAAAAATAGTGTGTCAGATCTATCCCAGCCTCGTAGTTACAATTTAGATATGTTCAAATAGGGTGCAAATCGTAAACATTAAAGTAAGGCAAAATTGGACATTTAAAAAGATTGATTTTCTGGTCTTTCCAATGCATAGGTGATCATTTTATAATGCAAAATTTCCAATTCTTGTATATAAAAATAATTGTGTTCTATCCAGTAGTATTATATTTGTTACTCATGTATAGATTTTCTTCATCATAAAAAATTGTCAGATCTCTTCAAGCTTAATTGTAGGAATTTAGATATGTGAGAGGCTTGAGTTGATTGAAAATCTCACAGATCAAACCAAAGCAGATTCGCACATTGCGAAGGATTCATCTGGTCACATAGATGCTAGTATCGAATATTCGAGTCCGTCATAAGGCAGACAATTGCTCAATGCTTCTGCTAATACGATTTTCGACGATTCGAGCCTCCCAATGATTTTAGACACAAATAATGGGATCTCCAATCTTAATTATTGCAGGTTCGCCTCTTCGTCTACTAAGATAAACGCCGAATAATAATTTGCCGTGAAACTCTTCGGCCAGCAAGCGAAGAGGCTCGACGGTTTTTTTCCCTGTGGTTTGATCCACGCATACCATTTGGCATCTCGTGCAAGGTCCATCTACCTGTAAAAACAACCAGGGAAACAATACATTTGGTAGGCTTGCATTGTTTTCATTTCTCTTGGGTTTGGCTGCAAACGCCATGCAAAATTCTTAATCTGTTCTCAAATGGCCAACTGGTCGAATTTGCTCGACAAAGAAATTTTGCTTTTTGCATAAACCTCGAATTCATGTTTTCCAATTTGAATGTGGGTCCACGTTGTCTCTTTAAAAGATATGCTGCCACTCAGAACCATGTTTCCTCTGAATCTGTACAAAATCGTTTCATGCCGACAATCCGAATCGTCCGGGAGTCTCTTTATTATCCATTCGATGCTCGCTTCATTGATGAGTAAATATTGTCCTTGACTTGAGAATGATAACTCGGGCTTGCTGGAATCTACAAAAAAAAATGCGCAATGAGTTATAATACGATTGATAAAATAAACTAAAAATTTATCTTCTTACTCGAGCGAAGGAGATCCAAGTTTCGTTAAACTTCATTGAGTGCTCAAGTTCGCACTCAACATGAAACTTAATGTCGAACTCGAACTATTGAATTTGACTTCAGACTTAAACTCAAATTTAAGATCAAGCATAAAAAGAAGTTGGATCTTAAGTTCGACCGCAAGAGCAATCTTCCGTTCTAACGAACGTCTTAAAATTCGAACGTTACCCAGAATGAGTACCTTTAGAAAATGTTTTCATGTCGTTTTGACGGATTAATCGCAAGTTTGGCCGTCCAAGGGCGAGACTGAGCCATTCCGAGATTTCGGCACCGCAGTCTATGCCTTCGACCCTGTGACCGCACACTCTGCTTCGACACAGTTCTCCATTAATTATGTCTTCGGACGTAAAGTCCAAACGAACTTGTGCCGATGGCATTCCTGAAGTCAACAAAACATGTTATGAGGTCGCTAATTCCAATGGCCATCGGCTAGATACCCGAAGTTGCCAATCGGAGTCGAACAAATACACTAAGTGCATGAAGTACTTATGTAAGCGTGAAGTACTGAGTCAGCACTTCATAGCCAGTAGTCATTACTCAGAACTTCAGTAATTAAGTTATGCCAGTTCTCAAGAACTGTCTCGTGCTCGGTACTTCAAGTATTTAGCATTTTATACGTATATCGGGTACTTAGTATATTTGTCAACCATCGTTGCGAATCGCATCAGGACGCATTCGCCCCCATGATCTTTACCCGGATAGTTCAGCTCCAGAACATTGTCTTCTCTGCATATCCTTGGCGTCAACATACAAAGATTTACCAGTTGTTTCTGCGACAAACAAACACCCGCCGATGTGACTATCATCCACTCCCTGTCGTACTGAAGGCCCCGATTGCCCAGCAGCCACGAATCGGTTATCTCGTAGGCGGCGCATGACTTTATGGGATAGATAAACAATCTTGCAAGTTTAAGTTTCTCGACGTTTCTCGTAATTTCTCGGGTGGTCGTCACGCTCTTTCCGTAGTCGCGATAGTCTTTGCCATTGGATTCCTTGCCATTCGCCTTATTTTTCTCCGCTACATTTGTCTTCGTTACAAAATTATTCATTCCAAATACTCCGTTTTTTTCGAAAGTTTCAGGACCGTCACGATAATACTTTTTCTTGTGGACGGCTTCGAGGTCATCGAACCAGTCTGGAACTCTGAGGATCTCCGGGCCATCGAGGAAACACTTTCTTATCATAAGGAGTACAGTCTCGACGTCTTCGCGGGTGGACATGTAACCGAAGGAGATCCTCACAGCTCCTGTGGGTCTTCCGTCTATCAAGTCCCGCGAACCACCGCACGTGTAACCGGCGTCGTAGTTCTTCATCACATCATCGTTTGTCATGGCCAAGTGTCGCTGGCACGATCCCGGGTTGCAGAAACATCCGGTCCTCAGATGTATCTTGAAAATAGCGGCCATGTGAACGACCTCCGTGTAACCTACGCACTCACCCGTCGATCTCAGCAGGTTAAAGGTCACGATTGCACCTTGCAAATTGCGATTCTCGAAATCGGTATCGCAGTAGAGTCTCACAACGGGAGTATCGTTACGATGATGAAGCCTCATCATGGAATGGTGCAGATATCTCGCCAATGAAAAAACGTGTCTCGATATCGTGTCCAATGGTGCAATCGAGAGCGAGTCCAGCCCATGCTGGAGGGATATTATCGAGAGGAACGGCAAAGTTCCGTCCTCGAATCTGCAAAATGTTGCTAACTTCAAATTTTTTTTTTCCTGAACTAAGAATGACTAAAATATATACATCTTAAAAATATATGTGGAGAATAAATAATATGTCTTGCCTCTCATGAAAGACATCACGCTTGACATGAAAGTTTTCCATACCGAGGGCGAGATTCACTGTTCCGCCGCCGTAGTAAACTTTGTGTAGAACGTCGGCGCTGGATTTTTTCACCAGTAGCGCTCCAACGCCAGTCGGATATCCAAAAATTTTGTAGAACGAAAGGCACACGAAGTCGGGCTTTACCGACGTTAGATCCAAATCGTTCGTTCCGACGAAAGACGCCGCGTCGAGAAGAACGTACCAGCGTCCTGAATTTTTGCCGACGACTCTGCCGAGGATTCCGTGGTGTACATCATTTATCCATCTTAGAGGATACTTTAGTCCCGAGAAATTGCACTGGGCCGAGTAAACGAACAGAGAATTTGTATTCCCGTTACACGCCGCGGATTCCGCTTCTGAGTTTTCAGAAAAAATATCGAAAGCTTTTTCGTGAGAGAGACAAGAAACTTTCGCGCCTTTTCCGGAAACAACGTCGCGCATTCCTAGAACGGACGTGTGATTGTCCTGCATGTAAACGAAGTGTGCACACTCGGGTCCGGTAGATTTCAATTTTTCCTCTTTGAACTTGAACGTTTCAGCGACGATCTTTAAACTCGCCGTTGTACCCGATGTGAAAACGAGACTATACTCGTCCGGAGACGCGTGAAAGTGATCCAGAATTCTATATTTTTCACAGAAGAATTTTTCTGATCATATTGAAAACAAATTTCGTTCTGTCATCTCCCATCAACAAAGATGTTTCTCACCTGTAGCGAGTTCTCTCGATAATCTCGTTAGTTAAATTTCCACCCGCTGAATTCGAATGGGGATTCGCATAGAGAGTCCTGAGCATGTCGTTGCTCACTTTTTTCATTTGCGTATCCGAGTACAAGGTAGCACCGGCATGATCCAAATAATGTTCATCTGTAAAGAAGTTGCTCCACATATGTATAAGAAAAAAAACATACAAGAAATATTCTTTATTTTATATAAGTTACATCACTTGATTTTATCCTTTCAATTCATGTTTTCCATCGATTTTGTAATCGTACACGTTACGTAACAACAAATGTACAGATACGCTACTACGAATTATCGTCTGACGTACAATGCAATATGAAATTACGTCGATGGCTCACCGTGCAATCGAGAAAATTCAGTTTTGATAGAGCGAATCGTGTCGTCGTCGTAAATCTGTGTGTAAGAATTGTCGGACCCTCGTTCCATCTCGACTGTTGTTTTCATACTGTCTCTAAGTCGCGCCTATGCTGTTGCTGCAGCCAACCGAGCGTTACCCCGCGGTTGTGTAACTGTATCGCTGGGTCGAGTATTCTCGTTAGAAAAACAGCGGCTATCGGTGCGCTGCAATTATATGATGATTTCAAGAAAGTAAGTCTCGTTAAAAATTGCACACGTAATAGAATCGCTGTCGAGGCTAGGCTATAATGAGAGACTGAAGATACTTCGACAGGTGTACTTTTCGTTGGAAATAAGAGGATTGGCACTGCTGTAAGAATGTGACCGATCGACCGATGCGTTTTGTCGGTGCAAAACAAGTCTCTCACGCCATTGGAGGAACAAGC
This sequence comes from Listrodromus nycthemerus, assembly GCA_963978505.1. NCBI lineage: Eukaryota > Metazoa > Arthropoda > Insecta > Hymenoptera > Ichneumonidae > Listrodromus > Listrodromus nycthemerus. The sequence continues at coordinate 23,768,343 of OZ021679.1, read as the reverse complement.
CGTAGTAAGCTCTACAAGGCCGTCGCAACTCGAGCTAACGCGTGTATGACTGTCCTCGTCTAAAATTTAAATCTGAGCTCCTGATAACGAAACGCCCAGAAAAGCCATTATCTCGAGACGGATAAATCTCGAGAGTAGCCAAGATGGCGCTGCTGTTCCAGACGCTCGCCTCCGAACGGCGCAAAACGCTGAGCGAAGTGAGAAATGATGAATGAAAAATTCTGAATTGAAAGACCGCTGATGGAATTTTGTTGGTATCGGGAAGTTTCAATGACTGAAGGTACGTAATATCGATTCGCAAGGTTATTCTCCGTTATGATTTGCGTATTGCGCAATAGATTTCATCGGACGAGGTGGCCGAGTGGTTAAGGCGTTGGACTGCTAATCCAATGTGCTCTGCACGCGTGGGTTCGAATCCCATCCTCGTCGAACTCTTTTTGTCTTTTTTTTTCCTACAATTATTTTGAAAAATTGATGAAAGTGAGGAGATAAAAAATCCACAACATATCCGTGCGATTTGTTTGCTTGACTTTTGCTTTCTGTTCATATAAATCCTTCGGTATGGTGAATTTTTTCGCGAGAATCAACGACTGTTCTTAATTTCTTTAATGCATAAATACGACACGGATGTTCGTAATAAACTTTCTTCTGCTATGTCAAAAAAACAGCACTTTGAGATACGTTTGTGTATTTACACAGATTTCTTTTAGCACCTCAACTTGTTATTCGAATTGTTAAAAAATTGCGTCTTGGCAAATTCTAAGTCTTCGTTGAAAAAAAGATAAAAATGTCCGTTTCACAACATCGATAACAGCTGAATCGATGTGGCTGTCAGTTTCGCTTTACTAGCAAAATATATTCTCTTCCTTGCTCTAAGATTCTTTATCTGTGTGATCTCAGATTGAGGAAGTCTGCAACGAAGTCGTGGCCATGCCTTCGGATGGAGTAATCGAGGATGACGCCGTAGCAGAAGAATTCAGTGAATGCAACATCGATGAGCTCTCTGACGATCATGTTCATCCAAGAGTGACTGCCAAGAAGACCTTTTTCGACCTGCATCGTCATCGCAGACCCAACAACGTCGTCGAAGCTGCTCACACCGACGACACTGATCATCCGAGGATCCAGTGGTCCGCCGGTACCACGAGCGTTGGTAACGGGTACCAAAGTTTAGCCTACCGCGAGTCTCTACCTCGTGATGTAAAGAAAGCCGTTCTTCGAGGTGAACCGTCGAGGCCTGATGCAGTTTCGATTTTTCAAGTTCCAATTCCCAGGAGCAATTTACCACCGGTGCCAGATACATGGGGCTCCATGGATGCAGAACCGACTCAGCCCGAAGAGGTGCAACATCTACTCGAATTCTCACCGGTGATCCAAAGACCTTCAGTTCCGGAGGAGATGATGAAGCCCCGCAGAAAGTTCGTCGAGATATTCCGGAAACGCTCGACGGCAAGAACCGTTTTGGATACCCAAAGTTCCGAAACATCAAGAGTCTCCGAAGGTGACGAGAATAGTGCGAGCATTGAGAAAAAGAGTAGCATGCTAAAATGAGTAGTCTTCTGGAGAAGCGTAGATGTAGATTGTTTCTTATAGGAAATGTTCAATAGATTAAATTAGAACTATGGTCTTAACCATGATTTTTTGGAATAGTCATAACTGTAAAATATAACTTTCGATTGAACGCTATTTTTATAGTAAAAAGGTAGTATTGCTGCTGTAGCTATGTAGTTTTTCTTACTGGGTTAATGTTCCTTCCTATACGTTTATTTGTTTGACGAGGATATGGAATTTGCCAAGACGAAAGCTTCGAGGAAATCAAAGACCAAGTTGATGTGCTGGAAAAAATTTATAAAAACTCACCAATGCAGCTTGAACTGTTGTTTTTTTTATTTCGTAGAACATTTATTGCTAAGATCCGGATCATTTTGTGCTTGAACGAAGGCATGGTCGGTAAAAAGTCCACGTATCTGAAGCATTAATGGTAGAATTACAAGGAATTTTTCTTTCCAGACCAGATTGGCTCAGTGAGACCGGAAGAGGAATTCAGGCTGCTGAACGAACGCTACATTCGAGATGGAATTATTCCTGCAGAGAGTTCGACCAAAGAAGTCACTGCTGGATCGACCGGTTCGCAGACTCGATTGGACTCCAAGAAGATCAAGAAAGACCATTCCAAGACATCGGGAACTTCTTTGGATCGTGAGCGATCGATTAGCCAACGTGCTGGATCGGAAAGAGATCGAAGGATTCTGAGGCGAGAGTCGTTCCACGAAAAACGTCTCACGATTGCCACCGAAGTTGTTGGATATGCCAGTCCCGAAGGATTGAGTTCTTCGCCACTTCCGGCTCGAAGAAGTTGCGAGCCGTTGGATGTAAAAAATTTACGAAAATTGCGAGAATCCGAAACTGAGCCGAGCACTTCAGGTCTTGGCGAACGAGACGGAGGTTTTTCATCGGGAACCACGAGCGATTTCACTGATGAGAATTTTCTAACGAGAACAACGAGGATTTTTGTGCACGACGCTCAAAGTGACGATATTGTTCCGAACTCAGATTCCGAAGATAGCTTCAAAGGAGAAACCAAGGAGGAGTGTAAAGTCGACTCCTTCAAAATAGAGAATCCGTTCTCGGATTTCTCGCTGCAAAAGCTCAGTCGGGAAAAAGGTCTACTGAGACAACGGACCGTCGAGACGGCGATCAAGACGCCAACGACCTATCGCGATCCTGCCCAACCTAGCACCAGCAATGGAGCTTATGCGATGGAAATTTACAGACGGAAGGTCAGTCGTAGCGAGAGCATCGAGGAGGCTAAGAAAAAATCTCGAGAACACAGTCTCTTTAGGTCCACAATCTCTCGTATGAAGAGAGTATCGTCGTTTTTAGATAAAACGGTGACGGGAAAGACTTCACGAATTATATCCAATCCAATGACCAAAAGTTGGATACCAAAAAGTAGCTCGGAGGAGGAAAAGGAGCCGAGCGGTATTGATGGAGCTTCCGGCAAGAATTTTTTACAGGCGATCGTTCGGCGACTCGACGGCAACAGCCTTGGCTTCGTTTGCATCGGGCTGCGTGATGAGCCGAACGCTTTCCATAGAGAAAACATGCTATTTCACTGCTACGATCGCGATTTGCAATTTTTTTGGGAACCCCTGATGGACATCACGATTGAGCCAATTCTTCATCATCTTTTAAAAATTTGTCCATCGACTTCTTCGTCTGGATTTTCTGGAAGATCGTTCGACACCGTGCCTGACATGGTAAACGATGTCAGATGGGTTGCTGGGACCGTTTATTCGTTCGAAACTGCATGGCTGAAAACGATCAGCGATTTAGTCAAGGTCTCGCGGCTTGTAGAAAAAAATGTGGCAAGTGTGTACTCAGCCGAAGAAGAAGCAGCTGCTGAGTTGCCTCTGGTCCCGGATAAGGCGGCTCGACTTGAGTATGTACGCAGTGACGAGCTCGTCGACGAGATTACGCAAGAGGTCGTGAACATCGTTACTTCTCAAAATCTGATTCGCGATATTATGTTCTTATCGTTCAGTCCGATGCCAAATTCGTCAAAAAACGACCGCAGTTTTGAAGTCTCGTATTTTTCAGGATTTGAGAACATCGGGCCCTTAGCTGTGGGCTTCTTTGCTGCACCAATCGTTATTTTTCTCAAGGATTTTTGGAACCCTGATGAGAAAAGTAATTATAAGAAATGCGATTTTCTGGAACGTTTTTTTTTTAATCTTATCGGAAGCACGATGAGGAACCTTCATTTCACGTACATCTGAGTAAACACCGCAAGAGGAGCACACGAACTGTTGAAATAAAAAAACGAATACTGCGAATATTGTAAAAAAGTGTAGAAAGGCTTCGCGGTGGAAAAAAATGTCCACCCATTTTTGGTGAGGCCCCGGGGGGATTCGAACCCCCGATCTCCTGTTTACTAGACAGGCGCTTTAACCAACTAAGCCACGGCGCCTTGTGTTGGGTAAACGGCGTACGACTCCAATTGTATGCTGAGAGCGTTGCGTTCTTTCCGCCAATTTTTCAAAAAATAATTCGTAAATTATATCACGGTAGAAAGGAGTATCTCTTTAATTTAAAGCAATACACTATTTTTTACTTGAACATTCATTTTTATTTTTGCAATGTAACTTGAAACTCAAATCTATACGATTGACAAATTTTCTATAAACATCTTCGACGAATTATAAATCGACCGTCTACGTTTTTCAATTTACAAGTCTCAGTGTACCCGATGAGAGGTTTTTTTTTCAGAGTAAGCTAGCGCTGAGTGCTCTATTTTACGTGGAAAGTATATCTATATTCAGACATATAGATATATCTGTCATTTAAAATCGTGCGATGGCAAACGAACCTAAATGTCTCGCTCGGCTGCGAACTGCGACTTGGATAAAACAGAGCGCCCTGTTTTACCCTTGAGGCGGACGGAATCGCTGCGCGGAGGAGTTCGGCAACAGACGCGCAGCGTGTGGGTCGCGCAGTAGGGAGAGAGACAATCCCGTTGCATTGTGCCGCGCGAAGTCATGGGGAAAATTTTTTTGACGAATTGTTATCCTTAAAAAGTAAATTGTAAATCGGTTTGGGAATTTGACGAACTCCTCGGCGGATTATCAGTTCATCATCGACTGTTAAAAAAAACAGTCGTGCCTGCGAAGTCTCGAGCGAACGCGTCGGACACGTTTCCCCGTTTGTTTTGGTAATAAAATAAGTATCGAATGTGTTTGGGATTTTTACGTAATCTTCGGTTCATCTGCCATCGTGTGTGCGAGAATGGCAGTCGCGTCTGAAGTGCCGAGCTGAAGCGTCGAAAATATGTTGATTTAAAAAGGAAGGAGCATATCGGTTTAAAAATGTAGCGAAGAATCTTCGGTCGATTTGATGTCGCGTGCGCGAGAGAGGCAGCAGTCTGTGTCACGAAGTCCGGAATTAACGCGTCGAAAAAGTTTTTCAGTAATAATTTTCTAAAAAGTAATCAAACAACAGCTTCGAAGTTTTGACCTTGGTTTCGTTGAATCGTTGTATTCCTGTCGCTAACTTTTTTTACGTCGAGTGAATTGTTTCCTTACAATGTATTGTAACGTGTGCAGTGAAAGAAAAGAAACTAACCTATGAGAACAAAGGCAAACAGCGCTGTATTCATGGGGCTTATCTCGCGAATGCGATACGTAAACATTTACATATTTCATCGGTGACAGCCAGCACCGGCCATGCAGGTACTGTAAAAATTTTACAATAATCTTCATTGTACTCGCGGATGCTTTAAAAAAAAAGGAAATTTATTTTATTCGATGAACTTGACACTTCGTGTTGAGATAGAAAACAGACGGCGCGTGGTCCGCGTTGAAATCTACACTTATAAACGTACCGGCATGACTCAAATGCAAACAATATTTTTGTTGGTAAGTTTCTGAGATGAGATTGTGAGATTAGTCGAAAATTTGATACGCTAGCACACGGTCGGGCCTTCGGATAACTAACTACGTTATGTGCCACAGGCAGACAATACATTCAAAGTTCTTTGTGTTGGGACAGTAAAAATAAAAGAAAATAAATTTGACCCCGACGTGATTTGAACACGCAACCTTCTGATCTGGAGTCAGACGCGCTACCGTTGCGCCACGGAGTCTTAGATGTGAAGTAATACGAAATAGAGCATCATAGATAACTTCGCGAACCGACAACACTTGAGTAAAGATAGTCGAGGGAAATTTCATACTACAAGCAATTGTGTACTGCAATGAAATCCATGCACGCCTTAAATTTTTGACCTAAGATACTCATAATTAGTCATTACAACTGTCGTAGAAAATTTCTTTAAATTTTTACTGTCAAATTTCGGTGGTCGATATCACATCGATACGTCTTGCTATTGAATTATGCTTACGATTTATTATTATAAAATTCGACGTGCAGTTAAATTGACTCGATTTTGACATTCAGAATCATGTTAATTTTCGATCCAGAATTCACAAAATTTTTTGCAAGTACAGCAACGTTTGAAAAAAAAAAATCAATTAAAAAAAGAGAACATTTACGTTACTCTGAATTTCCTTTGTTCGAGAAGCGGGTCTACGGGGTGGCACGTAAACCCTTCCGTCATTGTAACTGTGACAGCTACGTGGTGCGTGCTCACATCCCGCATACGAGCTCCAACATACCAGGAAAGCATGCGACGTTAAGAAGCAACGCTCTCTCCCAACGGTGCACAGAATTTCGCGCGGGTTGTCTCACTGAGCCCCTCCTGACACCAGGAGATCATGAAGCATCGAACGGATGCTTCCAGCAGGGGTATATACGATATTCTGTCATACCTTGACTTTCGCCCGTGAGGAATTTTTTCAACAGGAACGCATGCGGCCCACGGTAATACCGTGACGCCACCGATAGAAGCGCTGGTGTCAACGTACCGCAAGCGGTGGATTACAAGGTAGCCCCAAGGTGTTCCTATTCAGTCATTCCTTACCGATGAATTTTAGGGGAAAGCGTAATATCCATAGCATCTTGCACAATGTTAATCTCGTTTGCATACAGATTCCGCGAAGTTCCTGCGTGGTCGTTCGAAAATTTCTTTTCCTTGAAGAAAATGCAACCTCGTTATTGCAACGATACGTAAGACACGCGTTCTCGACGGTAAATTTGGGGAAAACGGTGTCACTGTCCCGTTGATGCGCTTGCATGCCTTTCAGAACGAGTCGCAAACGAGAAAATTATGGAATAAACAGCCGGACTGTCCGAGAATCCGCCCATTATGGGTTGTTCCAAGAGTGATTGGCCCCTAGAAGTGCCGAAATTTTACGGTGGCCCGGAGCCGATGAACCAATGAAAGATGGAAAGGGTCAGCCCAAGACCAATGAGACGTTTAGACGTCACAGAGGTGCTGAGGGCCCACGCGGCTGTTCCTCAAAATTGTGTCTTTCCGATCCACGGATAACATGACCGGGATGGAGGTCGACACCCAAGTCCGCGCAACTTCTTACTCGTCATCATGCTCGCCTACTGCCTGGATGGTTAAATTGTTGATTATGTCCATTCCGACTTCTAACTTCGGATTACGGCACGACATAAATGGCATCACAGATTATGAGGGAACCGACCGAGTGGCCATGTCGCGGTTTCTCTTTTATTCGGATCTTTCGTCCGGAAACTCGCCTTACCGCCGCGCAGTAAGGTCTCCGAGCCTGTAAAGTGGAGCTCTATTCGAATACAAGCCCACGGGTTGAGCATACATTCACTTCACCGAATATTAAGTGACTTCTGTCTAATGTTCGAGATATTGAGTTCCACGATTTTACATTTTATTGAACACAAAAAACACTGAAGGCATTTTTTTTGTTCTCTGTGGTAATTCTTTAATAATATGGCTTCGTGGCCGTTAATTTAATCATTTAATTTAAACATTATTCTATTAACAATATTTGATAATCCGTGACTAAGTTCTAAGGATAAGTACAATCTGTTTTATGTGGAACAACATCGTTTAGGTGTCCCAGTCGCAGTACACTGTCAGCTCTGCAACAATCGAGAAATCAATTAACAATAAACGAATGATAACAGAAAATGACGCTGACGTCGCTAGCTTCTCGCGCGAAAAGTGCAAGTGTGACTGTACCGTGTCCACTGACTTCGAACACAGACATCTAGCTGTTCAATGATTAAGAGTCGAAATCATTTAGACTCAATCAGTTGGTGCATAGTATCAGGAAAGTAGAAAGCCGCAGGAGTTCAAACCAAGGAGTTCGGAAATAAGGTGGCTGGCTTGGTAAGGTTTCGTTGGGTTTTTGGAGTCGAATTTCTAACGGATATTTGAGCATTGCGTTTTACGACTTTGATTCTAGATTGGGTGACGATAATTTCGGATTATCGTGATACGCTTATTAGCCGTGAACAAAATGAAAAAGAAAAAGGTGATAGATGCACAAACAGGCTTTTTATTAGGTATAATAACAGTGTCAAATCCAATAAATTGTCTTTGATGGACTGTAGTGATCTCTTCCCAATATTGTCGATTCTCAGCGAATTAGTTTAGTCATTACGACATCGAGGATATTCGACCAGTCACCGGTTGATGCCCCATCTTGTATCGACCAGCGGAGCCAACACGTAGCAGCAACCCACTCACTTTCATATTCTCTTGGTGCGAGGAGGGGCTAAACGAGACAACCCGCGCGAATATCGTTCAACTGTACGAGAGAGGAGAAAGATTTTTACTTCCTGCTATCCTGGTCATTCACGGTTCGTATGCGGGATGTGAGCACGCACCGCACGACATTCGCTGGAGTTGAGGTACGATTCAAATGTAGGGTTAATGTGGGTATTACTGCGGCTTTTTTCGTACGTCTTACATTGAAAGTAGTTTTTAAAAATGTGTCCAAGATAATCATAGCTTTTTTTGTAAAACAAAAGTTTGACTCATTATCAACCCAAAATAAAATCAACAATGAGCATAACAAATATTTTCGTTAAATAATAAGCATTTAGAAAGGACTTGAAATGCATGTATTACTGCGGGTCTTAAAGTGTCTTGTTCCCATCACGGCTTATATATATATATATATATATATATATATATATATATATATATATATATATATATATATATATATATATATATATACAGTGACTGACAAAAAAAAGAGACCACTAAATTTGTTGAGTCAAATTTTCCAATATTATGAAAACAGTTGGCAAAACCGTATCTTCTTTTCGTTTACATACATGTACTATACTTCTAATTAATATGTGAATAATATTTGTACGTTCTTTCATTTCGATACTATATTCACAATGAGTGTTCCAAAAATACTTTATTTTAGCCAGGGACAGAATAAAGAGACCGATGTCAACACGTATGGTATAACTTGCTGTTTTGTACGTTTTACCTGTTTACTATTTTTGTGCTTTTCTCGGTACCAATCAATGCGTCCTTAAATAAGTAAATTTTAATGATCTAACTGTAATTTTGATAAATTATCAGTTCTAAAAAGGGGTCATCTAACTTCTAAACGTAAGAAATATAATAATTAGGTCATTTACGTAAAGAAAAAAAACTTTTTACGACCATCCCTTTTCACACTGAAACTCTCAAAAATGATTAAATTATTTACCTTGGTAACTACTTTATTTTTATTTAATCAAAAAAATCATAAACTATTTATTCGTATTTACAGTTAAGTCACGTTAATTTACTGGATTTCTTTACCACCCTGCTTAACCCATCGACATCGAGAGGCACATAGAAAAGTAAATTAAGAATGTTTTTGTCGTGCTTTGAAATTGCATTAGATACATTTCAGACCCGATTTCGGTACAGATGGCTCATAAGAATCATTGATTCAGGGGACGTATCTCACATCCGCTCTGCGATGGGCATTCCAATGTCTTTCAAAAAACTAATGACGGTTCTGATAAAATGTTTAAAAATACCATTGACCCCGACGTGATTTGAACACGCAACCTTCTGATCTGGAGTCAGACGCGCTACCGTTGCGCCACGGAGCCTTGTGGTGATTCCTACCAGAATGGTCGAAATAATAATAGAATCTAAAAAATTTGGCGTTACGATTGCGGTTCGCATACAAGTATAACTATGTCTGCAAACATTTATTTATTTAAGGGTAAAAAATATTCTATATAATGTGGAATTTATCTATACGAAAATATTTGGTCTACCATACTGGAAAAAGTTCATAAAATAAGTGACACCGAGAGTCCGACTATTTGTATATCCGCCTGTACGATTGTTGCTTTTTTAGTTTTTTTTCTTCGTCCATACGATACGTCGATATCACACAATCTGAAAAATCCCTTAGTGGCATTCCGAGTCAGGGGCGTGGTCCAGGGTGGCATCTTCCGAATGAAACTTCTACCAGGGCAACACGCAACTCTGGAGTCGATTCTCGGGTTGGCATTATTATTATTCGCTCAACTTTCCCCTTCGTGGTAATTTCATAGTCGTTCAATAATTGGCCCTCCACCGTGAAATGGGTAGATCGGCGAGCCCCCGACAACAACAAGAGCAACAGGATTTCATCCGCTTCGAGGAGCTCTTGGAACCGCGCAGTCCTGATCCTGCGGGCATTTCTGTGTCACCACCTATTTATCCACGCGGCGCTGGGTACGTTGCCCATAGATGATGGCGGAACTTGTACTCAACTGAAGCGATGGTCAAGTCGCAACTATTAATTGTGAAATTATTTTATATGGATATTTTGGACGGACTGCAGAATAACTAGAAAAAGTTTTTTCTTTAATCGCAAAGAGAGGAGTTGATAAAGTAGTAACCTGAATCAATGACTATGGTAGACTACTTAGGACCGCGGACTTTAAACAAGTTGCCAATTGTGGAACGCAGGACTATTTACGATTTACACAAGGCGCTTGGTACATTACCCGCAGATGTTAGCAGATCTCGCTGTCCGAGCGATTTTTACGTCTTAAGTACCATATCTAGAGTAATTCTATTTTATTAATCGATCTGAAATCCTCGTAATTGCAGTACTACATCACGAGCATACTCCGCTTTAGGTAGGCAGTTCAGATTAAAATCGTTAAAATTCGAATCCCATTCGCCGGGAATACTCGGTACATGTCTGTGCTATTAAATTACATATATTTTAGACACACTCATAAAATTCTAGAAAACGGTGTTTCCTTCGAATCAAAATGGTAGATCAGATTGAAACTTGGCAACTCGAAGTCGTGACGTTCCGCCACACTGTACAAGCTGGCAGCCCAACTAACTCTGCCAATGGTGCAACGTGCCGATGAATTACCCATGTGACGATTCGTACGACGCATGTGGCACGCGGTCCGAGCAACTTTCGCTCAATGAATGCAATCCTGTTAGGTGTGAACCACGGCGCCGCGTACCGACGCAACCCATTCGGTCTTCCGGAGTGCCGTTGCCCCAGGTGTTCGGTAAATTCACGCAGCATGGTACTGGAGAGCGACGTCCGGCGTTGAATAACCGATCGTAACTAGTTGCTGGTAATGGGGAGCAAAAAACAATTGGCAGCGGTGGGATTCGAACCCACGCCTCCGAAGAGACTGGTGCCTTAAACCAGCGCCTTAGACCGCTCGGCCACGCTACCTCCGTTTCGAATGAGTCCGGCTCTAACCGCCGCCGAGTACGCATCGACTCTGCACGTTTCTTGTTTAACTGTGAGAACAAAGCCGTTAAAGTGCGCAAAGTGTGTAAAGTGTTTCGGGAGTGTTCGAATGAACGCTCCTTGTTTCCTTGGCCCTTCAAGGAGGGTCGCGAGCTGTTTTGCGTGATATAATAAAGTTTACTATCCGAGTCTTGATCGAGTTCGCCGCGGGTCGGGGCGGGCATAGCCCCCATTCGCGTGCCTCTGGCCGGCAGAATGAACAAAAGGCCACACGATGATCCCGCGCCCAGCGGCTCTTCCTTGGCGGCGCTGAGGAAAAGAGCCAGGGATTTCGATAGACTGTCGGGAACCACCAATATCGAAAGAATAGTTGCCAGAAACAAACCCAAAGTCGCCCCGAACCTCTCTAGGGCCCGTTCGAGATCTTCCTCGGTAGAGGAAGGCAAAACTCCCGACAAAGAATCTCACTACACTCGAGAGTCTAAAGAATTCTCACTGCCCAAGCGAGTGAGCAAGCAGCGACCGGCCGTGTGTTTTGAAGGACTCCCCACCGCCAACCAGTATGACTCGCTCTCGGACAGCATGAGCTACACCGAGGGCGATAACGAAGAAGGGCCTCCGACCCAGTCGGGTATTATAAACACTGATATGCCGCGCGCAAGACAAAAAGAGTCACAGAGGGCCGCGTGTGCCCCAAAAACCAAAACAAGACCACCGCCCATTCACGTGTATAAAACAAAACCGCGGGAGATTATTAAAATCTTTTGTGAAGCTAATATTGCTGAAGCTGATTTCTGGATAAAAGCCTCGGAGGGAGATTACGTCAGAGTGATGCCCCAAACCAGAAACATCTTTCACCAATTAAAAACGTTGCTGGACGCGAAGAAATTACCATACTTCACCTTCACACCCAAGGAGGAAAAGAAAAAATCTCTGGTCCTGAAAGGGATCAATGCCGAGTACAACGAGGCCGACATCCTCGAGTGCATCAATAACAAACAGCTACCCGGTATAAGAGTGGAGGAGGTCTCGAAACTCAAATATGGCAAGCCCGAAGAGAACAGATTCCACTTCATCGTGCAGCTCGCTCCAGATAGCAACGCCGCGGCTCTTACGAAGCTAAAATTCCTACTGTACCAACCCGTGAGGTGGGAGAGAGTCCGTAAGAAAACCGTCTTCCAGTGCAAGAGGTGTCAGCGTGTCGGTCACGCGAGTAGAAACTGCCACCTACAATTTAGGTGCGTTAAATGCGGGAGAGACCACGGCCCGACAAAAGACGGAGGCATCTGCGAAATCACCAGCGCGGAGGATAAAACAAAACTGAGGTGTGCCAATTGCGGAGAGCACGGTCACCCGGCGTCCTACATGGGTTGCCCGTACTTATCGACGGCCCAAGATCTTAAGCGTAAAGCACAAGGGATCAGAAATGCTATGAAAACCGATAAAGTGCGCAATATTGAACGCCTTGTCAACCCAAGTGTCTCGTTTGCCAAGGTCACGAGAAATTTCAATACGGACTTCCCGATGCTCCCCGGACGCAGAGCCCTTGCCGGACAATCTCGCTACGATGAATCCCGTTCGCGGCCCCACCCGGATCCCAGAGAATACGGCCCCAACGACGACACTGACCTATACACAAGGCAAAATAATAGCATCAACAACAACTACGAGAAAAGGTACCCACAGCACGAATACACACACGGCCCAGGAGATAACAACGGTTTCTCTCAATTCCAAGCGATCCTGGAGGGCTTCAAGAATAGTATGCTTGAAATCCTGAACTCACAGCTAGCTGATCTGAACAAGAAGATCATGAGGAATTCTCAACATATCCAGTGGTTGCTGGATCACCTCGATGTCTCAAATGGCGGATCCCAACCCTCATAGACATAAAATCAAGATCTGCGCGATCAACGTCAACTCGCTGGGAACGAATAAAAGAAGATTCGACCTCGAAGACTTTGTGAACAACTATGAAATCGACATTGCGCTGATTTCGGAAACGAAATTGCATAGCAAACATAAGCTCGCCTTTTTGAATCATGCGTTTGTACGCACAGACAGACCCAACTCCAGAAACGGAGGCGGAACGGCCGTATTAATAAACAAAAGGATCGGCTTCCAAACCATCCAGCACCCTAATTCGCTGAAAAACAAAATTATAGAGTACACGGGTATAAAGATTAATCTCAACTCCTCCAACACACTATATATTTTTAGTATCTATGCGGCTTGCAACAACAAGAGGTCCTTTATCGACGAGCTTAACAAAATATATTCAGAGCATAAGCTTCGTGAGACGAAGGTATTCTTCGTTATGGCCGGTGATCTGAATGCGAGAAATACAAATTGGGGCGATCACAAATCGAATGAGCGAGGAGCACTGCTCTGTTCTTGGGAAGAAGAGTACGCAGCGGTGAACAAAACGACGATCTACGCTTCAGATAACCCTACGTACCCTCGTACGGGCTCATATCTGGACTATTGCCTGGCGGACTCGAGGATTGAATTAATGGAGACGAGCGGAGACAAGCTAAAGACGCTTCCGTATGATAGTGACCATCGGGCCATCTACTTTGCGATAGATACCGCCAATGGTCTCGGAGGCTTTGCAACCCCTCCCCCTCGGATCGAGAGACCCAATTTCAAGAGGACTAACTGGGCCAACTTCAAGCAGCACCTCGAGAACTACTACACAGACCGTCTACCTGACGACCGTAACCTGTCGATACCGGAAATCGATGAGTACATTTTCAAATTCGAGAACACGATCATGGACGCTATTAATACAGTGGTTCCTAAAGTCAAACCCAACGCTAGCCCTGGCTGTCTAAAGTATCTGAACAATCGTATTAAAAAGCTCCAGGCTCTCAAATCTAAATTATTATCATTACTATTCAAGCACAACAACTCCAACTCGCAGCTCATTAATTACATAAAAATGACGATAAAACTCATTAACAAACAATTAACCCCACTGTTCAAAAAGTCCGAGACCGATTATTGGAGAGCAAAAGCGAGAAGCATCAACTACCGCGATTCATCACAATTTTTTCCGAGATTAAATAGATTTTTTCGATACAAAGATCCTCCGGGAATAGACACGCTGGCCATAGACAAGAACAACAATACACTGTTAGCCGAGGAGGTGCTGAATAACACCGCACCTGTCGATAACGGAAATTCCTTTATCTTTACGGACCCGATAGCTAAACTGAATATTGTGGGCAAGTACTTCGAGACAATCAACTCTCCTCGATACTCAAACGTCGGCACTGAAACCAAACGCCTCGCTGATGCAGCCGCTGCGGACATCAAGGCCCAGATTCAAAATAACAGAGCGCATAGCATAACGCACGTTGTATTTTCGAAGGAGAACCCTGCGGACTCTCCAGACCAATATCAAGGAGCTGCCACTCCCTTCCACACGATGGTTGAGGTGGCTCGTATCCTCAGGATGGCAACAAACAAAACGTCCAGTGGCCTCGATGGGATACCGATGATTGTGCTAAAACATCTCACGGCTCTTATCGTCAGAGATCTAACGATTCTTTTTAATAACTGCCTCAATCACTCGTACTACCCGATCAGATGGAAGAAGGCCAAGGTCATCCCTATAAAAAAGAAAGGGAAAGATGCCTCGGACCCAGCGAGCTATAGGCCCATTAGCCTTACTACAAACATCAGTAAAATCTATGAGAAGCTTATAAAAAAACAGCTGACGGATTTCTCGGATGCAAACAACGTAATCCCCGACAACCAGTTCGGCTTTAGAGCAAATCACTCTACGGTACATGCCATCAACAAATTTGCATCGGATATCTTCAGATACCTCCTCAACGGCAAACTGGTGGGAGCGACGTTAATCGACCTTGAGAAGGCGTTTGATTCGGTCTGGTTGAACGGCCTCATCTTCCTGCTCCAATCTTGTAACTTCCCGAACGCTTTAATACTCCTGATCTGTGATATGATACATGGCAAGTCCTTTGTCACCTGGGACGGTACTAATATGGCTTCATTGGAATTCCATATTCTCGAGGGCTTACAGCAAGGTACGGTGACGTCTCCACTCCTGTTCAACATCTATAACAGCAAAGTTCTCAACCTCTTCAACTTAAACTCGGGCAACAATACCCACTCCGGTGCCTACGCAGACGATATGGTCACTTACGTTGCAGACTCTAAAATCCCAATAATACAGAACAAACTAAACAGACTAGTGAACGACATAAACAATTATTATAAGGAATGGAACCTGAAGATTAACCCTTTAAAGTGTGAGACGATTTTATTCAGAAAAACCGTAAACGAAATTTCTCCGCTAACCGTGCCTCTAATAAAAGATTTCCGTGTGGAGATTATCGACGGCGACACTGGAGCTGCCACGCCTATTCCAAACAAGGACGTTGTGAAGTACCTTGGGGTTCATTTTGACTATCTAATGAGGATGAATAATCACCACTCTACACAGCTCGCGAAAGCGAAAAAGGCCCTTGGCGCAAACCATAGCATCTTCTATAATCGAAATATGGATCCGAAAGCCAAGGTTATCTGCTATCAGCTTCTCATACGACCGATCATCTCATACGCCGCCCCGATACTGTGGAATGTCGGTCCCTCTGTGATGGAGAAATACAGAAAGTTCGAACGATCCTGTCTAAAGGCCTGTTTAGGGAGATATAGAACGGCTGAATCGGAGTATACAAGGCGCATCGATAACGAATGTATCTACGATCTGGCGAATATACCAAGGTTCGACACCTTTTGTCTGTCTCTAACCAGACATTATTTCGGTAGCGTCTACACTATAAATAACCACCTTCTTAATCAATTACTGATCGAGGACGACCTAATGATAAATAGAATGGCCAGGAGTAACTATTCTCCCCCCGAGGCATTTACAAACCTGGACCGAATGGGATGTATTCAGGACGAGAACAATATCCCTGTGATTTATCACTTGAGACGTCATTGCGCGAAAAAAGCGATAATGATAAATACCGACGAGATCCCGAGAGAAACCTGGGTATATTCCACGGCTCTCCCTAAAAGTGACGTCGAGAGTACCGATAGGCTAGCGCCCAAATATTGGTGGCTTCAGGGTGAGGCCAAGCATATGGATGAGCTCAGACGCAGAGCCAGAAGAAAAATGCAAGCTCGACAACAACAACAAAGAGAGATGAGAAGCCGCAACGGCCAACAATGATCTAGATGTCGACTTGCTTCGCATCTCCCACCAGGGCTACCACGGCACACACAAAGACTGAAAAATAAGAAAAACTTCGTATATAGGGTACACACGACCTTACTCTCTCCCACCCTCTCCCATCCTTTTCTCCTCCCATATTCCCCACTCCTTAACACTAGCCCATGAGGCCCGATATGGATGCATTGGTTTTTATATAATTTTTATTTTTTTACCAAAGCTTTAAATATTAAGATACAGCATTTATATTGCAGTTAACTATTGAAAATGTTTACGAAAGTTGTTGTTTAGTTCCTTTACTATTTCAGTTATTGTATTTTGGTAAGACATGCCTCAGGGCGACATCCCAAAAGTCATGTTTAGTGTTTAAGTTCTATAAGGGTGTTTATTGCTTATATATGTACACTGATAATAATCAAAATAAACTCGCCTTTTTCAAACCAAACCTCCGTTTCGAATACACGAGACAGTTCCCACAAGACGAACACAACAGGCGACAACACTCTCAGAACAGAGCATATGGAGCGGCCAACGAGGACCCCCGCACAAACCACAGAGCTAGCAGTAACATCAACAACATCGATACATCTCAGACGCCACCTGATTACCGACCGGGAGCCGAGGGCCATAGTCCCTTCTCCCAAATCCACACCATACTGGAGAGCTTCAAGAATAACATGCTCGAAATCCTCAGCGGACATCTCACAGAATTAAACAGGAAAATTTCGCGCAACACGCAAAATATCCAGCTTCTGCTGGATCAGCTCGAGTTCTAACCTGGCTGTCCACGGCCAATTTAGTCACAAAATTGATATTTGCGCCATCAACGTTAACTCGTTGGCAGCGAACAAAAGAAGATACGACCTGGAAGAATTTGTCAACCGCAACAATTTAGATATCGCGCTGATCTCGGAAACGAAATTAAACGCTAAGCACAAGCTCTCGTTCAAGAACTACGCGTTTATACGCACTGATCGCCCCAACTCCAGAAATGGAGGAGGGACGGCAGTTCTAATCAACAAAAGGATCAGCTTCCAAACCATCCAGCACCCTAATTCGCTGAAAAACAAAGTTATAGAGTACACGGGTATAAAGATTAATCTCAACTCCTCCAACACACTATATATTTTTAGTATCTATGCGGCTTGCAACAACAAGAGGTCCTTTATCGACGAGCTTAACAAAATATATTCAGATCATAAGCTTCGTGAGACGAAGGTATTCTTCGTTATGGCCGGTGATCTGAATGCGAGAAATACAAATTGGGGCGATCACAAATCGAATGAGCGAGGAGCACTGCTCTGTTCTTGGGAAGAAGAGTACGCAGCGGTGAACAAAACGACGATCTACGCTTCAGATAACCCTACGTACCCTCGTACGGGCTCATATCTGGACTATTGCCTGGCGGACTCGAGGATTGAATTAATGGAGACGAGCGGAGACAAGCTAAAGACGCTTCCGTATGATAGTGACCATCGGGCCATCTACTTTGCGATAGATACCGCCAATGGTCTCGGAGGCTTTGCAACCCCTCCCCCTCGGATCGAGAGACCCAATTTCAAGAGGACTAACTGGGCCAACTTCAAGCAGCACCTCGAGAACTACTACACAGACCGTCTACCTGACGACCGTAACCTGTCGATACCGGAAATCGATGAGTACATTTTCAAATTCGAGAACACGATCATGGACGCTATTAATACAGTGGTTCCTAAAGTCAAACCCAACGCTAGCCCTGGCTGTCTAAAGTATCTGAACAATCGTATTAAAAAGCTCCAGGCTCTCAAATCTAAATTATTATCATTACTATTCAAGCACAACAACTCCAACTCGCAGCTCATTAATTACATAAAAATGACGATAAAACTCATTAACAAACAATTAACCCCTCTGTTCAAAAAGTCCGAGACCGATTATTGGAGAGCAAAAGCGAGAAGCATCAACTACCGCGATTCATCACAATTTTTTCCGAGATTAAATAGATTTTTTCGATACAAAGATCCTCCGGGAATAGACACGCTGGCCATAGACAAGAACAACAATACACTGTTAGCCGAGGAGGTGCTGAATAACACCGCACCTGTCGATAACGGAAATTCCTTTATCTTTACGGACCCGATAGCTAAACTGAATATTGTGGGCAAGTACTTCGAGACAATCAACTCTCCTCGATACTCAAACGTCGGCACTGAAACCAAACGCCTCGCTGATGCAGCCGCTGCGGACATCAAGGCCCAGATTCAAAATAACAGAGCGCATAGCATAACGCACGTTGTATTTTCGAAGGAGAACCCTGCGGACTCTCCAGACCAATATCAAGGAGCTGCCACTCCCTTCCACACGATGGTTGAGGTGGCCCGTATCCTCAGGATGGCAAAAAACAAAACGTCCAGTGGCCTCGATGGGATACCGATGATTGTGCTAAAACATCTCACGGCTCTTATCGTCAGAGATCTAACGATTCTTTTTAATAACTGCCTCAATCACTCGTACTACCCGATCAGATGGAAGAAGGCCAAGGTCATCCCTATAAGAAAGAAAGGGAAAGATGCCTCGGACCCAGCGAGCTATAGGCCCATTAGCCTTACTACAAACATCAGTAAAATCTATGAGAAGCTTATAAAAAAACAGCTGACGGATTTCTCGGATGCAAACAACGTAATCCCCGACAACCAGTTCGGCTTTAGAGCAAATCACTCTACGGTACATGCCATCAACAAATTTGCATCGGATATCTTCAGATACCTCCTCAACGGCAAACTGGTGGGAGCGACGTTAATCGACCTTGAGAAGGCGTTTGATTCGGTCTGGTTGAACGGCCTCATCTTCCTGCTCCAATCTTGTAACTTCCCGAACGCTTTAATACTCCTGATCTGTGATATGATACATG
Source organism: Listrodromus nycthemerus (assembly GCA_963978505.1). Taxonomy (NCBI): domain Eukaryota; kingdom Metazoa; phylum Arthropoda; class Insecta; order Hymenoptera; family Ichneumonidae; genus Listrodromus; species Listrodromus nycthemerus. The sequence goes on along the minus strand of OZ021679.1, from coordinate 23,749,124 downwards.
GCAAGTCCTTTGTCACCTGGGACGGTACTAATATGGCTTCATTGGAATTCCATATTCTCGAGGGCTTACAGCAAGGTACGGTGACGTCTCCACTCCTGTTCAACATCTATAACAGCAAAGTTCTCAACCTCTTCAACTTAAACTCGGGCAACAATACCCACTCCGGTGCCTACGCAGACGATATGGTCACTTACGTTGCAGACTCTAAAATTCCAATAATACAGAACAAACTAAACAGACTAGTGAACGACATAAACAATTATTATAAGGAATGGAACCTGAAGATTAACCCTCTAAAGTGTGAGACGATTTTATTCAGAAAAACCGTAAACGAAATTTCTCCGCTAACCGTGCCTCTAATAAAAGATTTCCGTGTGGAGATTATCGACGGCGACACTGGAGCTGCCACGCCTATTCCAAACAAGGACGTTGTGAAGTACCTTGGGGTTCATTTTGACTATCTAATGAGAATGAATAATCACCACTCTACACAGCTCGCGAAAGCGAAAAAGGCCCTTGGCGCAAACCATAGCATCTTCTATAATCGAAATATGGATCCGAAAGCCAAGGTTATCTGCTATCAGCTTCTCATACGACCGATCATCTCATACGCCGCCCCGATACTGTGGAATGTCGGTCCCTCTGTGATGGAGAAATACAGAAAGTTCGAACGATCCTGTCTAAAGGCCTGTTTAGGGAGATATAGAACGGCTGAATCGGAGTATACAAGGCGCATCGATAACGAATGTATCTACGATCTGGCGAATATACCAAGGTTCGACACCTTTTGTCTGTCTCTAACCAGACATTATTTCGGTAGCGTCTACACTATAAATAACCACCTTCTTAATCAATTACTGATCGAGGACGACCTAATGATAAATAGAATGGCCAGGAGTAACTATTCTCCCCCCGAGGCATTTACAAACCTGGACCGAATGGGATGTATTCAGGACGAGAACAATATCCCTGTGATTTATCACTTGAGACGTCATTGCGCGAAAAAAGCGATAATGATAAATACCGACGAGATCCCGAGAGAAACCTGGGTATATTCCACGGCTCTCCCTAAAAGTGACGTCGAGAGTACCGATAGGCTAGCGCCAAAATATTGGTGGCTTCAGGGTGAGGCCAAGCATATGGATGAGCTCAGACGCAGAGCCAGAAGAAAAATGCAAGCTCGACAACAACAACAAAGAGAGATGAGAAGCCGCAACGGCCAACAATGATCTAGATGTCGACTTGCTTCGCATCTCCCACCAGGGCTACCACGACACACACAAAGACTGAAAAATAAGAAAAACTTCGTATATAGGGTACACACGACCTTACTCTCTCCCACCCTCTCCCATCCTTTTCTCCTCCCATATTCCCCACTCCTTAACACTAGCCCATGAGGCCCGATATGGATGCATTGGTTTTTATATAATTTTTATTTTTTTACCAAAGCTTTAAATATTAAGATACAGCATTTATATTGCAGTTAACTATTGAAAATGTTTACGAAAGTTGTTGTTTAGTTCCTTTACTATTTCAGTTATTGTATTTTGGTAAGACATGCCTCAGGGCGACATCCCAAAAGTCATGTTTAGTGTTTAAGTTCTATAAGGGTGTTTATTGCTTATATATGTAGGATTCAGAGTTCGGTGAGGTAAATAATTAATCGCGAGCCGACAAGGTTTAAAAAATGATGAACTGTTTAATAGGTCGCAGAAAAAAAATGATTACACATAGAGCAAAAGTTTGGATCCATCTTTTCGCGTTCGATGCCAATTCTCGACTACTCGTGGTTCCTTCTCTTTTCGCCTCCCGCCGTCGTCTCAGGGGCGTCGTCGGAGATCTCCGGGCCCCGTCCCACATATATGTACACTGATAATAATCAAAATAAACTCGCCTTTTTCAAACCAACCAAACCTCCGTTTCGAATTTCAAAATAAACTCGCCTTTTTCGAACCAAAACCAAACCTCGGTTTCGAACAGTGCGGCCCCGGCTGCCGTAGAGTGCACATCGTCTCTGTATGTTAATTAGAGTTTTTTTACACAGTTAAAGTTGCTAAAGTGAGTGCTTAGTGCTTCGGGTTTGCCCCCGCAAATGGCGTGTACCTTGGCCCTACAAGAAGGGTTACGTTTTTTGGATATCTCAACATAAAATTTATCTGAATTCCGAACACAAAGGGCCCTCTCGGGCTGGGGCATACATCACCCCCGCGCGGGCCCCTCCATCCAAGAAAATGAACAAGAGGCATCATGATGATCCTCTACCCAGCAGCTCTTCTTTAGCGGCGCTGAAGAAGAGAGCTAGAGAGATAGATAGGCTGACGGCAACCACCAACATCGAAAGAGTTATTGCCAAAAATAAAACCGTAGTTACCCCTAACCTCTCCAAAGCGGGCCCGCGACCGTCCGCCACAGAGACAAATAGATCTCAAGACAATGATGCCCAAGACGCTCAAGGTACGGCGGGATTCTCGCAGCCCAAGCGTGCTAGTAAGCAGCAAACGGCGATAGGTAATGAAGGGATCTCCACCTCCAACCAATTTGATGCTCTCTCGGACATGATGACCTGTATAGACGGTGACACCGATCAGCGGCCAGAGATCCAGGCGCGCAGTTCAAACTCTCGCGCTACACATGCGAGCCAAAGTGGCGAACAGAGAAGCGCGATTCCATCAAAAGCAAAGATGAAGCCGCCACCTATTCACGTCTATAAAGTAAGCCCAAGGGAGATCATTAAATTATGTATCGACCAAAATATCACTGAAGCAGATTTCTGGTTAAAAGCCGCAGAGGGGGACTACGTCAGAGTAATGCCTCAATCCATAGAAAGGTATCATCGTACAAAAACGCTTCTGGACGCGCACAATACTTACTACTTTACCTTCACTCCCAAAGACGAGAAGAAACGATCTCTGGACCTGAAAGGAATTAATGCCGATTACACTGAGGCCAATATTCTCGAGTGCATAAACAACAAGCAACTGCCTGGCTTGAAGGTAGAAGAGGTATCAAAACTCAGATATGACAAGCCCGAGGAGAACAAGTTTCATTTCGTCGTGCAACTCTGTCCTGACAGCAACGCAGCGGTCCTGATAAAAACCAGATTTTTGTTATACCAACCAGTGAGATGGGAACGAATTCGCAAGAAAATCGTTTTTCAATGCAGGAGATGCCAACGTGTCGGACATGCGAGCAGAAATTGCCACCTGCAATTCAGGTGTGTTAAATGCGGAAAAGATCATGGCCCTGCGAAGGATGGCGGTGTTTGCGAGATCGGGAAAACAGGAGACAAAACAAAACTGAGATGTGCCAAATGTAGCGAACAAGGTCACCCTGCTTCATACATGGGCTGCCCTTACCTTTCAACAGCGCAGGGTCTCAAAGGCTCAGGGGATTGGAAACGCCATGAGAGCCGAATAAATTCGCAATATAGACCAAATTGTAAACCCGAACGTACCTTACGCGGCGGTCGCAAGAAACTACAACGCGGATTTCCCTACGCTCCCCGGCCGCGGAGCCCACACGAGACAGCTCCCACAGGACGAACACAACAGGCGACAATACTCTCAGAACAGAGCATATGGAGCCGCCAACGAGGACTCCCGCACAAACCTCAGAGCTAGCAGTAACATCAACAACATCGATACATCTCGGACGCCACCTGATTACCGACCGGGAGCCGAGGGCCATAGTCCCTTCTCCCAAATCCGCACCATACTTGAGAGCTTCAAGAATAATATGCTCGAAATCCTCAGCGGACATCTCACAGAACTAAATAGGAAAATTTCGCGCAACACGCAAAATATCCAGCTTCTGCTGGATCAGCTCGAGTTCTAACATGGCTGTCCCCGGCCAATTTAGTCACAAAATTGATATTTGCGCCATCAACGTTAACTCGTTGGCAGCGAACAAAAGAAGATACGACCTGGAAGAATTTGTCAACCGCAACAATATAGACATCGCTCTGATCTCAGAAACGAAATTAAACGCTAAGCACAAGCTCTCGTTCAAGAACTACGCGTTTATACGCACTGATCGCCCCAACGCCAGAAATGGAGGAGGGACGGCGGTTCTAATCAACAAAAGGATCACTTTCCAAGCAATCCAGCACCCTAACTCTCTTGCAAACAGAATTATAGAATACACAGCTGTCAAAATCAACCTCAACTCATCTAACACACTCTATATTTTTAGCCTCTATGCGGCCTGGAACAACAACAGGACTTTTATCACCGAGCTCAACAATATTTATCAGGAACACAAATTACGCGAAACCAATGTATTTTTTATCATGGCAGGAGACCTAAACGCGAGGCATAAAAAATGGGGTGACCACAAATCGAACGAGAGAGGAGCGTTACTCCGAGCCTGGGAAGAGGACTACGCAGCGTTTTGCAAAACCGAGATCTACTCACCGGACAACCCCACATATCCCCGTGCGGGCTCATTCCTGGATTATTGCCTCGCAGACTCGCGCATAGAGCTCCTAGAGACAAACAGAAATAAACTAATGACGCTCCCGTACGGTAGCGACCACCGGGCTATATCTTTTGCTATAGATTGCGACAGAATTTTTGGAGGCTTGGCAACCCCTCCCCCTCCGACCGTGCGGCGAAATTTCAAGAGGACGAATTGGAACACCTTCAAAAGACATCTCGAAGACTCATATACTGATCTCCTACCAGACAACCGCAACCTGACCATCGCAGAAATCGACGAAAATATTTTCAAACTCGAGGACAAAATCACGAATGCCATCAATGCAGTGGTTCCCGTCATCAAACCCGTCGATAATCCAGGCTGTCTCAAATACGTAAACAACTGCATTAAAAAACTCCAAGCTCTCAAATCCAAGTTAATTGCCTCTCCATTTAAACTCAACAATGATAACCGACAGCGCTTACCAATGGCATAAAGATTCTTATAAATCTTATCAACAAACAACTAACAGTGCAGTTCAGAAAGTCAGAGACCGCCTACTGGAGCGCAAAAGCGAAACGCATCAACCACCGAGATTCGACAAAATTTTTCCCTCGAATCAACAGATATTTTCGATACAAGGACCCCCCGAGGATAGACCCTCTGGCCATTAACAAGGATAACTATACGCTGCTCTCGGAGGACGTGCTGAATAGCACTGCCCCCATCGATAAGGGAGACGTCTACATTTTCTCGGAACCAATCGCAAAGTTGAACGTCGTGGGAAAATATTTCGAGACGATTAATTCGCCCAGATATTCCAACCTTGGCACTGAAACCAAACGCCGTGCTGACGAATCTGCCGCTGGTATTAAATCACGGATACAACATTACAGAGAACACAGCACCACACATATAGTTTTCTCCAACGAGAACCCTGCCGATTCACCAACTGTGACACAAAACGATGCCCTTACACTACACTCAACCCTCGAGGTGGCTCGCATCCTCAAACATACGAAAAATAAAACCTCCAGTGGTCGATGGTATCCCGATGATCGTGTTGAAACATCTCCCGTTCAACCTCGTCAGGGATCTCACGATTCTTTTCAATGACTGTTTCAACCATTCATACTACCCGACAAGATGGAAGAAAGCCAAGGTCATCCCCATAATAAAGAAAGGGAAAGACGCATCCGACCCAGCGAGCTACAGGCCGATCAGCCTCACTACGAACATTAGCAAAATATTTGAAAAACTCATCAAGAAACAGCTGACAGATTTCTCGGACGATAATAATGTAATCCCCGATAACCAATTCGGCTTCAGAGCTAAACACTCTACTGTTCGCGAGAAAAACAAGTTTTCATCAGACATCTCCAGATACCTCCTCAACGGTAAACTAGTCGGGGCCATGTTAATCGACCTGGAGAAGGCCTTCGACTCCGTCTGGCTGAACGGCCTCATACACGTTCTCCAATCTTTCAACTTCCCTGACCCAGTGGTCCTGTTAATCTCCGACATGATCCACGGCAAGTTTTCCATCACCTGGAACGGCATCAACACGGCCACTCTGTAATTTCGCATCCTCGAAGGATTACAACAGGGCACAGTGACGTCCCCGCTCTTGTTCAATATTTATAACAGCAAAATCCTGAATCTTTTCAACCTGAACACCGGCAACAACACACATTCAGGGGCATATGCCGATGACATGGCCACATACGTAGCCGACAGTAAAATACCAATAATCCAAGACAAACTAAACAGTATAGTGAATAACATTAACGATTACTACAAGGAATGGAATCTCAAAATCAACCCACAGAAGTGCGAGACGATACTGTTCAGGAAGACTGTTAACGAGATCTCACCACTAACTGTACCTCTAATCAAGAATTTCCAAATTAAAATATTAGACAGTGACACAGGGGTCACGACGCCAATACCGAACAAGGACGTAGTGAAATACCTGGGGGTCCATTTCGACTACCTCCTGAGGATGAATCTACATCACTCCTCGCAGCTTGCCAAAGCGAAAAAAGCGCTAGGTGCGAACTACCGGATTTTTTACAACCGGAGCATGGAACCGAAAGCCAAGATAATCTGTTATCAACTACTCATTCGCCCGATACTATCCTACGCGGCTCCAATCTGGAGGAACGTTGGTCCATCGGTGATGGAAAAATATAGAAAGTTTGAAAGAACCTGCCTAAAGGCCTGCCTAGGAGAAAGCACCGAACTACGGAATCAGACTATACGATGCGCATGGATAACACCAGCTTATACAACTCGGCGGACATCCCAAGATTCGACTCCTTCTGCTTAACTTTGACGCGAAACTACTTCAGTTATGTCTACAATATCAATAACACGCTACTCAACCGCTTACCGATCGAGGACGGACAGGTGGTAAAAAGAATGGCCAAAAGCAATTATTCTCCACCTGAGATTTTCACGAACCTGGACCGGATGGGATGCATCGAGGATCAAAACAATGTCCCCATCATATACCACATACGTCGTCACTGTGCGAGAAAAGGAATTTTTTTCGAACCGGACGAAATTCCGAGAGACAATTGGGTCTACTCCACGGCTTTACCCAGAAGAGACTCCGAGAGCCTCGACAGGCTGGCCCCCAAATTTTGGTGGCTCCAAGAAGAGGCCAAACATATGGACGAGCTTAGGCGAAGAGCCAGAAGAAAAACGCAACTTCGTCAACAACAACAAAGAGAGATGAGAAGAGCTCTCCATGACCAACCCTGATAGCGATATCACGTTGCAATACTGCCCTATCTGCGGTGCCCCCGCGCCTCGTATATAGAAAAAAAAAAAAAAAAGAGAGAACAATCTACTCATTGTAAATAAGATCCCTTAAACCCCCCCCTCCCCTTTTCCTTACTCCCTCCCTATATCCCCCCTTTTTTACACCCGCCCCAGAGGCAGCAAAGACAGAACCATTGGTTTTACTTTCTTACCAAAGATTCATTTAAAAAGATACTCACACCTAGTAGTTTCTACCCTGACCTGATTAGTACAGTTGTTATTTAGAAATGTTAATTTTTCAGATATTTTATTTTGGTAAGACACGCTCCCGAGCGACAAACCAAAAGATATTTTATAGTGTTTAAGTTCTATAAGGGTGTTTATTGCTTATATATGTATACTGAGAATAATCAAAATAAACTCGCCTTTTTCAAACCAAACCCCGGCCCTCCGGTCAGTGACCGTTGAGACTCCAGCGAGTGAACATCGTGTGCATTCTCAGTGAACATAAAAGTGAAGAAAATAGCAGGGTATTGGGATTCAGTTGTCTAAGGGCAACTAACTGTAGCTCGGGCCCACCAGGGTGGGTCACCATCATACACAACGCTTACAAAGGAGATTACGACTCAAAAAGAGATCAACAAAGCGGCGGGGAGCCAGCTCCCCGACACGCTAATCTCTACGCGAGAATGCAGAAACGTCCAAGGGAGGCTCATGCCTCGGATAATTTCTCCCAAGTGGAATTGAGGAAAAAAGCCAGAGGATTCGACAGACTCATAGGTACTGCTTACATAGAAAGAGTGGTTAGCACAAGGCCAAAAATCGCCCCCTGCCTCACAAAGGCAAGACCTAGATCGACTCCGTTCGAACAAAGGACAGACGCGGCGGCCTCCAGTAACGCGGCTGCAGCGACGCCCGGGTTCCTATTCCCGAAGAAAGCCAGCAGACCGTGGAAAGAAGCAGATAAAGAAAATGCAGGACTCAACTGTACCAACCAGTTCGACGCTCTCTCAGACACCATGTCTGTCACAGACGACGATCCCGACCGAAAACCACCCACACAGGCTCGGGAAACACTTAACCGCACTGCACACACTTCTAAAGACAGAATAGTAAGAGCCAGCAACACCCCGAAACCGAAACGGAAACCTCCACCCATACACGCATATAAGATCAGCCCTAGGGCAACCATACAACTGCTAACTGCTTCCAAAATCACCAATAAAGATTTCTGGCTAAAACAAGCCGACGGGGACTTCGTTAGAATAATGCCACAAACAATAGATTCGTTCCATGCAATTAAAAAAATTCTGGAAGCCAATAAGATCGAATATTTTACGTTCACCCCCAAAAGCGAGAAAAAAAAGACACTCGTACTTAAAGGCATAAACGCTGAATATACCGAAGCAGACATCAAAGAGAGCATTATCAAGAAAAACCTTCCCGACCTCAAAGTCGAAGATGTGATTAAACTGAAATATAGTACACAAGACAATAACAAGTTTCACCACATAGTACATCTCTCTTCTGACAGCAAAACGGCTGCCCTCACCAGAACGAAATTCCTACTTTACCAACCGGTGAGGTGGGAGAGGATCCGAAAGAAATTAATTTTCCAATGCACGAGATGCCAGCATATCGGACACGCGAGCAAGAACTGCCATCTTAAATTTCGCTGCGTCAAATGCGGAAAAGACCACGGCCCCAAGACAGAAGGAGGAATCTGCGAGATTTCAGCCACCGTCGACAGGGAAAAAATTAAATGCGCAAACTGCGGCAACACCGGCCACCCCGCATCATATAAGGGATGCCCCTACCTGGCAACAGTACACGATCTTAAAAGCTAGGCCCAAGGGATCAGAAAAACCTTAAGAGCCGAAAAAATAAACAAAATTGAGAAGTGCGCAAATCCTAACATACTACAAAGAAACTACAACACCCATTTCCCAGCTCTCCCGAGGAGCAGTGAAATGCACAAACAACACTAAACACAAGAAATTCATTATTCTACACACTATAATATACAAAAGGACAACGGACAAGAGGACTACTCCTTCAACAACAATAACTCACCATACATCACCAACAACAGAATATCGTCCAACAACAATAATAACTCGACCCACGACAACAATTTCCCCGGCATAGAGAGACTGTTAGATCAGTTTAAATACAGCATATTAGAGATCCTGAAATCACAATTGTCTGATATTAACAAAAAATTATCTGATCATTCGCGAAATATCGAATTTCTAATGAATCAGATTGTAAACTAAACCATGGCAAACACAAACACACAGCAGAATAACTATCAGAGGAATAATTCCTTCCCTAACCACAAAATTAAAATTTATGCAATAAACGTAAACTCTCTCGCGGCGAATAAAAAAAGACACGATTTGCTAGAATTCGTCAATAACAACCTCATTGACATAGCTCTGATTTCAGAAACAAAATTAAATAACAGACATAAACTAAGTTTTCAAAACTACATATTCATTAGAACAGACCGACCAAACGCCAGAAACGGAGGAGGAACAGCTATACTGACCAACAAAAAATTCAGCTTTATACAAATCCTACAACCAAACTCACTGAACAACAGAATCATAGAATACACACTAATTAAAATTAATATGAATTCAAATAATGCGCTACTCTTATTCAGTGTTTATGCAGCCTGCAACAATAGATGCACCTTCGTCGAGGAGCTCAATAACATATATCGAGACCATCACCTGGGAAACAATAATGTTTATTTTATTCTTGCTGGGGATCTAAATGCCAGACACACGGATTCGGGGGACTCCAGAGTCAACGAAAGAGGAGCCCTACTCAAAAAATGGGAAGAAGAACACTGTTTCACCAACAGGACCACATTATACATTGCGAACAAACCCACTTTCCCGAGATCGGGTTCGATTCATGACTATTGCCTTGCTGACACACGATCAGATTTGGAAAATCTGACTAATGACAAGCTTAAAACACTCCTATACGATAGTGATCATAACGCCATCAGCTTCTCTCTCGACTCACGAGACATTTTCTCGGGCGAAAAACAGTTAATGAAATTTCTCCTATGACTGTTCCACATATAAAAGATTTCTAAATCACAATTGAAGACTAAAGCTCCGGGGAGAACACACCAATCCCCAACCAAAATGTTGTCAAATACCTTGGAGTTCACTTTGACTGCCTTCTCAGAATGAATAAACAGCATTCTACGCAACTGACGAAAGCAAAAAACGCTCTGAGAGCCAATCACCGAATATTCGTCTGTATTTCACCGAATAGAGATTTAGAATCGAAAGCAAAAATAATGTGCTACCAACTACTGATTCAACCAATCATGGCTTACGCCGCGCCGATCTGGTGGAACGTAAGACCATTGGTTATTGGTAAATACCGGAAATTCGAGAGACCATGCCTAAAAGCTCGCCTTGGACAATACCGCACGGCGGAATCGGATTATACTATCCGCATCGATAATAAAACAACTTGCGACAGAGCCGACATACCACGTTTCGACACTTTTTGCCTCATGCTCACAAGAAAATCCTTCAGCACAGCCTACGAAATAAATAACGATCTCATTAATCAATTACCGATAAATAACGATGTAACAATTCTCAGAATGGCAAAAAGTGATTACTCACTCCCGGAAACCTTCACAAATTCCGACAAACTGGGCTACATACAAGACGAGAACAACGTACCAATAATTTACCACATAAAAAGGCATTGCGCTAAAAAAGCAATGTTTACTGATCCGGATAATATTCCGAGGGAAAATTGGGTATACTTCACGGCATTGTCCAGCAGAGACTGAAAAAACCTCGACAGACTCAATGAAAAATACTGGTGGCTACAAGGGGAAACCAAGCATATGGACGATTTGAGAAGAGCCAAAAGGAAGAAAGAACTCCAACAACAACAACAAAGGGCAGCAAACAGAGCCCGCTTTTACAACGCCTAAACAACGACACTTTCATTTTTATTTTGCCGGTATTACCAACGCGACTAATCTGGAGACCGGTGGAACGGCCGATCTCTGCAAGAACAAAAAGAACGAAGCAATAACAAAACTAAAACCAATGTCGATGTAGTCGCGAGAGCGAACGGTTGCGAAAATGCACGGGTGCTGAGGATGCGGGATGTCGTAGAGGGGTCGCGATCCGTAGCCAATAAGACAACGAAAAAATTGAATTTTCCGACTTTTTCGAGCGAGAACAACTTTCTATATTGGCTATAAGCCAGGGGACCGTACGTGACTCCATCGAGAGCGCTCAATTAATCGACCGATCGAAGCGAGTTATGAGAGCCAAGTGAGAACGGGACGATACGAGATCGACGGAGTGCCATACGGCGAAGAATTTGTAGCGAAATTCTGTCGCGGCACGACACACGAAAACACACTTCGAATGATAGCCGAGCGCGAGCGAGAGCGACTCACCTAGCGCGCGCAAGACAATAGCTCCAAACGTAAACACACGGGAGCGTGAGACCTCCGAGTTGCCTCGAAGACGACTCTCGGTAGACTAATTTTCCTACTCATAAATCTCAGCAGAAAGATGTTATTGTTTCGGGATCTTCAGCCGGTACTCTTTGTCCCCTTGTGACCGTGATTGAAAAATCACGTCACAGTACACATGGTAAATTATTATTCTTTCTACGTCTGCTCTTCCTTTCCCTTTCCCTCCTCCCTTCCCCTCCTTTCCCCCTTGAAAAGTCGTCGATGAAAACAGTAGTTACGGTTTTTATAAAAAAAAATTTTTTTACCATAGCACATAAATGCACAAAGAAGAAAGGATACAATATCCAGCCACAAAAATAGAACAACGAACTGAAGTTTAAAATACAAGCTATCTAAACTGATTTTTGGTCAGAAACGTCACTCGACGACAACCCAATATTATATTGATTTCCGATATTGTTTAAGTTCCTATAAGGAAGTTTATCACTTACGAATGTATACTGAGAAATAATTAAAAATAAACCACCTTTGTCAAAGCAAAAACCCCGGCGTTCGACTTTTCTCGCCTAATATATTGCCTTACTCTGAATCTCGTATTGAAACGAAAGTTTCAAAAAAGTTGCTGCTTCATAGAAAAGAAAATTGGCAGCGGTGGGATTCGAACCCACGCCTCCGAAGAGACTGGTGCCTTAAACCAGCGCCTTAGACCGCTCGGCCACGCTACCGTATATTCTATCTTGATGCATTGGTTTTTATATAATTTTTATTTTTTTTACCAAAGCTTTAAATATTAAGATACAGCATTTATATTGCAGTTAACTATTGAAAATGTTTACGAAAGTTGTTGTTTAGTTCCTTTACTATTTCAGTTATTGTATTTTGGTAAGACATGCCTCAGGGCGACATCCCAAAAGTCATGTTTAGTGTTTAAGTTCTATAAGGGTGTTTATTGCTTATATATGTACACTGATAATAATCAAAATAAACTCGCCTTTTTCAAACCAAAACCGTATATTCTATCATCTACATCACTCCTCGCAGCTGGCCAAAGCGTCCAAAGCGAAAAAAGCGCTAGGCGCGAACCACCGGATCTTTTACAACAGGAGCATGGAACCGAAAGCCAAGATAATCTGTTATCAGCTACTCATCCGCCCGATACTAGCCTACGCGGCCCCAATCTGGTGGAACGTTGGTCCATCGGTGATGGAAAAATACAGAAAATTTGAAAGATCCTGCCTAAAGGCCTGCCTAGGAAAGTACCGAACTGCGGAATCAGATTATACGTTGCGCATAGATAACACCAGCCTATACAACTCTGTGGACATCCCAAGATTCGACTCCTTCTGCTTAACTTTGACGCGAAACTACTTCAGTAATGTCTACAACATCAATAACACGCTACTCAACCGCTTACCGATCGAGGACGGACAAATGGTAAAAAGAATGGCCAAAAGTAATTACTCTCCACCTGAGATTTTTACGAACCTGGATCGAATGGGATGCATCGAGGATCAAGACAATGTCCCCATCATATACCACATACGGCGACACTGTGCGAGAAAAGCACTTTTCCTCGAACCGGACGAAATCCCGAGAGACAATTGGGTCTACTCCACGGCGTTACCCAGAAGAGACTCCGAGAGCCTCGACAGGCTGGCGCCCAAATTCTGGTGGCTCCAAGGAGAAGCCAAACACATGGACGAGCTTAGGCGAAGAGCTAGAAGAAAAACGCATCTTCGGCAACAACTACAAAGAGAGATGAGAAGAGCTCCCCATGATCAGCCCTGATAACGATATCCCGTTGCAATACTGCCCTATCTGCGGTGCCCCCGCGCCTCGTATATAGAAAAAAGAAAAAAGAGAAAGAGAGAAAGAACAATCTACTCATTGTAATTAAGATCCCTTAAACCCCCCCTCTCCTTTCCCTTACTCCCTCCCTATATCCCCCCCTTTTTTCACGCCCGCCCGTGAGGCAGCAAAGACAGAACCACTGGTTTTTACTTTTTTACCAAAGACTCATTTAAAATGATACTCATACCTAGTAGTTCCTACTCTGACCTGATTAGTAAAGTTGTTATTTAGAAATGTTAATTTTTCAGATATTTTATTTTGGTAAGACACGCCCTTGAGCGACAAATCAAAAGATATTTTATAGTGTTTAAGTTCTATAAGGGTGTTTATTGCTTATATATGTATACTGAGAATAATCAAAATAAACTCGCCTTTTTCAAACAAAACAAAACAACCGTATATTCTATCAAATTTTCATGCTGCACCGCGTAAGATTGCCCGATTCACAACGTTGTAAAACTAATTTCAACGGAGCTTACTCTTTAAGAAGGACTGCAAAAAAGGATTGGCAGCGGTGGGATTCGAACCCACGCCTCCGACGAGACTGGTGCCTTAAACCAGCGCCTTAGACCGCTCGGCCACGCTACCTCGGTGAAATATTTTTTTACCAAAGCTTTAAATATTAAGATACAGCATTTATATTGCAGTTAACTATTGAAAATGTTTACGAAAGTTGTTGTTTAGTTCCTTTACTATTTCAGTTATTGTATTTTGGTAAGACATGCCTCAGGGCGACATCCCAAAAGTCATGTTTAGTGTTTAAGTTCTATAAGGGTGTTTATTGCTTATATATGTACACTGATAATAATCAAAATAAACTCGCCTTTTTCAAACCAAACCTCGGTGAAATATCTTTTCGTTGTCGCAGTTAATGAATAGCACGAAGCAAAAACAATTTAATAATATTTGTGATAGCAGTAAAAATTTGTCTTACGTGTCCATTAATGTGTTCATCTTTCTATGCACGGTATGAAAACTAAACTGTTCCTAGGCTTTCCCTTCCAACAATGTGACGAGGCACCGGTACAGTCGTCGTTCTGCTTGTGAATCAACAGTGCGCGTACCTTGAATTTAAAGTGTTTTTTTTTGTATCGGCCTAAAATAACGCACTGTTCCCTTTCATCGATGCAACAATGCACCGGTAAAGTCATCAATCTGCTCGCGAATCAACAATCTCGCGGATGTCGAATTCAAAGTATTTTTTGTATTGGCCTAAAATAGCGACTACGACTTATGCAAAACATCACCAGCGGTGTTTTTAGACTCCTCAAACGTTAAGATTCACCCATCCTCCAATTACCGCGACGAATCTTGCATTAAGCTTTGGGGTGAGAATGTGGTGAGTAAGCGATCCATATATAGAAACGCCCACGCTCCCTCACCAACACGATGGGGATTCTTGACATGGATATATACGCAGTACGAGGCGCGGGAGCACACTTTTTGTGCTTGCGTTAACCTCGTGTAACCTACAAAGCGAAGTGGTTCTCCAAGTCATTTTCTTCTTCTCCTGCCTTTGGTAACAAGAGAATACAATTGATCGTTGATAATGCCGGGACGTCCACTTTGGCAGGTGAGCATTCGTAGCGATTAAACGAGTGGTTTGGATTTGTGAGCTTTTTCCTTCGGACGTAAAGTTGGAAATTTGTTCGTCACGGTGCTGAAGAAAATTCGTCTTCTCGTTGTCGTCGCCGCACAATGATTCAATGACGATCTTTCCCACGCGATTAGCTGCGTTTGACGGTAAACTGGTCTGTGTCGTGCTGTGTGCAAAATGTTTCCACTCTGTTCGCGCGGGATCGAAATTGTGGTCGTCGCTTGTTCAGCCACGGATTGCCATTCATTCAAGCCGACTATCTTTCGGTGGCAGGGTCGCGAGCTCGCCATTTCGGAGAACGGCGCGACCACTCCGGCGACTAATCGTTCTTGGCTGCGAATAACTCCGTTGCCGCACTAACTTCGTTTCAGCTCATTGATTTAATTTCGCACTATCGTTGACCGTCGACATTTCAGGCTAATTGGGCTGGTAATTAATCAATGTGACGTTAATACGTAGGGGTTGAATCAAGGTCAAAACTAGAGGTAGGGGTTGAATAACATGGCCTGCGCATTTATTAATTCACCGTTGGGTTTCCGAACTAAAACTTCATTTTTCATCAGTCGATAACTTTAGATCAGATTGGTTATTAAACGTGGTGAAAAAATTCTGGGTAAAACTCATACAACATCCGTGAAGTGTTTTTTGGAATCTCAAGGAAAATTTTCTATTCATTTTGGGATTTTAATAGCAGCGAGGAAGCGCGTTTCGTACTTTTTGTTTTACCGGTAGGGTGTTCTTCGTACCTCAGGCTTTGTTAAATCTTGGCCGAGAAAATTTGAAATTTTTTTTTTTATGTGCAGTTGTGTGTTAATTGCCGTTAATTCTCCGTGGAAAAGTATAAGGTGGCCTCAAAATCATAAGACGCTTCGGCTATTTTCATCAGCCTGAGTCAGTAATCTCTCGTGAAGCGTTTTCACGAGATTTTTCGTTAACGCTGTGTCTAATTCTGGAACAGCTTTCCAGTCTGACTCACGTCTCATTCGACTCGCCAATTCACCGGACAACAGGAAAAATATGCCGATATTTTCTAAATATATTTCGATCGAACAACAACTGCACGACGAGAAAATGTGTTGCACATGCGTTTATGCAGAATGCGAATTCGCCCTTGCGCTCTTCTATATTAATGCGGAGCCGTGACCCGATCCAGCTACGGGTAAACTCCGAGCGACGATCGTCCAGGAATAACTCTTGCAAGCTACGAAACGTGCCAAGATGAACGAAACTTTACTTCATTATATCGGCACTCGAATCATCCTCCCCGCGATAGTTCGCGCTTTTGTCCTTAATCGCGTTTTGGGACTTTTTCTTAGCTGGACAGTTGCATCCTCTTAGCTGGTAAAGTTGCATCCTACTTACCTTAGTGTAAATAACTCAAACCAATGTCAATTTGATAGTTTTTAGATTTTCAAAACCCATCGATGAATTGAGGAAATTTAATTTTTATTGTTACGGACGGAGATAACAAAAGAGTTCAAATGTGCCAATGGTCTTCGAAGCATGTGGACACCGTCCCAATGTTTCGGACAATCACATATTTCGACAATTCCCATGTGCAAATTCATTAATTCCCATGTATTTATTTTCAGACACGATACCGTCTGTATTTCAACAAAACGCAACAATTGAAAATAATTTGAGCGCGAAATTTCTATAAATTTTTCTGTCTATCAAATAATACAAAACGAGTACAAGTGTTAAATTGGATTTTTGATATTTAAATTCGGAATAAATCAAATTTTCATAGGAGTTTCCGACGACTGGAACGTGTCCGAGTATCGATACTGTTACCTTATCAAAGATAAAGCGTCATTTTTCGAGTAAAAAATGGCTGTGCCTCACTTTAAAGTCTTCGTGACTTATTTAACACCGGTAAATGATCAGTTTTACACTTTTTCCCAAAATTTTCCGTGTCTGTTATGGCGAAATAGTTTTTTTTTAAATTCCTGCTGAGCTCTGCTTCGAGATAAAGCATTGTCCGGCTTCCGCTAATTTTCCTTTTTTTAGCACCACTGAAGAGAGCGCGATAGAAATTTTTTATTTAAAAATACCCCTCTCGATATTATATTATAATATGCTGCGGGACAATTTCGTTTCTTCATTTTAATAATGCTAGCCGAAGGGAGAGATTCGTGACATTCGTGGAATTCTTCTCTCGTGCGTGGGCCTCGCTGTGCACAATTTGTTCGCTCAAGGTACTTGGCATAGTACCAAGTCTTCCAAATGACTCCTTTGCATTCTCAAAAACGATATCGTACACCCTTAGATCACTCGGTGAATTCACAAATGCACGTACGATAATCGTAAGAAATGTCACTTCGTTTTATTAATGCGAACAAATAAATAAAATCTTCAAATTCTTAACGACGTTATGGTAAAAAAATCAGCGCAGCTTTTATTTTATCGTAACAAACTTGAGACTTCTCGTGTTACCATTCGCAAGCGGTTTGCATCAAATAAATAATAAAAATACCTTAATTTTCGTCGTGATATTTGACGAATTACGTCAAATGGTATTCCCCATTTCTTCGTGTTTTATATATTCGTTAAAATATAAAACATTTAATATTGTGACGTTATCGATGATGCATCAATATTACAAGGATTTTCCGCCCTGTGTGGTGTGTGTTGTGTGTGTGTGTAAGTGTCTTAATATTCCGTGTGCGTCGTAAAATAACGGGTCGCTCATTTTGCAAAAAATGTCTGTTAAAAAAAAATCTACAATTTTTTTTCTCAATAATTCAACAATTTTATGTCAACGAATCGTATTCTCAAAATTAAGTCTCGAACGAACAGGAAAAAAATCATTTACGCCTTTTAGACTAGAATCCTTTGTAAAATGTGCAAAACATTTTCGAAATGTTATCGTGTAATGTCAATGTGTAAATGTTGAGTGTTTCCTCGCGCGCGTGAATTTATGTGTGTGTCGCGTCAAGGAGCGAGCGAGTGTATCAGCTGAAGAGTGTTGTGCAAAAGTGTACACGTTTTTGTGTGTTTCGGGCAAATTTAATCAAAAACCTCGAGGCTCGTGTGCTCGACGAGTGGC
The DNA here is from genome assembly GCA_963978505.1 of Listrodromus nycthemerus. Taxonomy (NCBI): domain Eukaryota; kingdom Metazoa; phylum Arthropoda; class Insecta; order Hymenoptera; family Ichneumonidae; genus Listrodromus; species Listrodromus nycthemerus. The sequence continues at coordinate 23,730,968 of OZ021679.1, read as the reverse complement.
ATCTCGCCGTTTTTTCTTACTGACAATGTTAATGAAATTCGAAGTAATAAAAATAATGTAGCGTTATCGAAGAGAAAAATAAATTAATAATGTGTGGATGTCTTTGGATCAAAGATTTTCACATGTGTCGTGTGTTTCCGAATCCGCCGTGTCCGGACTGGGTGGCGCCCTTGTTGTATCCCATTTGCAGATTGACCTGACCTTCGCTGGCGCGAAGCTGGTCTTCGGTGAAGGTTCTCTCGTTCTTTTCCGCCATCTTGGGTCCTAGGCTGGGTCCGGTGTACTCCGGGTGTTTCTGCGTCTGTTTGATCAATGAAAAATAAGTCACAATTACGCGCTCGAGGATATTTTTTGAAACGCAGATAAAAATACTTACGATTCTTGCGAGGGCGTACAGACAGAGAGTGACCTGAGGAATATTGCGCCTCTCGAAGAGATCGGCCGTCTGGAAAATCTCCTCCTGTGGCACTCCGTAATTCTTGATGGCGGCTTGGAACCTGAGTTAATTTTTTGGTATCAGAATCGCTACCCGATAATTTGTTAACAGTGATTACTCAAAGTTCATTGACTGAGTGTTTATGGAAATACCTCTGAACGTTCTCCATAAGCTGGAAGTTGGTTCCCTTGGTCTGGATCTTCTTCACGGATCCGGGGGTGAGTTTGTTCGCCAGTTTGCAAAGGATAACTCCGTCTTTGAGAATGTCCTCGTAGTTACCGGCAGGTAATTTTTCACCGATCACAGCCTCGATCCAGGTGAGAACCTCGGCTTCCTGTTCCTTGTTGCGGGCCTGTACAAAAAAAATTAAGTTTAGAAAGGTGCCTGTTACTTCATGAGTAATTTTTTTTCTTTTTACGTAATTTTCATTTTGACCGCCAGTATGAAAATGTGTAATTACTTTTTATGTTTAAGTATAGGTAAGATAGGTTTGACAATCACCCAAAAATGTTTGCATGCAAAAACTGACATTTAATGGCAAAGCAAGACAATAATCGTTCATGATCCAGCGTCATAAAAACGAGAAAAGGGTGAGGATGAAAAATAATCGCTCTTATTCTTCCTCGCGTGTAGACGTAAATTGGGTCTACGAAAATAGAACTTCAGAGTTGGGTTTCCGCGACATAAAATCCCATCGAAAATAAATAACGTCTGTCAGAATTAACGCGCTTTTACATCCAGTCTGCAGCTGCTGTTTAAGAGATTTTTCGTACGTCTTAAAATTATGCCCCCATCCGTTATATCATAAAATTGGCGCCATCAAACATAACAGCCCGCTGTTCTCTCATCGATAATCTTGGGCGACTCTATGACGACTTCGTCTACATAATAGCAGTTATATATATCTGTAATCTGTTGATTCAACCGAACCATCCGCTATTCAGTGCGGACCAATTTTGTGATAGCCCAATCGACTAACGTTTTCTGCCAGCGTTGGTTGCTGACGTAAGAGGGATCTGGCACCTATCGGCCCATGCGATAAATAAGTATTTATAACACAGTCTCATACTGATCGCATTAACCAAGACTCTGCAAGAAATTTATATTTACAAGTGATTTATGCCGTACGGAATATCGTGTCTCACATCTCCAAAATTCTACCCTAGCGTCATTCGTGCGTTCTTTTCGGATTCACGATTATTTCATGAAAAAAAATGTTTTATTTAAAAAACTGTCAATTTTCATTTTTATTTAAGTAACTGAAGCGGATGCGGGAATCTTACATTCACGAGTGATCAATGCCGTACGGAATATTGTGTCTTCGATTTCCCTCATCCTAGCCTAAAGTTATGTGTGAATTCATCATTTTTTCGTTAGAGAACATTTTTAATTAAGCCAAGATTTCATTTCAATTTCATTTCAAGTCACTCGGGCAGATTCGCCGAACTTAAATTTACAAGCGATATAGGCTGTAAGGAATATCGTGTTTAACATCCCCAACATTCTATTCAAATGCAACTTGCGGTCGTTTTGGATTCGTGATTATTTCCAGAAAACAAACTTCCGTTTTCCAAATAATTTTTCCAGAACCAACTCAGGCGGGTGGATGGAATTTATATTTATAAGTCATCTGTTGCTCACGCAATATCGTATCTTACATCTCCGACATTTTATCCGAACGTCATCTGTGCGTTCTTTTTGGATTCACGAGTATTTCGGGAAAGCAAACTTTTCATTTCTTTTTTAGAACTGACTGAGGCGGATGAAGCGCGGATGTTCGGTACGGTGTATATATATATAGTTTCTCCCGATGGTTTTATTTTAACTATTACATGCGTAGGACCGGAAGGCGCGGTCCGTAAATCTCGTATACGATTCATAACGATCCACTACACGTGACGCTTAATTAGAAGAGTCCAGTTTTCATGCATTAACTTTGGTTTTTTGGCTCTTGAGGTGAATTTGTGTTTTGCTTTTACACCCCTGTTATAACAGCTCGAAGCTTACGAGCGGTTTTTCCTGTTGCGCAATTTTATAGTCGTCAAGGTTTCGCTTCGAAAAACTCAACATCGACAATTTCAGTTCAGCAAGAAATACCCCGTGAATTAGTTTATTCAATTTTTGAAAAACCATTTATATGGTCATGATCAAAAAATAATTTAAAAATATTTTTTAAACATTTATTTATTTGCTTTTTTTAAATTTATTTAATCAATTTATTAAGGCCCTATGGTTTTTTACACGATGGACAGTACGACGAGAATTTCGCTTTGGTGCAGACTGGAGTAATAAAAGTGGCCTTACGTAATAAGCCTTTCTTCCCGTTGAGCTATTAATACGGACCGGATGTGATGGAGAATGCGCTTTTAGGCTTCGCACCGGAAAACTATTGTATATACAGCCGCACAAGGGTCGAAACGGTAGTACTGGGTTTAGTAAACATTTCGGTCGAATGGACGTCGACAAGTTTCACAAGAGCTGTTGCCGCATCAGACTTTCCTTGTTCGATGTTTTGAGTGCTTTCGAATTTACGAGGGAACCAACGAAAGCTCCGAAATTGATCACAGACGATGCTCCGGGTAGGATTAAACTTCGGAGTGAGAAAATTGCTAACACGTTTTATCGCTCGCAAAAATAATAACAGATATATTCGTTGGATTTTATCGCGATGCGTGAAAAATATGGAGATCAAAGGAAAGAGTTAAGAATCAATGATAAAGTCGCTTCAGTGTCGACGAGAGGGGAAGTTTTTTTTTATATCAAATCCGACGTAGAATACAAAGTTAACGTACCGGCATTTTATCGCTGTTTTGTTTTTTGTTTCCTGGTGACTTTTCGATGTAATCAGAGATTCGGTTTCAGGGTGAGGTGTTTGAGTAACGTTTCGTATCGAGAGGTGTGTTGCCCGGCAGAGTAGAAACTAAGTTGGAAGCTGAGGCGTTCCGACGCTATATGGCGTTATCCCCTCCGCTCATTCGCGGCCTACGGATGTTCACCGAACGAGAACGTTTTGGCACTTGGCCCATCGGGTATTCCCACACCCCCGCAAGCTTCTCTAGGTCCTCATCACTCGCGGCTTTTCGACGCCGAAACGACAACATCAGGCAACTATAATTATTACTCCATCGTCCGCGACGATGTACTCGGTTTGGAAAAACAAGAAAAAAACAATTTCTTTGAAAATTATATTCCCACCACATCAATTACGTTACATTAAAAATGTCCCAGTAAAATTCACCGATCGTAACGTTAAAAGCCTTGGATTTTTTACTCGCGAACGGTGACATTGGGAATTGAACATTGTTTTAATGAAAAACAACGTGGAGTAAATATATTCTAGCCAAGTCGCACAGCTGACGAGTCGTATGTCATACACAAACTTGTCCGTCGGTTTGTCAACAGTTGACAATTAAGAAGAAAAAAAAAAAAAATCATTTGGCGAATTTATTTCAAATTTTATATGATGTAATCATTATATGATTATAATGTAATTGTTGTATAATTATATAGAGCGGATTAAATCGGATTTATTGAGCTTGAGAGTCCGAAAGCTTTCGATGAATTTCGTTTGAAACAAGATATTGGACAAGATTCAAGTCCTCCGTTACAAATTCGAATATCGATCCGAGTACGTCAAGGCTTTTCAGAGTGAAACTCTGAAGTGCAACGACCCGTCAGACACGGATCGCAATTAGACTGTAATTCGGGTCGTTCATAATTCTTACACGTGTTTATTTCCACTCAGCGTAGTGATGCCCTCGAAACGGGGCGGTATTAAGAAATACCATTTAGTGGCCTAAAATCTCGTCAAATGTTTTCAGACACCGAAATCTCCGGTATTTATAAACTAAAAGCAGGAAGTCCACGGAAGTTTGAGTATCGATGGCTGAGCACCTGTTTAGTTCATCGGAGCTTGACATAAAAATAAGTGGGCGCACATTTTGCAAGTCCGAAACGAGCGGCCAAAGTGCGTGGCGTCGGTCGCGAAACCAGCCGGTGTTTCGTGAAAACGCCTATAATTTACCGTCTTAATTTCTGGAAGCTGGCCACATCGACGTCTGAGGACATCGCCGCGTTTAGATTTCGTCAATCGACGCCGCATCCAAGTTTATCGTACAACAACCAACGCCGTTCGCAAGCGCCGCCAGAACTTGTCGAAAATCTAGAACGCAACAATTTACCTAATTTATTTCGTAACAAGATTTCATGCCTTTATGTCCGTTCGGATCATTGAGGTCTCCTCCAGGTGGTTGTAGATTCACAATCGGATAACATATTTAATAGAATACACGTACGTATGGCATCTGCCGACTGGGCGGTGTCGCAGCGACTCCGCGCTCGTCGTAGTTCGGTGAGCTTCCGCGAAGCGGCGTCTCGTCGCCGAGTTTCTCGCAAGCCTAAGCGAGCATTGATGTCGATATAAGGAAGACCAAAAAGATATCTCGTTAGCTTTGCGCAGTGGCGATATCGTAACCAATGAGGTTCTACCGAGGTGCGATTATTGCTAGTTGAAAACTTTTACCAATACCCCGCCAAGACGATGTGAAATACCATCGGCTACGGCAATTTTTGAAAGTTTCTGCGGAAACTGATTAATTCGATAAAACATAATAATTTGATTAAGTCGAAACTTTGTCACGGATACCAATTACATGAATAATGGTAATTGGTATTATTGAGCTAAGCTCAAATTAACGGACATAGATTCTCTTGAGGAGAATGAAATTTTTCATAAGGTATAACGTAAAATGAGCGATTATATTATAGTTAATAAAAAATATATTCTTGTAGGCATGAATACAAAATTTCGAGATTAAAATCTCGAAGCGAACGTCATGCGACCAGGAATATTCGTCAATAATGTTTATTCAATGTAAATGGTAGTTTTCATACTAATGCAACGTTTGCAGATAATTATTCTCCGCACATGTACATGTACACATTTGATGGAATTTTATTACCGATAATTTCCTTTAGAAAAAAAAAATTCATAAATTCACCAAGAATAAGAATTAATACATTTTTCAGGTTGCCGGAAAGCGCGAAGCCGACCAAGAAGCGGAGGCTCAGAGCTGGCTCGAGACTGTCACCGGTGAAAGATTCCCAGCCGGTAAGTTAAACAATCCTAGATTCAGCGTTGTACGAAAGAGAATGCGAGCATTATATCCGTCCGATTGTCGACGAAGTAGCGACCGGATAGAAATCAGGAGACCATAAGATACGAGCTGGCGGTCTCGTTGTGTCGATGACGTAACGATACAGCGCGATACGATATGATATACGTGAGTTTGGCGAAGAGGGAGCTCATGTCCAAAAGTCCTGACATATCGATTCTCCCTCTCCCACGGGTTTGCGCTCTACACCCTCCGCACCCCCAAATTCTCATCGAACAACCGCGTAACGAATGGCCATCGAAGCCAGCATATTCGGTATGATTTCCTGTTATTCGGAGGCGGTACGAGACTGAAAGCCGCAGCTTAATAATCGTCGAAAGAAAAGATACATGTCGTTGTCCGTCCACGAAAGAATAAGACTGTGCGCTTTTGCTGCAGGAAAAAAAAAATCAACTCTTAGAAAGCCTCCGTATCTGTAGAAATTGATTGAAACGTGATCGGCCATTCGACTGTCGCAGCACGCGTTGTTTATATATTTCGTATTGATCTCAGTTATAACAGCGTGATAGGAAGCGTCGATACACTGCAAGTTTCGATGAAAACGAAGCTTTCAACCCCCGTTCGGTTCGCGAACCAGCGATATCCATGAATTCCTGTTAAACGGAGGTGGCGAGACTCTGGAAGCGTTTCAGCGTAGCCACCCCCGTGTATTTGAGCTTCACATCCGCGGCTCCAATCGATATGGCTTTGCGAGATGCGCCGTCACGTAGCTAAACTGCTATGATTGCCGGGTAGGAATTTCGGGATGCGTGACGCTGTTAAAGGTTAAGCTCGTCGGGCAGGTCAGTATTCGGTCCGATCAACATAGATATAGTTTAAAGTCGGGCGCACAGACTTCGAACGGGTTGAATGGGAGAAACCTCGATTTGTTCCATTCATTCTCGGGCGTATTGTACGAACACAGTGACACTATGAGGATCGCAGGAATAGGAGCGGCGTTAATCGAATGAAAAGTTTTTTTTTTTTTTTTCATCCGATTTATAATGGCGCGATCATGACGTTCTATCAGAATGGAGATTTTTGGAACATTTGATATTGTTCGTTCGAGAGGTTTCGATATTGTTTCTTCGAGAGGGGGCTCTGAAAATAAAAATGGTGATTGATCGATATCAAATTATCTTACCCACGTTCTTAGGATCTCATTATTTTGGCATATACATTTTTTTGGAATATTCATACTGTCGAGATAGTTATATGAGTGGGACATCGTGTTTTTGGCATACGAATATTTTTTTTGTGACTTTTGAGACACTAATTGACAATAGAAAATCAGAGTGAAATTTGAATTGAAAATTCTACAAGAAATTTAACTGAAAATTAACTAAAAATTCAATAAAAAAATGCACCTAAAAATTTCATTAAATGTGCAACAGAAAATTCAATTAAAATATCGACTAATAATGTCGAATAGAATAATGGTTGATAAGACAATTTTTGAACGTCAATCTTAATATCAAAAATCTTAGTAGGATTCCACATTGAACGAAAAGTCGCCGTCCGTGTGCAGGGGTCTTCGAAGCGAGTATCTCGTTCGCTCGTTAGGGGTAGTTTCGTACCTCTAGCTTCTCATGTTCGCCTAGCAAAGCGCGCGCTTCGTTACGTCACGGCGAGCCACCCTCCAAGCACGACCGCGTTGGCAACGTCTGCACGAGGGGTTGCCGCTTTCGTTCGCGACCCCGATAAATCTCATGTATCCCGGATTGGCCAAACACGCCAGGCGTCGATGCAATCCGTAATTTAAACACCGCGACAGTCATACCACAGTGGCACACGCTAAACTGTTCCACTGTTCGTCGAAAATTTCCGACGAATGTATATTTTCATAACGCGGTCGCACACCGTGTTCGCTAATGAGAAAACGTTACCGAGACACCACTCGCTTCACACACGTTCCCTTTCCAAATATAAATCCGATACCCGCTCCGTTATTCCGAACGACAAATTTGACCAAAGATTTTGCTGAAACGCTTCAACCCCCGATCAATTTTGAAACGCCGTGACATGACAAATTAAAGTACTTTTTCAATCGTAGAAAAAAAATAGACGCACTAAAAGGCTTTAAAAACATGGCTGTGCAAGGAAGCAAAAATATCAGCGTTTGAGGCATCTAAGAAAAAAGTAGGAAAATCAATTAAATAGAATTTAAAAAATTGCAATGGCGAATGTTCATTTTTTTTTTTTTACAAGAGTCGCCATTTTCACTATCCGTCAGTTTCTCGACCAAGGTGGTGGGTTGACAATTTCAAGAATCTGTCGAGCCTCCACCGTCGACTGCCATCCTGGTTGCGCGGAGGACGCGATGGAGGTGGCCAAACGTGAAAACCACCCCCCACTAGCTCAGCGTCCAGTGTCGTTGTCGGGGAATCCCCTCTTTGAAGCGACCGCACTGGTGCAGCCCGTTTGGCTCTCCTACGTACCCACCCGTGACCTTGTAGGTGGGAGCCTTCGGTGCTCCGACGTAGAGGAAAAGCTCTCGCGTTTTAGTGACATCCTGGTGCCCGAAGACTCGGGGAACACCTGATGTGCGCTTACACGAATCACCTTGCCATTCAATGCCATGCTCAAAGAACACTTGGAACTTCGTGTCCGAGGAAATTGATTTCTCTCGTTACACATCCGATCTCGCTTGCGCAACCACCCACAGTTGCGTACCAACCCAAACGTCTTTATGATCCTTTCATGAAATAAGGCTTCGTATGAGGCTTCCATTTTTTTTTTCATTTTTTTAAATCCAAATGAGTTAGCTGCAAATCGCAACCGAACAGTGTGGTTCGGCGTGAACTGCACAGCAGTTTCGAGCATTCCGATCGATTTCGGACTATTAATTTTTTCCAACAAGGAAACACTGATTATTTCGATACAGATTTTGTGTTGATGCCCGAGTGAATTTCACTCTACTCTCGATAATTTCTATAGATTTTTTGTCGTTCATTTCGACCACGAAAAAACCACATTGATTCGTTCGACCCCGACTTTGTGGTGAAGTGCGAGTTATTCGTGAGAGTTGGAACTAGACAGTGACACGGAGAACTAGTCGGCTGCATTGCCGTCGCGATGAAGAGGGTGGAAAGTTAAACGGAGCAACTGGTCCGCACTATTTCTGGTGGCCTGGTCTCGTCGCTAGGATTTATCTTGGCAACTCGTCTAGGTGCCGTCTAGCGGATGCGCTAGTTCAGTCCAACGTGGCTCTCGCTTGTGTTCGTCGCTTGTTACGCTTGCGTAGCTAGATATGGCAAACACAAAGAAACATACACACACATGCATAGAGTCGTGACGATGAAGTTGGCGGGCACGACTGGAGGCACGCGATCTTCCTCCGTTGTCGGATGGGTGCCGGATATCCTCGGCTTTTGATGTTACTGGCTGATTGAAAATTAAACGTTTCGCAGCAGCAATCGACTGCGAATTTAATTAATGCTCTTATCGCGTTGTTTGTCCGGAGGTAGAATGAAATGACAGACCTTGAGGGACCACTTGTTCTCCAACAATGCTATCCTGATCGTCGCCCGATCGACGTTCCAATGGTATTTTAAAAAAATCTCCTCCGGACGTCCCCTAGAACCAACCTCCAGGATGTACGCCTGATCCTGGAAGCTCGCGAGGCATGCCGGGCACGATTCCTCGGCGACAGTCCGAGAATTCCAAACAGGAAGTGTACCCAAGATCTACCGTGCTTCCATGATTTCCATCGACGCTCGTACACTCCCATTTTCGCGAAACAACGAAAACTTTATCGATAAAAAAAACAAAATCATCGATACACTTATCGACACCAAAGAATCTGAAAGAAAACTCGCTAGGCCTGATCGGAAATTTGATCATACATCTTCGAGAACTCAGCATCTCGATTACGTCAGAGATACAGACGATTGGAGGTGAAAATTCATCTGATTTTTTTGTGCCTGTTCACAATTACTCCTTTGTTTGATGCACAATTCCTTTTCTACTGATACGAATTTTGATTGACGAAAAAAATTATTCGTTTGATCTCTCTTTAACGAATGTGGTCGTACGACGCTGCTTATCGCTACGCCGACGATGACGCTTTAGTTTATCGTAACGTTGCCGCTTTAGTTTCCCCTTCCCGATCGCACGACTCACGTACGGTCGTAGACGGTGTCTAGACGTTATCGATTTACCGTCACCCGTTCATCATGTTACGTCGTAGGGACGCTATCGTACCAGGGCGACATACCCGACGCTATTTCGTCTAGCTGGTGCTCGAGACTCTTGGTCTACAGCCACAGAACCGTGGTTGTACCGCTGGTCGCACACCGATGTCGTTCCGTCTCTATCCGTCCAGCAGCGAAGCCTAGAGTTCCCGTTTCGGGGCTACCCAACGCGCGGATCTGCGTCATTTCCCCACCGTCCGTCTCGCTCGAATCTCTGCACATCGAACCATCCGTACGCGTCAACGTCCCGATGTGACCGTTGACGCGTCAGTCATCCGTCCGTCACGACGGCGCAAGGCGTTCTGCTGCACCAGGGAATCAGCAGACGTTTGAGGGATTTATGGGGTGTTTCCCGCTCGGCTTTTACCCCGGTTCCATAGGGGTTGCGATGAGCTTCTTCCACCATTTCCCACAGCTGCCAACTTCCCCATTCGCTCCTCGGATGTCCAATCCGCATGGAATCATCCCGCGGGGCTTTCCCATCGAATCGTTCTACCGATGAGTCAAATTCCACCTTGAGCCGATGCAGTTTCATCAGAGACCAAACCCAGACCAAACCGAAACAAAGCGGATCTGCCTTCGGCGAGCTGGCCTCGAACTCGACAGCCATCAACGACCACTCTTGCTTCGTGACAGCCGTTCGTCAAGTGACGTCACCGAAGCACGGACATACTAGGGAAGTAACGCCACGAAGCGGATATAAATTTACGAGCCTTGGGCGCGAAATGCCCAGAGTTTGCTCCTCGATTTCTCCCGGGCTCCTGGGCTGCGCTAGAATGCGCCGAATGGTGGACCATGTCTGGTCGTTGGCGATTCTAGGTCTCTCTTTAGTCCGGTGGTCTTCTTAGGCCGATCACTGCCTGGACTGATGGCTGTGCCGGGTTGATGGATCGTTGGGTCTTTTGTCAACCGCGTATACCAACGTCACGTCCTGCTATTCTCTTCGCTCGGTCTTCGACGGGAGCCACCATTCTTCGATGGATGGGCTGATGGCTCCGTCGCGAAAGGGGGTCGCTAGTGGACGGAACGAGATGAACGGTCGCGAACTCATCAGTTCCGTCTCTCAGACAACGTGGTATGTGCGGTACAGGTGACGAGACCTTTCAGCCGATGATCGAGGCTTGTAGGAGCTCTGGCTTTGTGTCCAAGACGCCACACGTCTGTCAAAGCTCCGTCAATGACGTCATTTTGAGACGAGCCTATCAGGGTTACAGCCCCGGGGTAGATTTACGAGCTGGCGCAACAAGTTGCGGGGTTGGCGGCGCATGCGTAGTGGCGCGAGACATCGATTGAATCGAGATAACGCGTTGCTGTACTGGACGATTGTTCAGCAAAGTTGAACGTTAGCTTGCCGAATTAATGATTAATGATTACTTATATCTTCATCAATTTTTTGTTAATTCGAAATTGTGGAATGGATTTGGCGGATTGTCATCGCTACGTCGTGGAATGGAAAAGTTGGAGAGTTCGGTGTGTAATTGTCTCTCTTCGCTCGTTTTTTTTTCTCGATCGCCGAAGTAAGACTTTTACATCAACTTTACGTAGACTCGGAAAAACTAGAAAGTCATATAGTAAATTTCAATCAGGTAACAACATGGGACCACTGAAATTTTTTATTTCCGTATATGCGCAATTGTCACAACGGCTGCTTATAATTAGCCCAAAGGTACCTTTGGGCTTTTATGGCAGAATCAGTTTAGTTTAAGATGAATGTTTGTCAGAATGTTGTTATAGTCCCGATGTCTCTCAAAGTCTTATTAGTTTCATCATATTTATAGTAATTTATATCGGATTCTTCTCTCACTGTGTCAGAGCTAAAAATTAGGGGTTCGACTACACTTTATTGTCCATAACTCCCAGAATTTGTTATTTATTAATTTTTTCGATCATACCATCTGACTCTAGTTTTACAAATTAGAGCTAGATCGGGTTCGTACATCTTAATCCAGCACAAACGAGTTTGTCTATGGAGAATAAAATTCTTTTATCGATATCTCGACCATAATCGCTGTGAAAGTTGTTTTTGAAAATACAAAAAAAGTTTCCATTCTTACATCTCCATTGTGCTCCGAAGAATTGCGATGCTGGATCGCTCTGGACCTACAACACGTGGGCAGCACAATGCTGGGGTCGATACGGTAGAACCACGTATTCGCGTCGCCGCGCATGTTCTCATTCACCAACCTATGGAAGCTTCTCCCGGTTTTCATCGACCTGTTGCATTTGCCGCCAGAGTCGTAAATTTGCTCCTAGGATGTTGTCCTGATGAAAACCGTGTCTTTGACGTCTTTATGACGCGAGCTTGACGTTTAATCGATGAAGGAAGCTGCGCAAACGTATCTCACGCCTGTCCGAGATCTTCAGCCGTCTCTGAATTAACCGTGACCTTAAAAAAATTAATTAATTCGTGCGTAACATTAGAGGACAAAATGGTTCGTTTGTAACTCGTGGTCGGCGATTTGCCGACAAATAATAATTGCCTATCAGGGAATAATGTTGTTCACTATATAATTAATCGTCGGATCCCATTACGCGGAAGAGCATTGCCGAGAGAATATCGTCGCAACGTGTTATTTTCACCGTGAGGGATTTAAAGTTGCGCAGTATCTGAAAACTACCAGGCCATCATACAGTGGCAGTCGTCGAACCGGCGGGGCTGTCGGGTCCCGCCTGATGTTCGACTGTCGACCATGCGAGCCTGCTATAAGTGTACATACAAACTCGAACGAGTTTAATCGTGACTCGAGTACGAATGAGGATCCTATCGATTTTCTGTCACCTCCTCTCGTTTACGGCATCTCAATGGGTTTCGGGCCTACCAGGATCTCATCAATGCGACGACCGTCTATTTTGTTTAGAAGCTCCGTCACGCTTATTCTTCGCGGACTCCCGACGATCGCTCGCGGATACTCGTTTCATCGGCATCGGCCTTTCGAAACAGTATTTTTTCAGCCTATTTTTTAGCCAAGCGGAATCGTCGACTCTGCTAAAGTGTGCTTGAAATTTAATATAGTTTCATCGAGTCCTTTAAAAAATAGTAGTTTATTTAAGACTTTGAAGAACTTTTTATAAAAATGACATCATTGGATACGATTAAAAAATAAATGATTTAGCCGGAAGTGTCGACGCTCTTAACCGTCATAAAAATCGACTAATGTCTCAATGAGCCGGTAAAAAAGGAAATGTAACGATCTATTTTTATCAAAATTTTTTAGAAGGGCGATGCGAATGGCGCAATAATTTGATACTAAGAGCGTTTAGTTTCCGGCACGGTTCAATAAGCGAGCGACGGAAGAACCGTGGAGAAAACCCAAAATTTGGGCCGTCTACGCAGTATATGCGCCTGGTAACGAGACCAAACGTTATTTCAGATTGGAACAAATCCGAGATGCTCTTCGAGGCGTATCTAGATCGTGCGGTTCTGGCTCCGCCGATTCATGGCATCCTGTTATTTGGGGCGACTGGGGGAGTCCCCAGGGATAAAACTACGTCCCTTCGTGAGCGACTTTCCCGGCGTACGTGCACACATCTGCCATCAACTCTTGTACTCTTCAAACTCATGGTGTATATCTTCCCTAAAATTCGTAAACGAGCTATAGCTTCGTCGTCGTCCCGTAAACAAAACCCTCGCGCCGCGAATATCTCCCTGATAGCTGCTCGGTCTGCGACCGGAAATCGACGTCCTAAGCCATAATGCAATCCTGATATTAGCTCCGGCTCTGATGGTTTGAATAGTCACTTTAATTTCCGTTTTCCGACAGAGGGAAAAAAATATTACAGCAAGGTGTCAGATGTGCCATGAAGGTGCCTTTGACTTGTACTTCGACCATCTATCGTTGAACATCAGCAATGGTGAACTGGAGATGAAAAAAAAAGGGAAAACAGAAAAGACAGAGAAAATGAACGGGAAGTAGAGGGGGATGAAAAAATGAAGAAAACTGCAACTCGAACGAGAAGCGATCGACTGTCGATGGCTCGTCAATCGAAAACGCCGAAGGTCGACCAGTTTTGTATTAGGCAAGCAGATTCGGGGGTAGGCTTTACCTCTCGACCGAACGGGGAAGCGGCCCGGCGTCAACGCTGAACTTGGTACTCCGCGCGCGCATTTGAAAAACCACGTGACGAGACGTCCTTGCAGGATCAGGCTAGTAGTGTTACGTAAAGCTGGCAAATCGTTGCCGAAATTGCCCAGGGCAGCGATCAGGGTCTGGGGGTTGAGAGCAGAGCTCATTGAACCCTTAATCGGTGAGCGTTTCGGGCTCGATCGATCCTTCCCTATATGAAATTATTTTTTCAATTTTTTTTTCTGATTGGAAGAACATATAAATTCATATAACGATTGAAAATACGTATAAATGGTATGTTAGATTACATTTACATCGCGGTCAATTAATATTTGTGTTCAATTCCAATTTTTATCTCGATCGAAGCTCGGATTTATTATTTTGATTTTTTTTTTTTTCAATTTAACAAGCACAAGATCGTGGACGCTTTTAGACGGGGAATTTTTTGTTACATGTAGATATTTCTTGAGTGTAGGCAGTTGGATTGCACCGACGGAAAGGATAGTAATTCGAGTTCTTCTACACGCGTATCACGATGACTATGACTTCCCATCAAATATAAACTCCTGGTAACAATTAACGAAACCGTCGTTCCGTTTGAAAAGTCGATGCCGTTATCGTCGACGAACCCAAGTTCCGATCGCTTTATCAGCTGTTCAACAACATTGCATTGTGCGAAGTGCATGTGCACATGGTCGCGCATGAAATTATTATCCAAACAATATCACTACAGGTTTATATGATCGTCATGAAATTGACCCTTTGGAATTTTCACGCGATTTATAAAAAGTATGGAATATTTATATGTTTCTATTGCTTCTGAGACAATATTTTATTAACTGCCAGTTAACGCCTAAATTCCGAAGCCGCTATCCCGCAAAGAAAAAAAATCTCATCTGCCGCACACTCAGGTCAAGCAAAATATTTGAAAAAAATTTTACCTTAGAAATTTATTTTATTTTTAAAAATAATTACACCAAAAAAACAAAACGTTATGATATAATGACTTCCGAACATTCTTAATTATTTGTGCATTATTCTAAGTCAAATAGTCCCAGGATATTTTGACTAAAAATGGAGTACATTTTTTTTAAAGTCGTTTGCTTCGACGTGTCGAGTATGATACATCGGGTATTAAAGGCTTAATCGAGTTTTACGGCGCGAAGAGCAACATGGTGTTCGCACGTGGGATTGCGTGTGTTATTCTGTATAGAGATCATCGCATGTACCCGACTCCAAGCATGCTCCCTTAGTAGCTGCACAACTTTCATATTCATAGACGCTGCATATATTTCCATCCCCATTATAATACAACGCCATGCGCGCTGGATCAAGCGAACGAGAACCGCCTAACAACCTTCTCCATCTCCACTGTACCTATTCCGTTATGCTGCGCCTTGTGTTGAATATTAGCTTAGCATTCGCCACTGTAAAGCGGTGCACCCAGCATGACCGCCTGGTTCCTGGGAATCAAGTATCCATCGGCTATCGCGCCTCGATACGTTCCAATAAAGTGTAGCTGTATTGAAGAAAGTGATCGTACATAGTTCCATTAAACGGTCGATGAAACGATGCAAAAATGATAATAATCCTTCATCAATTTTTTTTTATTACAAAAAAAGCATTTAGAATGTTCCACCTCGGTGCTTTATTGTGGTCTGTACAATTGTTCATTAGATATAAATATAACGTAGAATACATTTTTAACGACAAATTTATCGTGCTATTACGCCCGGCGTAAAGGGTAAAATTTAATATTTATGCATTTTTGGGGTTCATTGTTTTCCCTTTAATTACCTGTTAGACCAAAAAATCGCGCTTATCTTTTAGTCTGAACTTTTCATTGACTAGTTTTGCTATATTGTGTGACGATACTTGACAATAATTCTATCATTACGCCATTTTCTCTCATCGCTTGATGAAATACCTGGGATTTGTATCTTTTTAATTTTTAACATTTTTATCCAAGGTGATACAATCGTTCTTAATTTATTGCTCTTTCGACAATTTCTTATGATGGTGTCATTTCAAGCGACCATTTGTTTCGATGGACCGATAATTTTTCGATTGGAATATTTTTGTTGTACCGATCAAACAACACTATTGAAGGTGTCACCGCTCTTTGCCGACTATCTATATTCTTCTCTTTACTTTTGTTTATAAAACCACAGCTGGGTAAAGGGATCCGAAAAAAAAAAAAATAAAAAACTTGAACCCTCGTGAATGCTAAGATACAATAAATGAATTTTTTTTTACCATCCACGACAATTTTTTCCCGAATTCATTAGGTTAAAATAAACTCCAATCGACCAAAATAAAAAACAAAAAATCGCCCGCCCCGGTTCGGCGAACTCGTATCAACCATGAAACAACCTGAGTGAGTGTATACCGCAGGGCGTTGCCTCGCTCGTCGCAACGGCATCAGGAGCAGCCGCACGTCGATATACGTTCGATACACATTGATATACCGTTCTAGCTGACAAAAAAAAAGCTCCGCACGTGGTGGCGTTGACTACGTGGCGACAGATCAGCTCCACCGGCGAACTGTACTCCTGACTCTTCGAGATGCGTCCCGTCTTTCGAATGGCGGTCGACGGAGCGAAAAAACTTAGGTCCCGGCCTCTCGAGAAGCGTCCTCGTTGCCTGAGCTCGCTTCCGTAAGCTGCGCCTATATCTATACGAAATCGAAGCATCGAAAAAATGTCGTCGGACCGAAAGACGATCCCATCCGACGTGTTGCGCAGAGCTCCGATCCTTCGAGAGGTTCGGAAAAAATGGCATGCCCCCTTGGCGAGCCTCTTGGCATAATGGGGTACCATGAGCGAGCGCTGGTCTCGCACTGTGCGCGATGTCTTCGCGCCGCGCCCGACGCGTTATTCTTCCCCGCGAATTTTTTACGCTCGATCTCTCGCACTCCGGCGACTGGAGGGGAGAAAAAGAGGAAACATAAAAAAGGACAGGTAAATATTGCCGAGGAGGGCTTCGATAGATTTTTCTTGTCCATCTGGATAAGGCTGCAAGATAGGAGAATTTTAACGGCGCGTGGGTGGCGACCAATCGGCGACGCGTTCGATGCTGAGATCGTGACGCGCAGGCGCGGAGGTGGCGCACGCATTGTCTGTTCGTCCGGATAGATTGCGTTGTGTATGCTTCGGAGGTTTCTGTGTTGGTGAAAAACCGCGGGATATTCGGCGATGCGGCTCGGATGGGAGAAAAAAAATGAAGAAAAAAATCGTCACTTTTACAAAAGCGATTTATGCGGTCCTGATGTCGAAGTACCCGAGCGCATTCTTTCGTGGCAACTGTACGTGTGCGGGTCGACGAATGTACAACGTAGGGGGGTAATGATTTTTTTCAAACAATAAATCGATATTTATTAAAGATTAAATTGAACCAACGCTACTATTCAAGGAGGCTCGGATACGAGTACTCTATTTTTCTTGCTGATGACGTCCCGCGATGTCGATGATGGTTTTAAGATTTGTAAGGTTTGAAATTCTTTTTACAGGCGTGCGATACGAGGATGCCTTGAGGGACGGTGTGTTGTTGTGCAAACTGATGAACAAACTGCAACCCGGTATTGTGACGAAGATCAACACGTCCGGTGGTGATTACAAGATGATGGACAACCTTAATCAGTGAGTCATTTTATCAATAGCATTTATAGTTTCGGGAAAAAAATTGGTTTCAGTTTTAGTTTGTCTTTCTCGTTATGTTGAATGATTGCATGATGTAACGTAAACATTTGTTTTTAATTTGTTGTGGTCTCGCTGCTTATTCGTAAACCTCAGACAAACGTTCACTTCATAATACAGTAATGATAACTAAAATTATCATTTTTCTGCCACTGGTTTTATATTTTGCAACAATTGTCGAACGCACAAAACAGCCGAATCATGGATTTTTTATTATAGAAAAAGTAAATAGTACTGATATAAGCACAGTTACAAATAGAGCGCTGCGATATCCATCATATTTTTCTTTCACATAAATCAAGAACCGTATTGCCATTATTATTATTATTATTATTATTATTCACGCACAACATTTTTATTCAAGTGAAAAAGCCGCTGAAACCTTGAATTTTGGTCTTAAAAAAAATAGAATCCCGTTATGAAATCGTTCATAAATATATATGGCATTGACGCATAAGTTGACGCAACGCTGCTGATCCACGCACGTTTATAGCTTGTTCGATGCTGTACGCACGAGGGAAATGCGCGCGAAGCCGGCGTGGCTCTTCTTCGTTCATGCTCTCCCGATCCTCCGTCGACTTTACGCAATCGACAGTGTTTTGCGTCGAATTCTCGCTCGACTTACGAGTATCGACAAGAGCGATCAACTTCGCGCCCTGCTCGGACTATCGTTCGGTCGAGACCGTCTCGGGACGAAAGTCGATTGACTGAAAGCCGCGATTATTGACTATCTCGCGAGAGTCCCGTTCGATATGTATCGAGTATCGTCGAAAATGTGTGAGCGGGTCTGGCGCGGTCGCCAAGTTGGCAACGCGAGAGCGCGGTTAAGCCGTTGCTCGACACTCCTGGAACCTCCTGATCGCCGGATACAAGAACACCAACAAAGTCTGAGGTCGGGACCGTCGCTTATTTATTACGACCGGGAGACGCTGCCACGAGAGCGGCACATGGTCGGCGGAAAAACCTGAACTTCAAGGGTCTTTGTTGTTTTAGGAGTGGAAATTAAATTTAACGGAAATCGTTAAAAATTATTATGTTTTTGGAACAACATTTTTTATTCGCTGCTCTGGCACTTGTCTAAAATCGTTTGACGTTCGATGAAAGAAAAACGGAAATTAAAAAAGCAAATTGCTATGAAATTATTATATCATCGAATAAATCAATATGAATCATAGAAGAACTGGCGTGGATGAAATCATAGTTTTTTTGAGGAGATTGCGCCGAAGAATAAAGTCTCGGGCAAAACGGACCAGTGTTACTCATTGCAAATAAGAAACTCTTTTGTGTCGAAAAGTGTGTGAAAATAGTCCGTTTTACCCCGAGTTTGCATTTTGGTCCACTTTCCCGTAAGTAAATTTGGGAAAGTCTATACCATGTTTTTCCTCGTCGAACTCTCGAGCTCACTTGAACACGAATATAGTAGACCGATTTTTCAGCATACTATTAAGATGACAAGATATTTAGGGACTTTTCAATTTTTTTTTTCGTAACGGCTCATTAAAATTAAGAGAACCTGCTTTCTCAACGATCGAGTCGTGTCGGCCACTAATTAAATTTCCAATGCCTATTTTCCATCACCGAAGTAAAAAAAACAAAGTGAAGATACTTCGATCGATCAATTGGTTGGCCTAACACTATATCCACTCCGGTGTTCCCCAACGTCACATCAGGTGAGGCTCGAACGCCTTTAACGCATTGCTGCCATCCTGATGAGACATTTGCATGTGAGGAGGTGGCACATCGCTATACCGTGTCACGTTCTTCCCGCTTCCAAAAATAATGACCTCCCTATGAATCGTCAAACGTGGAATAAAGCTTCGAATCGACGACTCTGCCTGATCTTTATTCCGATCAAAGTTCCAACTCTACAATTTCTATTTTTTTCGGATACACGTAACGAATGATATTTTTTTTTTAACATCCATCGCACCTTCACGATTGTACGGTCAAAATTAGCGAGCGCCGTTTGCCACCCACGTTCGTGGGACGCCATTGGGACGACAGGGAATCCTCTGGGTCAGACGCCGCGCCGACATCACGCGGAGGATTCTCATGTTTTCCCGAGGGGGGCATGCGTGTATCGTTCAGAGTCATGCGCGTACACGATCTTCTTTGATATTCGGTGACTCGCGCCGCGTTAAAAACACTATTAGTCGAGTAGTGGGGCGAATGATGCGCAGCGCGGCCACTCCGCATTACTCCCTTTCTACGCGAGGAGCATAAAATCCAAGCAGGTCGTGAGTCGCGTCGAGAACGCCGTAGGCGTCTTGGAGACGCTTCGCCCGAGACGCTCTAGCTCCATCTTTCAGCGGATATTCACGGCGCAAAGTCCCGCGCAACGACGACTATACACGCCGACTCCTTTCATGTTTCTCTGGTAGAACGGGGGATCGTAAGTACTGGCCTGCCTCACGGTTCGACGATCAACTATTTACCGAAAACGCACCGTTCGCTGGCGCTCACGCGGTGCTCGCGGTCTCAAATGGTTTTCGGGTTTTCGAAATCAATTGTTTTTAGATTCATCGGAAAGCTTCAAAATCTCAAAAAGAGAATTTTTTTTGTTTCTTTTTTTTTTTTAATACTCCAAAGAGTACTTGTAATAGTTTGGTATGTCGAAAGAAATCGAAATATGAAATTTTCATATGGCTTTATGACAATGTTGCTTTATTCGTCAAGTTTCCTCTAAGAGGAGACCAAAAATATTGCAATGTTTTCTCATAGGAAAAACATTGCGAATGAAAGAACATTGTGAGAAAAGTATACGCAAATTTCAATTTGTATCTTTAAAGAGAGAGCTCCTCCACAGAGATCCAAATTTTATTCTCTTTATTTTATTACGTAACCAAAACAATAGTAAAATTCATTTAATAATCGTGTTGGCGGTCGTAAAAAACGTGTTTGCCAAATGTACAAAGCTTTTTTGCATCTTGTACAGGAAGAACTTACAGTCTGAAATATTAAGCTTTATCCCTTCTCAAAAATGATGACGAAGCATGACAAACAAGCTGTTGCGTAGTCCTAATCGTTCTAGTTAACTCTTCATTAACTCTTCACCATCTTCCTACATCGGCGTGTCCATTGTGATTTTCGATCCGCGCGACTGTTCCGAAGCGTCCCGTTAGCCGGCTGCGTTGCCGCAATGAAAACGAGCCGGTTCCGTGACGAGATCGATGCGCGTTCGGTGCTCATATGCGGCAGACGCGCCGCGAATCAGGAAGTCATCCGGATGAGAAGGGCAGTCTGCATTCCTGCATGTTCCGCACAAAGGAAGAATTCTGACGACGACGACGCCGGGCGATGCTTTCCCGTCGCGCCGTTCTCGAACCGCTCGTCATTTGCCACGCGAACCGATTTTCCCTCGCCGACGATTCCTGTTCCCCTGATCGTCGGGGACACTAGACGCGTCATTTCTGCGACAGGATACACGACATCGAGGTGCAAAACATGTTCGGAGCTGCGACTCTCGCCCTCCTCGAACCCAGCATTGTTAAAAATCTACCGGTCGACAAAGAGCCGCAAGCCAGGCTAATTAGCGCCTCAGCGATAATTAGCGTTCAGACAATAGAAGCGCGTCACTAACTAAAAGCTCGTCCCAGGATACCATAGGGATGTAAGAGGTCAAAACACGAAGAGCGTGTTGCCCCTCTTTTGTTTCTATGACGTTGGCTGCCTCTTCCGAGCTTCCGCTTCGGTGAGTCCAGTGCGTATTCACTCGGAGGGCAAAAGGCGTTCATCAACCCTCTTGCAATAGGGCAATTATTTGATCTTGATCATTCGGAAGAATCGCTAAGATCGCTGCTTGCCTAATGTGGATGCTTGCTTGATTCTAATGCTGAATACACGAAGTGCTTGTGCTGTGACTGACAAAAAATTATGACGCTGCGTCATTAACGCCCAATTAGTTACAAACCACCGACAAAGTCTCTAATTTCTTTCAAGATATTTTGAAGAATCAACGACGGGATAATTTCCGGGTAAACTTTAGTGATTTCGAAGCATGTTTTCGCCTTCGTCTCTACAGACGTGCTTATTGATCATGATAGATTCCAGAAGGCTTGCGTAAAATATGGCGTGCCCGATGTTGATCTCTTCCAAGCTGTTGACCTCATGGAACGCAAGAACATCGCCCAAGTGACGAATACAATTTTCGCCATCGGTCGAGCGGTGAGTTATCCAAAATGTTGCCGATTACTTTCTCGATGAATTGCGAATTTTGGATAGGGTTTGAAGAAAGTGTTTTTTTGCTTTGCAGACTTATAGGCATCCTGAGTGGCGCGGACCTTGTCTAGGGCCGAAACCCGCAGAGGAGAACAGACGCGCTTTCACCGAGGAACAATTGAGGGCCGGCGAGGGTCTCATCGGTCTTCAAGCTGGTACCAACAAAGGCGCCACCCAGGCTGGTCAGAGCTTCGGGGCAACGAGGAAAATTCTTCTTGGAAAATGAGCGGCAAAAATGTTCCTTTGCCGTTTTTTCTTTAGACTTAAAATTATACATATTTCCCAAAATGAATGTCCCATTGATGCATTCAAATTACCGAAACATATAATGTTCAATTGCTCTGTAAAAATACTTTCTGAGGAACAGCTAAGAAATCACTAATTCCAGCTCTACTTCTCTTAAAAATAAAGAGTTATCATCTGTGGAACTGCATCTGAAATTTTTCAAACGAGCAGTGTATCGATAATTGGGACATCCGTTCTACGATTTTCAGACCGTCGGTCAAGATTTTCAGATTAAAATTAATCTTGAAACCGACTTGTATCACAAAACAAAATTCTTTTCAACGTCTTAACGATTAGAAACTGCAGTTCCAACTATATACGGATTTTCTGAAAAAGTATATAGACATTATTATTTATTTACAAGATCCACGCTAAGGCTGTCAGCAAAGACGAGACCACCTCACTGAGCGGATTTCCTTTCATCTGTAGAATTCCATGAATTATTCGGACATTTGACTTAGGAATTCTGGAAATGGCGATGAAATCATTTTAATGTAAAAATTCGTCTGCAAGGCATTCTATGTCGTACCATTTCGAGATGAATCGATATAAAATGAAGACATACTACTTGGTAAGGATTCAATCGGTGAGGGCATGCGCGGCGAACTTGGTGAGAACACCGACTTCACCATATACCCATACTTGTATCGTACGAGCGTATCTCGGAGTGTATTCCGTACAGCACATTGCAAGAAGTCTTGTCCGTGACATTGATGAACAGTGGGCGTGAGGTGTACGTACACGCGGTACACGCATTCCTTGAGCAATTTCCTACACCGCGGAACACCCCGAGGATCAGGCAATCAGCATCCTGTTGTCGAGAACTGGTCTCGATTTCGACAAATTCTCACGGGAGCTCCGGGTACGCATCCTGGTGTATAACATCCGTAACGCGG
Organism: Listrodromus nycthemerus; assembly: GCA_963978505.1. Lineage (NCBI taxonomy): Eukaryota > Metazoa > Arthropoda > Insecta > Hymenoptera > Ichneumonidae > Listrodromus > Listrodromus nycthemerus. The sequence continues at coordinate 23,708,028 of OZ021679.1, read as the reverse complement.
AGCACATACCGGCAAACCTCAGTTCGAGTCTTAAATATACAAAACGTCTTCTATCATCCGCACATCCGCTCACATTCCTCTAAATTTCTATTATCGTACACAGCAATGAAACGCTTGGACATTCAACTATTACTTCATTGAGCGATTATTATAAAAGTGAATTTTTTTTCAATTGAATATTGACCTTTAAAATCTGACGAAAAACTATTAAAAATTTTTTCGAGTGTTAAGAAACTAGTACAATGTTTTTCATTCCTCCATAATGTCGGAGAAATGTAGCTTTAACATTATCTCGACGTAGATAAAAAAACATCTATGAAAATGTGCGATATCTTCCCCGTTAGAAGCCAAGGGAGCTTAATATAAATTAAGAAAGAAAAACGAAATAAATAATAATCATAATTTATGAAATTATGATAAATCATTGAAAAATCAGAGGTCTTTGCGACGGACGGATTGAATTGCAGAAAATTTATTGCCGAGAAAGTATGCATGAATTTAAGAGATAAACTCTGTCGAACGACGGGTTAATATGTACGCGTACGAGTTGCGTAAGTAGCAGAGGCTCAGCGACCGTACGGGCAATGACATATGGCTTGCGACCGTGGGGCAGGCCAGTTCTCGGGGACCCCCCGTACCCGGATAACAGCCGCGAGAGAAAGTACGTCGGCGCAAACGCGGTTTCCGAGATACACCGTGACTCCTTCTGTTTCATGGATGCCTTATGAAAGGGGAGCGCTGCGGAGTGGCCGCTCCGCGCATCAGTGCGTCCCACTATATAAGTAGAATTCTAAAAGAATTAAAATAATAATGAAAAGTACAGAAAACTGATCAGAAATGTTTTATCTGGCACATTTAAACCGACCGAGTCATTCATGCGAGCCCTGGCGATTCTTCAAAATTCCATTTTCTCTGTGCTAAGAATAACCTAAAAGGCGTGAGTGCACCTTGACGCGAGGAGAAAATAGATGTAAGGGGGCGTTCACTAATTACTTTACTCTACGGTCAGAGGTTTCCGCGTGGTTCCACCTCCAACGCGAATTTAATATTGGATCGAAATATACATGCATGTAAAGCATCAACAGTCCACATTAAAAAAAAAAAAATTACGCACGCCACCGATACTTCAAGATTGTTTTCACAAATTTCCTCTCATTCTTTTGTACGTGATGATAAAATGCCGATAAAAATGAAAACGCCATGTCGTCAACATTCGTCTTTATGCGCAAAATTCTTTTTCATATTTTTCCGCGCAATTTCAGATGTGCTGGTGCATGAAAATACAAGTGCCAGTTTGATTTTCAATAATCCGGGCGAGTTTCTCGAACCTAAAAATAATACATCTTACGTACAAGGCGCGTGTTCCTGACGCTTCTGATAGCCTGTTCCTCGGGAGTTCATTGGTACGTTTGCACGGTGCTCCGTGCTGTAGCACTGAGCTCTATTGAACTCGAGCGACCCACAAACTCAGCTCTCCGTCCCGCGCTATCCGGCGAATTGGTTACACTTCCTGCGACGTCGTGTTCTCCTGATCGTTTGTCGACTCTACTTGATCGACAAAAGTGTTTTGCGACGGATGGATAAGAAGCCCGATATGTAGACACGTGTCCGAAAAAAAAATCGAAGCGCAATAGGAGATTCTAGCTAGCAACCGCGCAGGGACATTGTCGTGACGGTCTCTGTGAGCTCCGCGTACAAACTCCTTTGATACTTCGCGGCTGCACCATCTCGCCCTCATGATTCCCTGTTAACAGAGTAGAGACTTCTGAGCTTCGATCTCGATTACTCGCACTCACCGCTCGTCTTTGACGACACCTCGGCGACGTACTCGACAATCGATATAATCGTAAGACTCGATAGGACCTTGAGTGTCCCTGGACTGACTTTCTACGATTTACGAACTCCTTCACTTTTTACTCTTCGTCGTCGTCGACTCGGTTCTTGGGTTCGAAGCTTCGTCGTGCCGCGTCAGAAGTATTCGTGGTATCGGTCATACGGTATAGTTCAGGATATAATATAGTATTACATACGTTGTAAGGCCCATACCGAGGCGCTGGACCTTTCTTCTGGACCTACTACTATATTGGGTTGTGAATTATTTCCACGCAGAAAAAGCGCCACAGAAAATTTCTGGTGATCGTCGAGACTCGAAGCCCAGACCTACTGCTTGTGAGTCGCGCTCCGACGAACTCGAGCACGCTCACGCTAAATCGCGGTTTCATACTATCTTATGTGTAAGGAAAATTTTCTGTTCGACTGACCAGCTCTGTGTTTGCAATGGCACGGCTGTTACAGCTCGGTCGGCGAACGCTTGCCGGTTGGCCTGTAAGATTAATATTTCTCTTCATATATAGATTACCCGCACTCTGCGTTTGCCTTTGACTACACGTCGCGAGTGTAGGCGCCAATCGTATACATATAAGTAGAGATATCGTCGTCAGACGCGGTAGAATTTTTGTGTTGAGTGTAAGTTGCAAGCTGATAGCTGGTCAGTAATAGAAATTTATATTGCATCCAGACTGCATCGAGTATACTGCGTGGATACTTCTTGCGGTTTCTGTAGCTCCAATAAATAGCTTCTCTGCAGTGGATTTCGCTTATTCGGTGGATAATGGTTCTGCAGCTGGTGCAATTGTAATATAGAAAGCCTCAAACGCACGCACGTAACACGTATCGTGCTAGCTTCCCTTCGGTTTTCCCGTGTACCAAACTCTAATGTATAAGAAATGTATTTAAACCTGTGCTACCAAAGTTTCTCGTTTTCATTCAAACGGGTGATTTCATATTAAGTAAGGAGAGTTCGGGGATCTGTTAAAATTCGAAATTTTGAATTTCAAATAATTGACTACGTACCACAGTATTTACGGTTTTAAGTAGATACAGATTATTCGGAATATTAAAATTCTTTGGTCGATATGAATTCTTTCGAATATATGGATTGCTCACCAGATCTGGTATGGGCAGTAGATATGAATTCAGTGACACATATGGAGGTAGACGTGGATCCTCCGGAAGATATGGATTGGTCGACAGATATTAATTTAGTGACATATATGGAGGTAGACGTGGATCCTCCGGAAGATATGGATTGGTCGACAGATATTAATTTAGTGACATATATGGAGTTAGACGTGGATCCTCCGGAAGATATGGATTGGTCGACAGAAATTAATTTAGTGACATATATGGAGTTAGACGTGGATCCTCCGGAAGATATGGATTGGTCGGATGATACCCATTCGTCGGAAAATATGGATTGGTCGACAGATATTAATTCAGTGACATATATGGAGTTAGACATGGATCCTCCGGAAGATATGGATTGGTCGCACGATACCCATTCTTCGGAAGATATGGATTGGTCGACAGATCTGAATTCTTCGGAAGATATGGATACGTCTGAAAGTTGTTAAGGGGGCGATACATGTAACCGCCTCAATTTCTACCGTTTTTTGAGAACTGTTTAAACTGGGAAGGAAAGAAAAACAGAAAAAGAAATTTGAAAATTTTTTTTTTCTTAAAATGGCCGCCGTAGAAACGAATCTGCCGAGGCACTCTAGAAAAAAGACATCAATTTGCAGGTGTTCTCACGTCTCGTACAGTGATCTGAAATTTGAAAAATTCGTTTGTCCGTGTCCATAAAACGTTTATCTTCTAGTTAAGCCAAAGAAAAATTTTTTAAGTAAAAAAATCGTGAATGGGCACACCTAAGAAAAAAAAGTTTGATTTTTTCCCCTTTTTTTCAATGGTTTTTTTGGTAAAAAGGGTTACTTTTCGAACATTTTTTTTTCATTTGCATTCTGAGTGTGACCACCTAAACATCTTTCAAGCAAGTCATCTCGAGATAAATCGTCAAAAATCCGTTTAATATGGTTTTGAACATCAGCATGTAATGGAACTGGATGTTCAATTTCTTCGGGGTTTTCGCCTGATGAAACAACTAATGAAAAATAAAAAACAAAATTGATTTTTTTTTACATGTATCGCCATCCTTAAAACTCCGTTCGATAGATAGGAACTCCGTTCCGTTTGAAAAATATTAAACCTAATATGCTAAAAAGGACTTTTTTTTTGTTTCGTTGGTTGGCTCGTCTCTGCAAAAACCTGTGCTACTCTACGGAGAGTTGCACAACCGAACACCAAAAATATACCAACCACAACGAGTAGAGTTGAGTAACCAAGGAAAAATCTTTAACTGCAACCGGGAGTCGAACCCAGGCCTACACTTGCGAGTCGTGACCAAAATTCATTCGGCCACGATTTTTGTTAGTGTAGGATATTTTGTAACGATATTATGTAGAACAAGTATGTTTATATGACTGAGACTACTGACGTCTGGCGGGAGCCGACAAAGCTCCGCAATCGAGAATCCAATTGGCGACAGCGGATAAGGAAGAAGACGAAAAAGGGTGAAGGAGCCCGTTCGAGTTCCGTGAAACAAAATACCGTAACCCAGTAACGATAAATTTCCCTCGTAGAAAACGGTTCGGTCGGTCACTTACCACGTATTACCTCGGTAGAAAACGGTACACTCAATGGAACGCACTTTGTACAAGGAAATTATGAAGACAACACGAACAACTGTCCATGCTACGTTTCAACTTTATCAACCCTTATTACTTTTTTCGCCCATCTTCAAAGTTATCTTCATTGTCCCAAACACTGCGTTCAGAATTAATTGTTTTATCACCTTTGGAAGATTCTACTAATTATTTTTGACCGTCAATTATCGTTCGCTAAAGTTTACTAGACCGACTATTTCCCATGGATACGTCTGCAAGCTTTTTTCAATTTTCCTTTGGTATCGATCGGCCCGAATACAATCTATTCTTGAGGTATCTAAGCTGCTATCTATCGAGCCCCGAATAGATGAGAATCTGTTCGATTCGTCGGAACGGCCTGGAAAATGGAATATATAATGAAGTAGAATGTATGTGTGAAGAATATATCTTATACTCAACGGTTCCCTTTATAACCGAACTTCCCTCTAGAACGGAATACGAGATTTCTCGTATTACGATTTTGGAGCTGAAACCCTAATATATTTCGTCCGTCGTATAGATCCGAGGGTAGACGTGTCCATTATCCACAGGAGCTTCAGTCATTTGATACTCGCCAAAACTGGCCCGCCTGTCCGGTTACTCGTCGCATCTGGGACGCGACTTAAGTTTATGCCATTTGTATTTTCTCCGCTGTTTCGTCCAATCAAATCCACTCCGGCGATCCGAACAGAAGCGCCGTCGGGCTTAAGCGAACGGCATCCTTAATCCCCCTCGGTACGTACCTTGTTCCGAAAAACAAATGAATCAACGACCACCTGTTTCCAATATCTTCGCTGCGACATTAACGCGATTCTTTTCAACGCACAATATTCGGGGGATAAAGAATGGGAAAACAGTCGCTTGAAGAAAATGTGAGCGAAATTCAGACATAAGACGGTACAATGAATACACTCGAAATAGTTAGAAAGTTCAAACTCCCCAATGGTCGTCAGAAATAATAAAATGATTCGATACTTTATTCGAAGCCAAACGGCGAGGATAAAAATCGTCGTTCCAGAGAGGAACAGCGGGTTAAAGGAGTTTCAACGGCGCAACAAAGCAGGCTAACAAAAAAAACGAGAGATATGAAAAAGACTACGCTCGCAATATTGCCTGAAATGGAATAATCATGTGGAGTGTGGAGCTGCACATCCGAAATTGTAAGAGCGAAGGCTTCGGTTAAAGTCCCAAGTCCACTAGTCATATTTCCCCTGCACGAGCATACAAGAAGTTCGTGGATTAATATGATTAAAGCTGTCGTTTCCGTCGGAGCTTTTTTGAGCGATGTGAGTCGTCGCCCGGATTCATTAATTCGCTTAGTTCCGTCCAGTAATCTCTTCTCTTCTCGAGGCGTTGGAAGAGTGTCACAAGGTTGAATGTATTAGGTGCGTCGTTAGTTAGAAAAGAAAATTACGTCGACGAGTTCAGCGTCGACTGGTGTGTTATTCAGCTTCTCCCATCGTGACGTGAAATATGCGAAGAATAGGATGAAAATAGTACAGAGATTTTTTATGAGAACCGGAAATATGTCTCTTCACAATTTTTAACCGTTTCGCTTTCGCTGTCGTGTCATGAATTGAGAATGGGTAACTCGATGCGTTAACTCTTCACGTTGTCGCTCTGACACCGTGCAATAAGTTAGGATGCTACAAAAAAATCTGTAATCATTCACGGACGTACTTTGAAGTGTTGTCGTTTTTTTTTAATGTGGAAAAAAAATAATTAAGAAGATCCCTATCATTTCTGTGCTTTGAAGAAAGCACGGTCCTTTAAAATTAAACAAACGTCCCCGGTACCTAAAGGGCAAATACTCGGAGTCACTTTAAGCTTCCTGCACCCTTCACATTTTAAATCCCACTTATTATATGTGCCTTTTATTATTAATTGACTGAGTGCCTTACTTCATCAAGTAGAGCTTAGAATTACAGGGGCTTAAGTCTTCTGAAGGGACTCGAAGTTAAGCCCGTAACCACTAGAGACATTACTATATATCTACATCATGGTATTATGTAATAATAATAGTATAATGTATATACATATTTATAAATGTATACACCGAAGAACTCGCTGATTTTTTCTGCTCACCTGTGACGTGGAATCTTTGAAGTTTTATCTTCCGTCGGGCGAATGCAGAAACCGAGAGTCTTTCAACATGAACATTTCTTTAAAGTCGGCTCCTCGTCACTATGTCAGCGTTACTTTAATGCGTTTTGAGTACTCTCTTACTCGTCACCCATAAAAAAAATTTTCTTCACACACGTTCAACGGAAGGTAAATCTGTAAATGAAATCCAATTCGGACTAGCAAAAATGTTGCATTCCTTGCCGATGTTTATTTGTTTTTTGCTCTTTTAATGTCAAGATTCTAATTATTTCATACCATGATGATGGGATCATCGCGTACGCTCCGATCCGTCAACCTTCGCGACTCATTCTCGCCGCGATATAAAACTTTCTTAGCAAGTTATTAATATCGTACAGGGTACTCGGAATTTTTTTAATAAGGCGGGATGAAAGATAAAGACTGTTCGACGATAGATTAAGGAGGTTTGTTTCCATTTTTTAATTAATTTCTTTGCCATCGACATTGAGTATTCAATTAGTATAGTAAATTTAATCATGTTACAAGAGCGTTTTATGAAGAAAAACTTCGTTACCGGCACAATGAACAGGCAGTGTTGTACGAGTGCATTTCGAAACCAGCATGAAGTTGGTGAACATTCTTATCGAATGTCGAGTTTCCTGGAAATCTCTCGCGATTTCGAAATGTCGAGTCTCCCCTGCTGGCACCGTAGATTTCACGCGACACATACATATTCATGGAAAAGAAACAGCAAAGCTCGGCAAACGGTTGCACTTCCTTACTAGTGCTACGACTGGCTATCTGGATAGAGTTTCCAAGTGGAAACGTGAGTCTTTAAAGGGTACAAGAAGTGTTGTCGCGAAAGACCTAGAAACACAAGAAGTCACTAGAGACGATGCGCGAGAGCAAAGGAACACAATATCTCATATGATTCGTCTTACGAATTCACAAAGTTATATCCGCACTAAGGTGCAGTGCTTGCTTTATGCCTTATCTGTGAAGTAACTCCATATCGTGTATGGCCGAATGGAATTTCAATCTGAGAGTTATTCGCGCTCGCGGAAGAATTTCGACGGCGTTGTACTCGGCACAGAGATTTGACATCGAACACTGTTACGGATAATTAATTTCCGGACAGTAATTCCTTGACGAGGATGCTTCTTACCAGAGAAAGAGAGCTCTAGACACGAGCAATTTTAAGGTGCGTGAGAAACACCTGCATTTTTGCGACATCGAGTCCAAAAAACAAGCCCTAAATAAATTGCATCATTGAGCATGACTGAATTTTTAAAAGTCTCCTAAGCGGTTTTGTCAAGGCGCCGTTTTGCGTCGAAAACCGAGTTGACGAAAGCTCACCTAGAGGCGTCGGTAAAAGCAGGCAGTCTGATCCTGATGCTTCGAGTCGAGGCCGATACCGACTTTCGAAGTAGATAATCCTCCACAGCGGAAGCCGTTAGCGGTTTCGAGCTCACCCGAGCTCGAAATGGCTCACTCGTAGGCTCGAGGCATATAAAGATTCCGTGGTTGGTTAAGTTTTGTTGCGGGTTAGAAATTCACCCTAGTCGTTTTATCTGTGGCGAAGTAGACGGCATGGTGAGAGGCGCCTTTGACGATAAAATTAGGGGATATGCGTTTTGTATTCTACATTAAAGAAGGATCATCTAAGAAAAATTACCATATCGCATTGTAGGATGGTTCTGGAGTGTCACCTATGGTGGAAAGTCATAAAAAAGACGTACACAGTAAAAGAAACTCCATGTTTAACAAATTTTTGTGTTCACAACTATCTACAATTATTTGGTTTCTAATATTACAAAAAGTTGTTCGTAAAAGTGACACAATTTTTTGTAAAGTGAACACGATTTTTTTTTACGATTAAAAAAAAAAATTATGAAGGTTTGTAGACACAAAAATTACCATTTTTACGGTGTGCTAATATTTGTTAAATCTTTCTGTCAGTATACTTTGTCGGTAAAATAAATGCACCTTACCTTATAATTCAGTACCTTAGTTCTTACAATATGTATTGGCGAACCACATTGCGGCTCACCAGAAATGATTCACAGAAACGAACTAGCTGACTTATATCGCTGGAGGGATTAGCGCAGCCTTCATTATCGCGGTCTGAAAGAAAAAAATTCGCGGACTGGAATCCTACCCTCGTAATCGCACCGGTCCAAAGCTCGCGGAGTCGAGCGACGTTCAGAATCCCCTCAAGTACAGAGTTGGCACTTACGGCATTCTAGTGTGCTTGGGATTCAAGGGCTGTAATATCGTAGAGCATATATGAAATTTACATGCACCACACATTACAGTCAAGATTTCGGTACTGGACGTAATGTATGTGAGACACGTGTTGCGGACACATGTTATCGTATTCCGGACGAAATGTGTATAACATTCACGAGCATTTTGTAGCTTTAATTAATTCGAACCGACGTGTCTCCGTACAAGGCGGAGTGTCGTATGTGTTTACGCACATTGCATATGTGTGTAAAATTAATAGCATATGCAGATATAACATATGCAGAATTAATAGCATATTCGATGTGTATATTCTCCGGAGGGTGGAATAGCGTATTAGATCGATTAGCAACTCTGCCATCGTTCCGGCCAACGGATACTCTGTGTATAAATCCAATAACTTGAAACATTTTCGCTGCTTATAGCAGGAAATTATTGACTCCGATAATTCTCGAAATTATTCATCACTTTGCACATTGCGTATGAATTGAATAGTTTGTAACGCTCCCTCGCTGCCATGTCCAAAAATGACCGATTTCGATAATTTTGAAAATTATTAATCCGTAGGAACGTACGTAGTCAACTTTTTCATTTTAACCGAAATCGTTGATGCACCAAAGTTCGACGTCTTTGAGGATTTTTTTAACAATGTTTGAATATTCAATTGCAGACGATATTGTAATAATTTCTGTAGGATTATCGATCTTTATGTAAACGTCAGAGGGGAGAAATAAATTTTCGGTTGAACCCGGAAAATTAGTATCGCGTTGAAAGAGGTGCGATGTTCCGTCTGGTGGAACAATGAAACGACTACCAAATATTAAAGCAAATTCATTTGAAGCATCGCTCCGCGTGTACCAATTATTCAAGTCGGTGCGAAGGTGTGATTGAATTTTTATATTAATTTAGGGGGTGTGCTTAGAACTATCCTCTTTAATCCTGACGAAGTTAATAATTCAACGTAGGAAATTTCTCGCGTATGTTCGCCTCGACTGGATATGAAAACCTGTACATCTCATCGCCATTTATGTTTTTTTTTCGTATTATATTTATAGTTTACGAACGAGAAACCGGGAAAACAAATACGAATGTTTGCCAATGTGTTTGCTCTCTCCTATTATTATTGCCATACAAGACACACCGAGAATCCGTAGTCGGACTTGTTTCCAGGATTCATATCCGCCGCAATATTCAGATGATATTACAAACATTTTTATTTATTGTATTTTTTTGTCGAAAAGACGCATTTATATTGTAAAAGAATATATAGCTTAATATTGGCTGAAGCGCACAATTATTAGTTTAGGTTTGTTTCGTCAATAGGTGAAGGGACGGACGATCGATACAAGACCGATCGTCGTGTACAAATGTCTGGACTGAGACATCTGAAAGAACGTGACAGTTCGTGCTTGAGATATTTCGCTGCGATTGTACTAATAATATCAGCCCGAAAACCAAATACGTGCGTTATTCATTCGTCGTTCCAATATACACGATCGAATTTCTTATTTGATCCGCTTAAGATAGTGGAGATATAAAAGTGTTTAACGAAGCTATTATAGACGACATCGCCGACGATGCGCGTCTGACCACGAATTCGTCCGAATATGCCTGAGGTTGGACAAGTTCCCGATTAGTTGCAAGGTTTAACTCGGTTCGGGCGATTCCTAAACCGACCGCAAAAAACCCTGCCGGGCGATTCTTATTTTTAGGCGAGTATCCGCCGATCGGAGTTTCTTAGCGCTTGGACGGAAATTTGATTGAACTCGCCACGGTCTAACTACACCATTATAATTACAGGTTTTGACCAGGTGTAATTGAGGTCTCGCCCGATTGGGACAATCCCGTCATGGATCGCAATCGAACTCCTACGAGGAAATTTACTCTTTAAACGAGTTTTGGCTAATTCGTAGGTATCCTTATAATCCCTGCACTTAAACGTCTTCCAATATCCAATTCACTCCGTTCCGAACGTTTGCTGAAACGCTTTGGAGCCCGCGGCTGAGCATCTCTTCCGCTCATTTTGCACGAATATTCGAAGTGCATTCGGCTCTGTTAATGAAGCCTTGCTGGTCGAAGATCAATGTTTGCTGTTTGACTCGGTCGAATTTACAAACACGGGGATTGCAAGTTCGATCCTTGAACGGACCGACACTATTCATTGCCGGTTTTCAGCGAATTAGCAGCGGTTTAATAACGCATAAGCGATCATCGACGCATCTTGAAATTAGTGTTTAGCTGTGAGCTCGATTTCGGCCAATCCCTCCCGGAATCTCGATCGGTGCGGATCTCTATAAAAAAAATTCCCATCCTATGAAAATATTAATAAAAAATTCAATTTTTTTCTTAGGCAGCCCGCAATTTAATTTCACTCGAGTCATTGACATTTTTTCCAGTGTAGTTACATCGAACGATAAATAAAAAAATTCTTTACCCCAAAATTCCACTTTCACAAAAATCGTCTTTCAAGTGGAGCGAACCAGCCGATGACTGGATGCGTTCAAAGGACACTTTCCATAAAAGAAGTCTATTTACCGTCTTCATCTTTTTAACTGTCTATTCACTAGCCAGCTTACCCTAATTGCTTCTTGTATCAAAGAGAAGCCGGAGCAGAGGAAGTTGGTATTTGTAGCGTTTGCCCAGCTCTGGAACAGATGCAACTTACCGACGAGTATTCAATACTGGATGGTCACAAGAAATGCTGGATGTTTCGGCTCCTCTCTGCAATTGGTATATCCCTCGAGTAATCCTTCAATTTCGAAGTCGTTGTTTTACCTCTCACCTGCGATTATTAATATTGTAGCTTGCGGGCGTACGTGACGCCTTACAGGCGAAATTCTCGGTATTGCGCCCGACAATACAGAAGCTAGACTGTCCCGAATCGTAAGCTCTTACTAAGTCCCGGAGACGTGGCGATACGACAGGCGCCTTTGATGGGTTCTTCACCGAGGCGTCTACATCAGACATCGCGGAAATATCGAACACAATGCTGTACACGTACTTCCGTCGTTGCTACCACATATATTTTCTTGTTTGCGTCGCTGCTCCGAAGTGGAAATTATTGAAAATCCCTCGTACGCCATGGGAGAAACAAACGAACCGATATGATAGCTCGAACACCAGTGCGAACACTGGTTACAAAAATTAATTAAAAAACGTTGGAGTGAGAAATTCCATTGTAGGTACAAAAAAAAAAAAAAAGAAACGAATAAAATCATCCTATCGCCTCGGCATTGACGTTGAATCTGTCCTGTTGCGCCTTTCCATAGTTCAAACTCCACAGTGTAACTTTTCGTGCCAATATTGTCAGACGATGAAATTATTTTTTTTCAAACGAGTACCGTTCGAGAATTTTGAACAACCGTAACATCAAAAATTGCTCAGTTGTCGCACTCACCGGAGAACATATTTCGAGAAAGACCGAAAATATGCGCGCCGCTTTCTAATTTAGAAATCTGATATTGATCGCAGCAGGTACAATGGCCATGTGATTTTTTTTTTTTTACATTTTTCCAATGCGCAATTGAGACGAAATTTAGGTTGGAAAGATAAAACCACCATTGCGTACGTAGAACTGTAAAGAGTGGGTGAAATTTATTCAAGTTCCTACGTATATTCCCTGCGTCATGGTTCACGAAAAATGCCGGGTCGCTGGTTACGCAAGAGACCGGACTGTGATAGATATGAATTTAATACAGGAGCAGAAAGCGAATGAGCTATTCGTCCGATGAATGTACACCGCTGATTTACAGACTCATCCGGATGGGGAACGACGAAGGAGGCGAAAGCAACACACACATGGAATATTAAAACATCGAATTTGCATCGAACTGTTCTCATAACAGTCGATATACATTTATATATATGATTTATTATGAATATACAGCTTTATTAACATTTTTTAAAAATACGTATACATATATTTTTATACAGTTAACACATATTCGTATCACCGCTCGAAATTCACTGCAATCGAAAGATATAGAATTTTTTACGACGAAATATTTATACGCATTGGAAATAAAGACTAGAAAAAATGCTGTTGCCATTTTCAGCAATATTGCGAATGAAAAAAAAACATTGAATCACGCAATAAAATTCGTCGTGTAATGAGAAGTCCATTTTTTTGAGGCCGAGACTACCGTCGGTCTCGAGAAATTTGTACATTTCATCAGTCAAACCGAATATAAAAAAATTATTCGTTACATCTTATCGTCGACCCACGGCACTTTTCCAATGAAAAAAGTTCTTTATGAAAAATTTGGAAAACAAAATTCCGCATCCCCAAATTTATGGGAAACTTTCTTCATTTGTCGCCGTGCGTCGTACGTCTCGGCCAATATACGCTAGATTGCGGCGCGGAGTCACGAGGATTTTAGCAAACTTTATATTTATCTTTCTCCCCTTAACTTAACTTCATGCAGAATTATTATCAGCGTCGAGAAGAAAATTTATGTTGAGAATCTATTTACTCACAGACACGATAATCTCGTTCGAGATTCTCGAGTCTCCCCTCGCGCATTCTCGACGGATGGATCACAATTCTTCGGGCGAATTTGTTCTTCGATCTGTGCGCATTTTCATCAAATTCGAGATTTATATATTACTTACTCGTTGACGTGTCGTTGTTTTGGATAATCGTTCGTGCGGAAGCGTGTTCGATTGCGATTATTCCAGGTGTATCGGCAAATAGCTGTGTCTCAAATAATCGTTGCGTTTTCCCTCGTGTGAATTTTCTCGCAAATGGAACGCGAATTCAGCCGTAGCGCTTGCACGTGGCTGTCGGCCGTGCTGTGTCGCCAACGTATCGACGTTGATTTTAGTCTGCCTGAAAGCAGAGCGCATCAATTATGGAGCGTGATGTCTAAATGAAGATATCCGGCAATTGTTCGCTCCGTTGAACGTAAATCAGCTTAGCGCAAAGTGAAATTCGTGCGTAACTCGCAGTGGAATATTGTGGCGTTTGTTCGAAAATACCCGCGGAAGATCGAAAGCCAATTGAACTCAACACTCGCTGATACTCCTCGATATCGTGTATACTCGCACAGAGATAGAGGTAATTTCGAAATTCCTCAAGTGTACGAAGTGATCAAACATTTGCGGGTTCCCTGCGAAACCGGGATATTATCGAACTTGGGTGCGTGCCGCGGACGTTTGATGTAGGTGGATTCTTTAAACTTAATCCCTCAACCTACACCGGGAATACTTTGGGTGTAAACTTTTGGGAATGCAACTTCTGGTTCTGTATTTTAAACGAACTGCGGATAAAGCCTGTCTCAAATCCGTGCAACTTTTTCCTCGCGGCCGTCGATAAGACACACGTTTTTATAACGATGTATTATTATAATTTTCAGTTAAAAAAATGTAACCAGGAAAAAATAAAATCGTGCGACTGCATTATTGGGGGACGCAGACGGCTCCGTTTTTCTAATTTAATAGCCTGAAGCTTACTCTTGAAAAAATTTATCGATAATTTGACAGTTGTCTCTGGAGAATCAACGAGGCTGACGAGACAAATGCCTGGGCTTAAAGTCTCCCCTCTAAGCGATGTGAACCACGTTATAACTGCGCTATATACAGCACTTAGCGACGATTGCGGATCAGGCGAGACGAACAACTCGCGGTGTGTGCTTTCGCCATCGACTATATGAGAAACCATACTATTTTAATTCCGTCAGCGACACTTTGGGAGGGCAAAAAATCTCGGAGTACATTTTTCTTAAATTTCTTGGAAACAAACGTTTATGATATATATGTATATATTTTTTATTTGTAAGATTATGACATAACACGCCTTCCAAGGTGCTCAGCTTGCCCGTCAATCCGTACAGTAACAAGTTCGTAAATTTCGTAGCAAAATCAATGGAACGTGAATTTTCCAAAAATTTATTTTCGTTTTTACCGAAATCTGACGAATTGAAGAGAATTCAATGGCCGTCCGTTCGTCGAAGCCTTAAGGGCGACAGATTTTTTTTCGCTTCATGCCATGCATGTAGATAGTTCGGAAATATCGAATGACGAGGCGTGGGATTTTTAAAAACAAATTTCAATATTATTAGAATCTGAAGAACTGAATTTATTAGAATAAAAGTTGGAATATTGGAGGTGGTTACAGCCTTTCGGTGACCGCGAAGCTCGAGAGATTTTTTTTTCGGTTTATCGGATACCGAGTCCGTGCAAAACACGCTGTGGAATAAGTGTCAAAAAAGACTCCCAATACATAAAATTTGTAATTAATTATATGTGCAAAATAGTGTGTGACAATTGGGACGTGTCCGAGAATTGGTACAGTTACCTTTATCGGTAAAATTCGAGGTACGCGACAACCTAATAATAGTTGCTATCAGCGATCCGACTTACCTGATTGTGAACGTCCGAGATCGGAGCGGCGAGCGCCTCCCATTTCTTGCATCTGACGGCTGTTCGTGTTCGATCGGACTAGCATGCAGCAACAGATGATTTTCTGGAAGTACACTCGAAACCTGTGGAAAAATTGATAAGCATTGCAATCGACCGGGAATCCGGAGGTCTATTTTTTTTCTTTTTTAAAATTAATTATTCGTCAATCAAACATTCGACTACTGCCAGCATTCCGGCATTCGATAATTGTTTTTTTCTTTTTAACGAAAAAATTAAATATCCCTTTCCCTCCTAATAAAGTATTCGCTGAAAACCAGAAAAACTTGATCGCATGAACGAATGTTATCGACATTTGGAATTAGCGGCTTGAGCCACCGTTCAGAACCATTTTCGTCGTGACCTATCGAATTTCACGGTTCGTGAAAGCTCGCAGCAAAAAGCACTGGTCGCAAGCGCGACATTTTTTGCTCGTTTAGAAGCTCAACCACATGCTTGAAAAATTACGAGTCGACATTGTGTCATTAATTTTTCCGACAAAAAACTCTTTTGCAGGATGTCTTTGGGACAATAAATATAATAAATGATCTACTAAGAAAAAATGTCTTGCAAAAAACATATTTTTTAATGTTGCAAAGCTGAGGAAAATTGTGTCTGTGTCTGCATTGATAATGAAAGTCGTGGGATTAAATCGATTCTTTCTCCGCAGCGTCTTCAAATGTCGAGCGATACGTAAACAGAAAATCTACCGAAATACTATTTTACGTGGATAGAATCGTCCAGCACGATGAAAAAAAAGTTGGATCGACTTCGTCTCTGCGATTTGTCCATCGATCTTCGAGTCCCTCGCGGCGATGCTTTTTTAGTTTAATCATGTTTAATGCTAAAACCGCATGCAAAAATTACTTTTCACGAATTTTTGGCCATGTATTGCGTCTTTTTATCAACCTCCAGGTATAAAAAATAAAGTAAAAAATTCTAATAATTGTTAGAAGCAGTTTGCTCGAAAGTACATATCAGTGGCCTGGAATATTGTTGGAAAATGCACATTCGAATTCGAAAGGTATTCACCATCGATTTCCTTTATAGAGCGCTAGTGAAACGGAAAATGTGCGTATTTGCCTCGGTTAACTGGAGAGATTCCGCACTGCAGATCTCTCACCCGGAGGGTGACTTCGACTTTTGCTTATTCTGTATTATCTCACTTTCTTAATCAAAGTGTTGCCGGCATTCATTCTTTTACCCTGCGGCTTCGGTATAAACGTTTGCAGTTTCATTTCTGTGAGCAAGCTTTTTTCTTACTCGTGCGTTCCTCGAGTCGCAGCTCATTAAATTTTTGTACTTCACCGTCAGTTGTGATTTATCGAGATCCGTGGCGTATTATTTTTATTTACCACCCTTCGGAGCCGGCGCGACGCTCCGGCGGTGACGGTGTCTTGCAATTGTCCCGATAAGACGGGGTCGTTGACACGGCGAGTCGATTTCTTTCGAGACCTCTATAATTGTTTTCGGCAAATTCGTCTCAGCGCTTGTCGTCGGTCAGAAACCTTCCAGACTGAATGTAATTTAATTCGACAGAGCATTTAATCGACAGAGCATTCAACTGCACTTCAACTCGGCAAAAACTTAACTTTCGCTTACTTTTTTTCCGTCAAGGTGTCTGAAGGGAGCGATCTGCACTTTAGAGATAATTGCGTTTTATGTTGAAACCGTTCGATGCTTCGCGTCGCGACTCGGCCTGCTCACAACCCGAGGTTCCGAAGTGTACCCTTTAAGAACCTCGCGATTTACTGCAAAGCTTGGTCACGCCCGATAAAACTTGCCTCCTCGCAAGTAAGTTATCGCGGTTTCAACAGCGGCTTGCTCGTTCATCGCGTCTCCACTTTTTTGTCGCGCCTCCTTCGTTGTTTCTCTTTTCGTCGCTCATCGTTTGCTCTCCGCGCGGAACAGCTGTGATTAATTATTCGCAAACGGGTTGTCGCCCATTCTTGGATTTCATACAGTCGAGTTTCGTTGTGATAATGGAGCGTCGTTAAAAGCGTCTACGAGAGCTTGCCACGAAGGAAAGTTCAACTCGGTCCGTAGTTTTACGTGATAATTTCGGGAAAATTTAGCTCCGGCGAAATTTTCGACTCGCGGAGGGCAAAACTAGAGATTCGTTGTTCCGGAAAATGGTTTCAACGGGGAAAACGCTGTCTCGAACGCCTTCAGACGAAATGTCTGGTTAAACGATTCGTCTCGGGCAAAGGGGTCGAAGTTTCTCGAACGGAGATTATGTCGCATACCGGTCGTAAGGCAGAAGCAAAGAGGCGCGAATTAACGGAAACTCCCCGAGCGTGACAAAGTGTGTCTGTGGACTTCGGTCTCAGCGACAGATGGAACGGAAATTGTTCGTCACGACTATTCAATCGCCGAGTTAGATCTGCTCGGAAAGACAGTGATATATTTCGGACATCGCTACGATGCACCGGAAGTTCTCCTTGAAGCGTCACTTCTGTTCGGCTCTTGTGCAGTGGAACCCGATTTTTTTTGTACCTCGCTTAGCTGGAATCGCAAGCGGGAAACGAGCTTTCCGAAACACACCCAAGGTACTGAGCAGTTCACGTCATTATACGTAATTGTAATTATTCGCGAAGTTCTGGGAAACACTACGGGTGAATAAAAAAAAATTAAACTAGAGACAGACTTTTCATTTTTCACGTAATTAAATACGAGTTGTTTGTCTAAATTTCCTACTAGTTTGACACATGGAAAATTTCATTCTTATGGTTATTTTGAAATATTTGTGACTCAGTTCTTATATTTCAATTAATAAGATTATTAAGGCCGAAACGCGATTGCTACTGACTTGGAAAACCGGGAAAAGTCGGGGAATTTTAGTTAATTAATTTTGTAGCAACCATGCTGAAATTCACGTTTCGCTGTAACTTTATCTGAGCCAAGAAAAGTGGCCGAACCGCCACGATATCGCGGAATTTTGAACTTTTCCGCGTGAATTTTGTCTAGACACATAAATTTGTGGGAAGGTTTGTAGACGATTAAGTTTGAAGAAGTATAAAACTCACCGAGTGTTCATCCAGTAGTAAATAATGGGATTCACCATGGCGTTGGACATCGCGAGCCAGTAAAAACTCAGATAGACGTGCTGTACGTAAGTGGTTCCCGTAAAGTGTTGATAGTGATAGAGAAAAATGAAGAATCCGTGATACGGTAACCAGCAGACCGCAAATATTGTCACGACTATGATAAACATTTTTACCACCTGCGGGAAAATCGAAAGTAATGAAAAAGTCAAAGTATGTATTTATCAATAAATATATTAATAAATTATCCATCAGCGAAACTTGACGGAAAATTTTTTCAAAGCATATCAAGTAAATTCCTGAAGGGAACTGGAGGAAATTAGCTTCGCGTAGAGTTGATAAGATTCTTGAGCAATTAAAAATTATCGACGAAATAGAATGTGAACGAGAAGGTTGCTACGTTCAATGGGGTTTCAGTGGGGTTTCCAACCTTTCAATGAGAGTCAAAAGAAAGCCATTCAACTGCATTTGCTATTTGCATCCGGTCTATACAGAAGACTGCAAGGCAACAAAGTTACGGGCTGGTCGCAAAGGATGGCATGAGACTAGTACCGTAGTGGATCCCATTTCAAGGGATACCGGCCAACTCTGGCGAAGCTGCGATTACCCATAGCATCAGCGTATAATCGATATATCGAATCTGTCTACCTCCACGATCGGTCACGCGTATTAACGCAGGGTGGAAAATTTTGAGGGTTGGAGGTCGTTTAAACTTGAATTTGCAGGGCGGCGAAAGCTAAAATTTCACCTGATAGACCGTTTATTTTTCACGCTTGGCGGCGATCGATTTCATTTTCTTATTTCCCGATTCGTGAAACAATTTTAATTTTTTTTTTTCAATTGATCTTTTGACCGTAGTTGAGTCTTTTGATATGTACATCGTTTCATTCAACTAAAATTCTAACCAAACCATATTGTCGGGAATGCATCCTGCACCCGTGGAGCATTCTTAATCGGTGTCGTCGATTGCCCCATTAGGTCAGTTCAATCATGTTCTCGATGTTCTTTATTTTATTCTTTTAACTGTAAGGTAATGAGTTTGACTTTCGGTTTATATACCTTACGCTTCGATTTCATGGATTCCTTTTGATGCTGAGTGTACTCCCCTATGGATTTCGAGCCCCACAACTTTCGGCCCATGAGCGTGTAGCAAACTGCCATTACTGTCATGGGTATGAGGTATGTTACTCCAAGGAATACTACGTTGTATCTGAAACAAGAAAATCAGCGGGACGTAACGTCTGCCGAATAATCGAACATAAAATCGGTACTGAGAGGGACACAGATTATCGTACATCATTCGATGATGCATCACATTATAAATTAATTAAAATTAATGTAAAACGCGCCGTACTTCGCACGTACAAAACTAATTTATAGAACAACCTGCAGTGGCAAAAATGAATTGTTGGATTAATCAAGGAGCGATAGCATACGTTCAAAGGTGTTTTTCGGTTTGGTACAATAAAAAATGAACAAACACCTTCGTTCGTCCAAACCATTAAAATGATGTTTTTCTATGCGCGTTATTTACGCGTTGCATGGCCTCTACGATTCACTTAAAGTGGCGGTCCGGAATGATTTTTCAACAGTACCATATTATACATTCATCGTTTGTTTTTTTTTTCTGACAAGTGTTTGTAAAAAGAGATGCTGATGGGGGGCAGGGGGGGGGGGGCGAAATACATTACCGATGGCCCAAATTTATCTCGTCCCTTTTCTAGACCGAGATTTATTTGGTCGCGACGTCGATGAGTGTCGTCGGTTTCTGTAACATTTATATTGCATTGCTGGGACGAAAAAGAAAACAAATTATTATTTTTCCTTGCCACTATTTTGTTTGGCGATTGTTTTTATAAAAAATTAATGAAAAGTGTGCAATATAGCACCGTATAAAAAATCTTCACATTACTTTCTGAAAAATCCATTAATTTTACCGATTTAAGCCTTTTTATGATTTATTATTATCGTTAATATTATATTTTTTTATTCTGTTGTTAGTTGACCCGTCGTAGGTCTACCCCAACGTTTCGAGCACACGGACTAACAGTACTGTTGTCACGATTGCGTCTCGACGCACAGACACTTGAATTCGCCCGAAGATTTCTCCCCTGACATTCCAAGACTTAATGTACGGAGTGAATTAAATTCTAACCGGAGGGAATTGTCGAATAACGTTAGAATAAAGTGATTTATTTTGGATGCTCCGTAAAGCGCGTGCTGAGTCGTATCACTGTCAAAGCTCAAGCTTAACCAGATTAAGTCATATTTCGGAAAACATATTTAATCCAACTGAAGGTAATTAGGTCGGAGTAATTCTACAGCTCCCGCCGGTATCCTGCAAAGTGGCGCGGTATGTCGTGTACTTAATGGTACACATGTACTAATTTTGCTGCAGAGTTTCCTTGACCGCAACTGATTGAAAGCATACTTCTTATCTTCATAAGTTGCATGCAGTGTCATGAGTGAAAAAAAAATAGATAAACTATATCGGACCATTCACGGTACGAAGCGTGTGACAAACAAGTTCACACGAATCCGCGACTAACAGGTAAAAAGAAGTAAATCCAGAGGAAATAAATGTTATGTTTGGGATATTTAGGAAACTTGGGTGATTGGAAAAATCTGGTACCGTGAAAAAAAAATTCCAAAAACTGAATGGTTTTTCACCTACGATAGATAAATGTCGAATTATGAATCGCTACATTCTGACCGTTGGATATCACTTACATGTGCTCGGTTTTGCTGTTCAGATAATCACCATCTGGCCACAGGAGGTAACAAACGATCCGGGTCTTTCCGTTCGAATACCTGCGATAATCGTCAAAAAATTAGCGTTATTTCGAGTAATGAATTTGGTGGAATTTCGATGACCAGTTCTTTTTTTTCTTTTTTGGGGAAATATAATGTTCCAAAAATACAGAATGTAATTCCAACTTTGAAAATTTTGAGATTCGCGGATGTGGGTTTAGGGTTTTTTCCATTGTGTCGTGAAATTTTAGGGTGATCGGCCTCGATTCAGGTCGACAGTGTATTTTTCGCGTTGGGGATTTGCCGTTGCGACTTATATTGAAGGATTGCGACTTATACTGAAGAATTGTATTCTTCGGTTCAATATTGGATTCCAAACTATGTTATATCGGCGTAAAAAAGTTTTACGTACGATGTGTCCTCGATAACCTCGGCTGGTTTATTTCTCGACAAACAACGAATTTTGCCGAGAATAAAATTATTGGAAGAAGTTCGAGTAGCGGCAGTAAAGCGCAACGAATCATTATTGTTGCACTCGATAAATGGATAATTGGTAAGACGGGCGAAATTTCTCGCGAATTCTTACACGTCCGTGATTTCTGAATGCTCAAACTATCACGAAATTTCGTTAACTTCTCTCATTAGTGAGAGCGTGTTTTTTTTTTTGTTACAGAAAACTGTTTTCTTCTCGTTAATTGCTTTAGAGCAAATATACTGTATCTTAGCTGGTCGCACGAATCTCGCATCGATTGATACATTACTTCTCTATAATAAAAATCACTTTTCGATTTAAGTGAACTTAACTGTGTTCGAACGAATTTATTTGTCTGAAACAATTATTTTGGTCCTTACATCCGCTGGATTGGAAACGCGACATAAGGTTACCTTCTGGTCAATGTTGTGGAGTAAAAGAGACAAGGCATCGCCAGAACAGCCGACGCTAACCAGATCAAAACCAGGGCGACTATAGTTCTTCTGCGCGACATGTGATGTTTCAGCGGACGCATGATTGCCACGTATCTGCAACAAAAATAGTTTAACATTCGTGACATGTCCTTTACCCCATGGAATTTAAAAAAAAAAAAAATCAACAG
Organism: Listrodromus nycthemerus; assembly: GCA_963978505.1. NCBI lineage: Eukaryota > Metazoa > Arthropoda > Insecta > Hymenoptera > Ichneumonidae > Listrodromus > Listrodromus nycthemerus. Next base: position 23,685,876 of record OZ021679.1, on the reverse strand, counting down.
TTACCGCACGTAGCGCACTGACGAACTCACTGAAGTTCCGACGTGAAAATTAATTGGGGGAATCGAAGAGAAAAAAAAATTGACAGGAAACGTTAGCAGAGTCGCGGTTGGATGCGCGGCGTTAAACGCGAATCGGGATGTTCGGATAGACATTTATCAGTCGTGTCGCTCATCCCGACACCTGTTACTCCTAACGGATAATCCGAGCTGAAGTTCCGGGTTTCCTTCTTGTGATGACGATTAACTGGCGGGTGTCTTGTACGGTGCTGTACTCATTAGGGACGACAGAGGACGATAGAAACGCTTTAACGGCTACGTTGGTAGTAATTGAGGATTTGGAATTGTCGGGTGGCATCCGACGCTACAGAACATCTCGAATTGATCGTGGTAGATTTGACTGTGAATGCTGAATTCAAAGTCAGTTATCCGGAACGGGTTTGACGTGTCGGTTCGATATCTCGTGAGATAATAGTCGAAGAGCCCGTCTATCAGCGAGTAATCGGCTCGTTGTCACAACGATTTATTGTTTTAAGTTGTGGATATCAGCGCATTGCGATTTATCTGTAAAAAAAAAAGTTTGCACCGATTCCTTCTTAGTTGAGAAGTTCTCTGCATGAGAAGAATACACTGCAGTACAAATGTCTAGTAATTGCTGGTAGAAATTTTGCAACGGTAGATCCCGCGCTGGCGTTACATTACCGACGCTGAAATTACATTATGGATCGTCGAATTCTGCTCTAGTTTGGCGAGGAAAAGCCTTCTTAATACATTTCTTTCGACTCGCAACGGTACACAATAACAGACCGTATCTACTTGTCCGGACTACACGGCATGCAATTATAATTCTCGAATCGAATCTCAGAGATGAAAAGAGCGGCAGAACACGTTTCCTCGTGGCGTGAAATGTTTGCGAAATTACCGTTGAATTATATATTATAATGGAAGAAAAGTTTTTCTTCCTACCACTTGCATACAAGTAATGGGCTATAATGGTTTCATAAAAAGAGTATGTAAATTTAAATTGAGAAAACATGTGATTTATAGGTCTTCAGAGTTTGTAGGTTTCTGACGGGCACGGTACAAAATACATTCATCACTCTCGTCGTGGGATAGAAAACTCGTAGTAGGAATCATAAACGTAGCAATTCCATTTGCTGGTCGCCTCGTGGCATTGCTACTCGACAATTGAGAAGAATAGGGCAGAGAAACACGTGATACCGATTTATTGTTGTGTCAATCGCTCGACCATTTGCATCAACATGCTTCTTTTATCCATCCTTGATGTGTTATTCCGACGTGACATTTCATCGAACTTGAGAAATTACTGTTACATCAACGAGCTTCGCTGTTCGGTAAAGCAACTCTGAAAACATATCGACCATGGAATACAAAGTTGTTTTAAGTCTTTGATGGAAAACATCACATGTGCTCCCTTTCAAAAAAGCAGGTGTAATTACATGCATAATGCCAGGTTGACGGAGTTTTAATTTTTGAGGGAATTCTGTTCTAAATATATGTTTCGCATCTTATGAAGACCATTTCTTTCAATCTATCGATCTTGGAATAATTTTTCATCTCCACCATCGACTAGTCATTACAGTCCAATCTATGATTTTTGCGTCGAGAAAAATTATTTTCTTCCAAAGTCAATCTGCCGATTCCTATGTAAAAAATTAAAAACTATTATTTGTTTACCGGAAACAATTTTTTTTTATTATGAATTCTTTATTATGAATATTTTTTATCTCCAAGAGGTCGGTTTTACGATCGACCACAGCGTAGATTATCAAGCGAATATTCAATTTAGGTCATGTCTTCAATTGCTCATTCAGATTCCGTAGCAGCACTTGCCATACATAGGGTCGCAATCGTCGTCCCTTAATTCACTATTATATAACGCTGAGGGAAAATTGTTTCTCGGTGACGCCAAACGTCTATCACAAGTAATTTTAACAAAATCGAGTAAAATGCAATTGCATATATAGCAGTGTACTCGAAATTCCGAAAAGATTTTTCCAAAGAATTAAAGGTAGTCCCGAAGACTAGTTTTCAATGGAGAATGCAATATCGTCTTCAGTCGGTCACTAAACTACTCTCAGTATTATCGACGTTCGCTTTAACTGCCTGGAAAGTTTTTATCAGAAGCCAAAGAAATAGGAAACTCGACAGATACATAACAGACCATTATAAGCTTATCGCGTTGCGATGATAATCGATAAAAAAAATGTAATTTCGTGATTGTATCTTTCACGTGCGCGCTATCAAGGCTGTACTTTACGATGTTTGCAATATGCAATTTTGATAGCAGGCGCGACAGATATCTCACCTTGCTAGCCGATCTGTTAGCCGTACCGTGTGTATTCGCCGGAGGCCGAGCGATGAATTATTTGTTCGCGGTGGTTACGGCGAAAGGTGCGGTGAGTCGTTCACCACGTCAGGAACACCGGGCAGAAGATATCTGTAGCTGAGCTGTACTTTGGCAACAGTATCTTGTCGGACAAACGCCGATCGAGAATTCTCTCGTGACCGTCCTCACAACTTTTAACCACTTGTTCTATTTTTTCCTTTTTTTTTTTGTTTCACTCGAAGTCTTAACATGGTTTACAATTTGTTCTGGTGCCGGAAGAGAAAATAAGCGTGAGCAAGTATATTTTGCAAGAACGTGCTCTTTCGGGGGTTGGGTTCCGGGGAAGCAAGAAAAAAAATGATTAATAACGTCTCGGATCACACGGCTGACTGACGTGACATCTCACGTCGCAGCCCGGCGAAATTTAAATTTTTATCGTTCGTTCACTATCGGGAAATGTATTCCGTGTGGTGTCATGTGAAATGCTTCTTAGAATTATCTTCAGTGTAAACTAATGACCCGTACGAGTCACGTGCGTCCGGAGATTGAGTGTCAAGATGGCGGCGGCTCTTAACCCAAAGCTCCGATCTCTTGGACTATGCAAGGCATATAATTGAATATTTGGGAGAACGGATAAAAGGATATTTTTGAACTTATGTATGAGGTGAAAAATCACCCGAGACGATATTTTATAAAATAGCGACTTTTGCTAATTTTCGTTGCGTTTTCGTCTTGAAGTCTTAATTTTGCAGTCTAAACTAAGAAGAAAAAAAAATCACCGCATGCCATTAATCATTCTTTTTATTATTTAAAAACGAAGAAATGTGCGGAAAATCCTATTTACTGCTCGTAGGAATTTTGTACGTGGACGAAACACGTGTGGTGAATATCGGACCTAGTCGTGAGTTGGGTGGCAGAAGAAAAAATTGATACAATTTAGCAATGTTTCGATATAAACTCGATATAACCGAAGTGGAGTGGCCGGTTTTTTATTCTTAAATAAAGACGACATTTCGCTGTGTGTTAATTGATAAGTTACGGGGACGAGGAGTAGAATTTACATTGTATTTTTCTTTTCGTAACTCCATTCCTTTTTATTATCCCGTACGTTTTTGTACAAGCACGTGAATAAGGGAAATTAGGAACGAATACGAACTTTTTTTCTGCTGAGAACCAACCTCCGCGATGCTATTAAAAATTTGAATGGGTAGGAAAAAGCGAAAGTTCGCATGAAACTTTTCTTTTTCGCGTTTCCGTCTTGTATCTGGCAAATCCAAACTTTCGGGGTGAACACATGTATGATCTGTGATTTCTGAAGCCACCGCTGATGATCTTTGGAACTTCTTTTACTGTCCTTCACTCCGAAAGGTTCAATTGATGAGGGTCTAAATTCCGACCCGGAACACTTTTCCGTGACAGAGCGTGAGATATAAGAGTCAATATCGAGGGGGTGACACGAAATACGTTGAATGAAGCTAACGAAACCTACGAAACAAGTCCTGATCAAAGGAGGAACTACTTTTCCGCGCTCTTCCCAAACTGATCTAATGTATTTTACCCAGTATTAATAAATCTTGACTATTCGTCGTGTACAACGGAATAGTCTATCATGTATATATATCTGAATAGTATAAAAAGATTTCGACACCCTCGTAACCGTCGAGTTCAAGAATCTAGATGACCGGGGTCAAATGAAACAGGATGTGAAATATTATATGAGGCTCCTTATCTGCGGTCGAGGGGGGCACTGACATATTTTGACTCTCCTAGGGGGCTGCCCCTAACCTGAAATATTAAAAGGCTTTTAGCGGGGGTGGCTGGAGTCGGGAGGGGTTCCATCGGGGGTCGATATGTCAGTCTAATTTTGTTTATGAATTATTTTACGGAAGATTCTTTGACGCTTGGAGCTCCTATGACCTATTCCTATTCTAAGTGAGGTTTAAATACTCATCCGAAGCGGAAGTTCTGATAACTCAAGGCTTCTTCATTTATTTTATATGGTATGGTTTTTTTTAATCGGAAATCTGTCAGTTCTGGTCCGGAACAATTTTATCGTCCTTTCGATACCTTGATTTTATACTCGATAATGACGTCACGACATCGTTACACGAGTTCAACTCTACAAGCGTCGAAACGACAACGCCATTTTCTTAGATATTAAGAACTCTGTTTTTCAGCGTCGTGCGCGTGACGGCTGAGATATTGCGAGTTTGCGAAACAACGGTCTCGTCGCGTACGCGTTATCAGGTGAAAAGGGTGGCGTTGAGAATGGCGAAGAAATATTTGTTCCAAGAATAATCATAAGTTCGTATACGTTTGTATCAGGAGACGGGAAAATCTATTTTTCGAAAGAAAACAGACATGAGTAATGTGTCACAAGAAACGTCTCTAAAATTGCAGCCATGAAATGATCGTAATAACATTTGTTTCCGTCAGTGGGACAACGGTAATTTTACGCACGCTTCACGTGTGCAAGTATCCAATTTTCGTACCTTGTGAAGTAAAATTTAGCACGATACTCGTGTGAAAAACTTTTGTCTTAACAAGTGTGACTGCAACGTTTGCCTTCGGCTCGTGCGACATCCTCGCTCAGAAACTTTTATCGCACTAGTATCGTAATGGGTACTTAGTAAACGGTTCTTTTTGAGAATTTTTTTTTTATTTTTGAATTTACACTACATTAATTTACATACTTATCTACTTCAATAATACTTAATTTAGCAATGACGTAATCATCACTTTTACGGATTAAGGTTGCCTTTCATGAATTATAAAATGTCATGTTCGAGCATCTTACTGACGGAGATTTATGCAACTATGAGGTATAACGTGGTTGCTAATTCGCGAATAATATATCTCGTCGACATTCCGCAGTTCATCCGTGTACCAGAGTTCAAGCATACATATTTCTATTGTGCCTTGTGCATCTGCATAGCGAGCAACATATTTCCGATAAATTTTACACACGACCCTTGCATAATTCAAACAGCAACGTTGCATAGAAAGTTTCGAATTCTGCAGAGTTTTGTATGGTAAGTGAAGTGGACACTATTCTCTCAAATATGATAATTTTGCAACGCAAAAAATGTCGTTATTTTGACAATGTTGGGAGAAAGTATCACATGCGACGAGAAAGGGCTTTTTGACCTAGTGTGAGTTTCCGCCGTCGCTTCGCTCGGTCATTAAACTTCACGCTCGGTGAAAATACGCACTTTTCACCCTTGTTGCTATAACGATATTATTCAATTTCACCCCATCTATGTGCACTTTCTCTCATCTGCTCGGTGCTGTCGGAATGCGAGGTAAAAAATGTGTGCATCGTTGTCGGAAAAGTGCGAATCTGCGGCGTAAATAGTGAACAACCGCGAATAAAAAGAATAGTGCGAAACAAGCCTCTACAAAAGTTTAAGGGGCAATTTGGTGTAAACGACGAGAAAAGCCGAGCCAAATATAAAATGTTTTTCCACGCGATACTGCGTTCTCTCCCCGCTTCTACTGTAAATACAGATAAACGATCTCGATAAAACTGCACAAAGTCATAATGCATGCGTTCTCGATAATCTACGTGTTTATTTTTCTCGCTCTCTGGTAATTGCATTGGGAATAAAAAATCAGCGGTCGTTCAAATAAATATCACGCTTTCTGGAATAATTAATATTTAATGTCGTTTAATTCACGCCATATTTACCCTCGTCCCGTCAAAGCATTTCAGTCACTACTGTCGCATAACAATTTTCACAATTTCAATGTAATTCTTTTGAAATTTTCGATATAATATTCGTCGGTTTGTTGATGAGTCGTTGAAATAAATACATGAAAGAATGGAAATAAACAAAAATTAATGTCCCGTGGCGTTCCGCGGTTCCAACCGGATTCGGATGAAAGTGAATCCATTGTACAGACTGATGTATACCGACCGCGTGTTAGAGTTCCGGTAACGTGGCTGAACTCTCTGAATAGCGGTAACTATTGCACTATATCGGTAGGCCTAATGCAGTTACCTTGATACGCGCCGATGTTTCCAGGAAAATTTAACTGCCATGCACATCGCTACCCGTTATCACGACGGGACAAAAAAACATATCGTGGTCGTACCGGTGCAGTCCAATTAACAGTGAAAAATAGCATGACAGTACGCGATCCCGTCGCAAGTAATAATAAGAGTAATCTCTTCATAATCAATGTAATCTCTCTATTTCCTGTCTTTTTTTTTTCATCTCTTTCTACGTAACCTGAATCACCAACGTTTCCAATAACAGAGATATCGATATCATAGAGCTTGTTCATAGTAAAACAGAACGATGTTTTAATGGGAACTGTTGATTGTGCGAGTAAGCCAATCAAGGAGAGAAACAACGAAGCCACTTTATCGTTGTACGGTACAAACAATACAGGCAAAGAATACTCGATAGAAAACTGTGAGATATCTTCCAAATCGGGTTACGAAGAAATGGCGTACGAAAATGCGTTTTCGATATTATGGATGAAAGGCAAACGAATATAGTGAAATGTCCATTTTCTTGCTGATGTCGATCACAGTCCAGCGTAACACGTGCGATATCGCATTTTCTGTGACGGCGAATCGTCCGGAGCTTCGCTCACGGGTGAAATAAAATAATAAAACAAAAAAAAGACTTCAAGTGCTGACCACGCCCGAACGGATTCGTTCTGATATTCGGTTTTTATTTTATTACTGTATCCGCGTAGCGCTGATTTACCGCTGTCTCTGGGAAATGCATTGAATAAAAAATACGGTGCAAAATATATCCAGTCGTTGAGCGGGTCGATGATTGTCTCAATCCTACAGGTAATTGGGTTCTACGAGCGGGTCCTAAAGGAGCTCACCAAACGTATGCATGGGAAAAAAGAAAATAAAAAAAAACCTTTGTTAACGAAATGGCACGTTGTGAATGGAAAAAGGGCACGTTCTATCTTCAATTGCACGCGCCATTCTTCCGGTCTTAATACGCTCAAGAAGTCACCCATGTCCATGCTTTTCACGTAACGACAATATGTAAGAAACCCGTTGTGAAACGTGGTCGCATTGAGCAGTAGCGCTTTGAATACTAATACAGTCAAGAATGTCCAGCGGGATAAATTGCAAAGAAACTTTAATGATAATCGAAAATAGGATTAAGAGAAAAAGGGATAAAAGTATGGATTTCAATAGTCTTTTAAAATCATTTTACAAGTACAATAAAATCGTAGAATGATAAGTAATAATTGTTAGTTTCGTTACATCGTATCTTTGTTATCAACGTGTTCGATATAGGAGTAAGTACCACGTCCGGTGTACATTATTTTCCTAATTTTTTTTTCGAAGACCGCATTACAAGTTTTGGTGTCAATTTAATACTGATTTTTCTTGAATTCCCATCTCCTCGTGATACTACTAAAAATTCATGCTACTCTAGGGGAGCAATTGATGTTGGACATTTCACTTGGTTGATGTCGAATGCTTGGTCAATAACAACATTCTAGCGGTAGCGTAATTATCGTCAACATTAAATGAGTTAACAGCGTACAAGCAGAAGTTTGCCTCTTCTCCTGTACGCATACGCAGCAGTGGTCTGTTAAATGCTACCATTTGCGGCGCGCTATAGTGAATGGACCACTAATTGGTTTCGCGTCCGTCCAGGAATACAGAATTATTCTGTCAGAACATCACCATGCAACGTCACATGAGAGGAGCACGCAGCGTAAGTAAATGCAAGTTACAAACGTCCTTGATATGAAATTCTTGTGCCAAATTTGAATCACTGGTGTGATGGAAGGTAAGTCCGTTCGGGTTACCTAACGATGAAATCATGGTATAACAGTTATAAAAAAATTTTACTGAAAAATAATGTCAACCGATGCGAGATTTAAAATGCAGACCAGCAAATGCCGTTGTTTCACGCTAAAATGGTCTGCAAATAATTAGTTTTAATCACAGGAAAATTACATTTTTCCCTTCGAGTTTTATCCATCGCACTTGTCTAAAATCATAAACTTTGTTATTTTCATTTTCAATGTTTAACAACTAGAAAACGTATTATTTAACAACGGTGAAATAGTTGGAACAAGCCTTGTCACTTCCCGTAAGTTTAACGACTCTTTGTTTTCTAGGTACGTAGCAAGTAGGTCAAGATTTATTTTGGCATCGTTGCGAACTTCTTTGAAACTCCAGTCGTTATTCGCCTACCTTTCCCGGATGCTTGAGCGCTTGGGAGACTTTTGTGCATATATAACCATCAACGTTTCAAAAGCTCATGTCCAAATAGTGGACAGAATATTCGCGACAAAATATCAAGTGTTGGCGAGCTTGAGAGATAAATAAAACCAGCATACTTCACATATTACCAATCGATTTATGTGGGGACTCTAGAGTGCAGCTGCAGGAAGCGACAGCAACAGCAATAAAAATGTCCGAGTGCCTCCCGAACTCTTGGAAGTTTCCGGAGTAGACGATAATGTACGATTTGAGGAAATCTCTTCTGAGTGACGAAAGTACCAGGTGGACTGTATTTTATATATAGCTTAAGGTAGTTGGCTGTTCCATTGTGATGGAGATTAATTGCCAACGAAGTTTTCACCCTATCGGAGGGTAAAAATATTGCTGCTCAACTTTTGTTACTGTACCTGGAAACTCCGCATGCTTTTTTTGTTTCGATTCGTTTATAAAATTATATGTTCAAAACTTTGCTTCGCAACATCGTCCAGCGGCTTCCGGATGATGAAAAATATTTTATTTACCAGCGAACTGCAGTGATGCAGCTTTTCCGTGATAAGCTGCTTCCCAAAAGAGGGGATAATCGGAAAACAAAAGTTCATTCGCAGCAAACTCTCATCGTCCGAGTCGACTGTAGTAACTCGAGAGACCCCCTCTCAGTGATTCTCCGCTTCTCGAGGTAAGATAGAATCATCGGGTCAGCTGATCTTTATCTGACAAAGGAGATTTTTCTCTTTGACGAAGGTTACATGACAGATTTTGAGGCCGGTCTCGAACTATTTGTAATAAACGTTGGAATTTTTTTGTCAGTGATAGGCGATGTACCAATCGATTCCATCAACTCGGATGAGCGGCGCGGCAAGGTTTTTCCGCTGACAGAGTTTCATCCTTCTTCAAATTCGTCTGTCATTCAGGGAACAGGCTTTTCTCTCGGGTATAACCTTACACGCCAGTATTCTTTTTCCGCCAACCCACTCGAAAAACAAAAATAAAACTTAAAAGTCATATATTTATTTTTTGGAGTATAAGAAAAAGTGTCTGACCTTTCTTCAGTCGCCGCAAATAATTCTTTAACTTTTCTTCCTCAGTTAGGTTATGAAGTCGGAGCCCAAAATTGTTTACACCTCGAACGAAAAAATTAATTAAAAAAACCGTACTTGCTATAATTAACACGGTTTTTTATTGAGCGAAAACATGGAATGGAAATCAACTACTCGTACCTAAAAAAAAATACATGCAATTATGCACAAGCAATCCTGAGAAGGTAGCACTTGTTTGACTAATATTCCAGCAGGTACGACCGCAAGAATTTCCAGAATGAAGTCTATTTTATTCGCACATCAACTGGTTGCAGCCCTCTTCGGAATATGACTTCCTGTTTGAGGCTTTGTCTCCCAGCCAGGACGCACCCCAGATAGTCACCGAAATATGTAGCGACCGGGAATCAATCAGCTTCCTTTGGGGTCTCACCGAAGATGGGGCTGACTTGGGCATATCGGTTTCCGTCCTCTAACTGTATGTCTTCCGCGCTTTCAAAAAGGTTCTTTGAAAAAGGATTTTATCTTTGAATGAAGAAAAATCGGCTGTACCGTGAATATATCGATGCGGACTGAAGCATCCGCTCCTGGAAAGACGTTCCTATCAATGCATATTCATGGACGCGTGTAATGTGAAGTAGCGTACGCAAGATAGTTAAGCAGCTTTTCCACGGCCCTAAGCAGACTGTGTTGAAAAAGAGGCTTTGTGAAATATAACGATGAAGGTAAATCGGGTTACTTTGGTAGCGCACAAGTAGCTCACTGCTGCGGGCACCTCCGTTACATACTCAGAGAAAAGACGGAGATGAAGCGAGCATACACGAGCGCTTGAGAAAAACGAATATGGCAGATCTATTGATTCGAGTTGACCACCAGCTTTGCCGTATTTAACCTCATTGAGACGTCGAGCCATACTTATGTTTTTGGACAACCTCTCGGTGTTTAATCTGCTTCAATCGTTATTGAGCTTATCGTATTTGTGAATCGTATTTGGGTGAAGCTCTCATGTGGGTTTGCGTACAAGCTTGTATTCCCGTTCACAGTATGCTAAATTGCATTGCCCACTCTACTTTCAGGAGCAGGAACGATGTCCTGGATACGCAAAGGTACTGCAGAGGTCCTCATTGGACAAACAGCGTGAATGTCTGTGCGCTGATGATGAAATTTCCGTACACTCAGACGGTACCAGAGTGTTTGTTGTAGATTTAGCTTGATTTATTCAGTCGTTCGAACAAAACGGGTGCAAAAAAAGCGGTTAAACAAGCCGTTCAGCATGTTAAACGAGCTGTATTTCTGATGGCGATAAATAGCTGCGAATCCACAACACTGTCAGAACGAACCTCCGTCCATTTAAAATTCTAGGAGACCGTTCAACGCATTGTTATGATGTTCAGCGCAATGCAGACATCTCGATTCGTACCTTCGTGTAACCGATGCAAATTGTATGCGGAATATGAACTTTTTGGGGATTCTGTGGCTGCGAATGAAAATGTGTTTTTGCCCGTTAATGCAGGCGTGACAATTCGAATTAATTATAGCATAACTTGCTGAGCATTGAAAAGTGGCGATCGCGCGTTATTTTCTGTTATCCCGTTGTTAACATCGTCATACATATGCAACGTTTGGCATATAAAAAAGACCGACAATCGTGGTCCGTTCGATTTTGGCTTGGATATTTATGTCCATTCACATAAAAATTCGAGTGCCGATCACAAATTGATCATCGAGTAAAATGGACAATTGATTCGTGATCAGCACGGGGGGAAAAAAATGCATTTTTGGGACTTTTTCTTGACGTGATTTTTTCAAGCTTGAATTTTTCGACCTTCTCCTTTAACCAGAAGTATTTTTGCCGTAGAGCTAAAATGTCCATTCGGCAATGATGTATCGTGCACAAAAAGCGAGGACGTTTTAAGAGGACTCCATGAACTAAGTATCGTTTTTCAGTGAGTTCGACTCGCAACGAGTTTACCACGTTTTCGGTCACGAAAAATCGCCCGTGCGGCAAAGAAGAAAAAAAAAAAAAAAACTGGAATGTATTCTCCGTTACCGGTGGGAGCGAAGAGGGGAGCCAGAGAAACGAGTGACTTCGGAAAGTGGAGTGACGCGTGAGCGATTTTTCATCACCGTCGCTGTATCAATGGACCGTGAAGATTCTTTATGCTCACGATCTTGCCGAGCTTCACCCCAGAGTGCAGCGGACAGTGAACTTTCAGAATCGTCCTGTAATAGTCCACCATAAGCCAAAGTTTTCATGAAAGCAAAACCGGAAGCTTGAGAGTACAATGGCGAAACTCTTGGTCTTTTGTTCTCCAATCTCTGTATGCTCCAGGCGAATTATTGTTGGTGAATAAGGTGTATTGTTCCAGTGTCTTGCTCAGATTCCCTCGACGGGATTTACTAAGAAGACTATCTTCCAGAAATTGCAGTACCTGATGAGCACGATAGATTTCGCGCATTTTTCTGCGTAATTATTCGTACACGATACGCGGGAAAATTCACAATGGGTGAAGCTAAGCGTTGAAACTCGTGTAACGCTTCGAAAAGGCAACTAGTTCTTGAAAAAAAAAAAAAAAAAAAACCAACGTTTGCTCGTGCCTCTGTTGACAATTCACAATAAAAATAAATGGCTAACTGACCTGTCGAACGATATGACGACGAGAGTGAACACACTCGATGCAACTGTTACGTTGGCGACGAAGTTGTTGACCGTGCAGTAAACCGCACCGAATGGCCAATCGGAATCGAGCATGTAGATGAAATTGAATACGCAGTTTAGTAACGACATCATCAAATCCGCCACCGACAGATTGACCAGCAAGTAATTGGTGACTGTGCGCATTCGTCGATGAGCTGAAAAAAAAAATTCACATGTCATTGCAAAAATTTACTGCATATTTTGTACAGTAAAACAATCATTAAAAAAAAAATAGGATTAATATTGAATCACGACAGGATCTATCGAGAGATATTTTGATTAAAGTTACTCCATTGTAGATCAGTGGAGGTAAGGTATTTAGAGTCTCCGTGTAACTTCGGTGACAAAGGCCCTCCAAAGTTCTTTCAATGCTGCGAATAAAAAAGTTGACCTGCTGAGGCGGCGATCTACAGAGCTATATTTTAGATCAAAGCTCCTTTAGGGCTTGCAGCAAGAACGCACGTGTGGTATTGAATTTTCTTCAACCATGAAATATCACGTACTGATTTGGACATCGGGTGAACTACATCGGAAGGGCCTATGTCGCATATTGACGCACTGAAAATACGACCCTTTGACCGTAGTCATGCGAGTCCAGATATCAAAGTAAATCCCTCGAGGTTCGTTCAGATAGGCATTGGGTGGTTATAGCGCACTTGTATCGATGATAAATTCCGTCTGAATGTTCGTAGGGAGGCGCACATGCGAATTCGATGATTGAGCTTCTCGCTTCGCCTGAGACGATTGATGCTCCGGCAATTGTATTGCTGCGTAACCCGAGGCCGATTGTATCACACCGCAGGCGCGTTCCAGTAAAGTGATGTAGTAGATTCACGTCGATTACAAATTCATCTGAGAGGACAAGCGAAGGTGTAAAAGCTTGGGCGAAGATGTAAAGTAGCGTGCAATATTGAATTGTTCCCGGATACTTGAAAAATGCGAAAAGCGGTCATACTTTGGCCGATGAAATGTCCTGAATGAGCAACTCCAAAACGCTCAATTTTGTTTTTCATCTTTCATGCAACATCCCCGAAAATCAATCCTAGGGGACCGTCTCAGCTGAAAAATCCTGCCATCAGTTTTCTGGTCTCGAACAAAACCATTTACATTCAAACCCTTCCAAACCCATCGGCAGCCGTTGAATTTCGACCCTCCGGGAAATTAGGGAACGCGCCGAAGGATAGAACAAAACGAGATGTACGAGAGTGTGGCAAGACCTGCCACGATCGGATAACGGTTCACGCGGATACTTCGTGCGTGCTGATAGAAGAGGGTGCCTGACTGATCGGAAAAGAATTCCCAAGAGCTCGGTACAGTGATGGACGAGAAACCTTGCGTGAACATCGACGGACAAAGGTTGCTATTATGCCGTTTGGAATATGAAATTGTTCATGGAGTAAAGTAGCTTTAGCGTCCGACTCAAAACAAAAATACCAACCCCTATTCGTATGACCTGTGCTGATGCATCTTTCGGCCGAAATACCAGCAAGTCCGTAAGTTCATTGCACCATAAACAATGCGGTGTTCAATGGACCTCGATTTCATTTAACGACCTCCGCGGCTCAATTTGGCAGGTAACTTCCTGCTAGTGGTCTCGATTCAAACCCCTACAGAATGCAGTTGATCCAGGCTAATTTGTGTCGGAACAATAGGACCGCCCAGTAACGACTTCCGAAATGAAGACACTTCCTGCAGGTTCCGGTAACGCTGGTCCAGAACCTGGGCTTTCGCGTAATGCGTGCACGTCTCGTGTCTGAACGATGTTAACATCACACACAGGAACTTTGAACAGGAGTCCGTAATACGGACTCCTGTTCAAAGCACACTCTATCGGCGCAGCCGGAACACATGAATTTTAAAAAATCTTCTAGTTATTGAATTCCGGGAAAGGGCATTTTGTAATGTTGCTTTAACAAGTAGTCGTTTCAAGTTCGGATGGCGAGACAGAACGAGCCACACCGTCCGCAGTTTCGCACTCGCCAACGACACATATCATGTTCCTCGTACCGTAACTCATGCTATCGGATACTTCCGACTGTCCTTCAACATTCTGTTGTACTACTCCCGGTTGCGCCATTAGATCCGTGCGATGTTACCTCGTTTTTGTTCTCTCTGCTGTTTTGGTGCTCTCGTCAAGCTTTATGTTTTTTTTTACCTGTGAATGTATTGGTTTTGGTAATGAAAATTGAAATTTAGTTATTTGATAAATAAATGACGATATACATAGGTGTCGGCTTTCTCCTTGGTGCCTTTTCCGGAAATAGAATGTGGATGATTAGCGGGGTGAGAGCTTTTCCGTCGATTGAATACGTCAAGAGAATATTTCTCCGAGAGAAAAATATGTATGAAATGAACATGTCTGTCGTTGCTTGTTCATGTTATATTGCTAGTAACGGAGGGTTATTTTATAACGATTTCCAATAACGTTAATTGGCGGACACGGACGAATGAATCTTCACACCGGAACTTCGATTTAATTTGAAGGGGGTGTCAATTTCGTGCCTAGTCCGACAAATATTATGTCTATCTCACTGGGATTTGTATTTGGGGTGTGGCACAACGGAAATCTATCCCAGACATATATTTTTTTTGCCGCTGATCACGAATTTTTTCCGTATCTCATCCAGCTGGATATTTGATATGGATATCGGGGGTGCGTGCTCACCGCTCCACTCGAAGTTCAGCGCGGGTCCGTTGAGCGTATCGACCTGTTCACCGCAATAGTAAATTCATTTGAATTTCAGCGCTGAGTATCGAAAGGTATCTCGACGTTGCTGGTTACATTAATATATGTACCAATCCAAACGCGTTCCAATTAATTTTTTTCATTGAAATTTTTGCGATCTTTATGCACGGCAATGTATACAACAGTTAAGTTTTAGAATTCCATCGACGGATACACGATGGTTACGAGAAAAAAACGTTAACAGCAGAAAGCCGTCCCGCCGAGCTAGTTTCATCGTCGACCTCAAGGGAATTTATGATATTCATCGATTTCATGTGAATCACGATGTATGAATTCTGTTGTATAAAAGTATTTACCGCAGAGAAAGTACCGAGAACGTGGTGGATGCGCATACAAAATCTATGTGTGGATTGTATATATCAAAGAGGAACTTCCTCGAGCCCACGTTGAGGCATGGAGAAAATAAATAATATCGAGAGGTCGATAAAAAGAGAACTGAAGCAGTCATATAAGTTATGGTAGTGCCGCGTTGCTCACCACCCACGCCACATCCCTGCTGAACCCCTAGGTCTTCGTCCATGCGCTTCCCAGTGCTCTTTCACGATTTCTATAAGTAATCATTGTCCGGACAATGGATTCTTCTTATAAAATCTCAACATATACCTGAAGGTTTTAAATATAAACCTTATGAGAGATATTATTTTAAGGCCACTTAACCCACCTTAAATGTTAATCGAAAAGTCACAAGTATAGTTATTAATTCCAGACGCCCGAACGATGTCGAGATTCAACGTTTGTTACAACAAATTGACGCGTCTTGAATTAGGTGGTCACTGTTATTATTTTTTTAAATCATATTGAGCTACGCGGCGCAGTTTACGTCATTTTTGGGGCAGTAAACGTTGTTTTCCATTGTTAAACGGAAGCAACTTGCCGTCCTTTTTTTTTGCACCAAACGAGAGATATTATTATTATAAATTAATATACAAATACGTATACATTGTTGGAATAAATCGCGAAATTGACCCTATAAAATTACTAATTAACTTTTCCGCTGTTGTAATAGCATATTCAATTAGTGATGAGCTCGTTGGATGACTGCCAATTTGAATGAGTGCAACTGTCTCCCTTGCGTTGAATTCTCTTGCTTCATATGTATTGCATGTGGAACTGTATATATATTTATGCACTGAATGGTTTTTGTGGCTCGCACGTTACGTACCTTCGCTAAGGTTGAGATGGAATATTGAACGTGTGATTTCTCTCACCGGAGGAATTTTCCGTCGGTTCTCGTGAATATTGGTGAGAATGTCCGACCGTCCAACTCACTCAAAAGAGACTCAGGAAGAGTCGGAGCGACTCAGCACATTGAACATTTACGATGAAGATTCTCTCTGTATATTCCATTCACGATTGATTTTTTTATTAGGTTATTTCGCGAGATTGACGCCGGAAAAAAATTTATAACTCAACGAGATTGGAAAGGTTTTTGTAGTTGTAAGTCCAGACGATAACAGGATTAACCGAGCTTGACTTTCAACTCATAACACAATTACTTTAAATGGTGGAGCGGTTTTCGTAGCTGTTAGCCCCATTCGATAACAGGATTAACGAGCCTGACACCGCTTATTAACGTAGTTTTTGCTTCGATGCCTCGCGCGATATAGAGGAAAGAAACTATCAAACTGACTCTATATGATTTCATGACGACAGGTCGATGATGAAAGAGGTCGGGAGACACGCATTTTGTTCTTCCCGATGGCTTGCAAATGCACGGTCTCTATATCTGTATAAAAGGCGCATATTATAAAAGGGCGGTGCTGTAGAAATATAAAGCAAACAGCTGCGCGATACCCCGCGGATGCATCTTATGCATGAGCCATTGCATAAAGAGTCGATAAAATTAAGTCTCGCGAAAACGCAATGCAGTTGGAATTTGCAATATCATTTACCAGACGCTCCACACCTAACGAACCAAAGATCTCTGGGTGCCAATAACATTTAAGAATTTATTAGAGCGCACAAAAAATGTTTCACGTAATTTTGATATTTATTAAAATTGACGGACAGATGGAAAACATTAATTTATATTCTCAAGTTTCCATTTCCGTTCCTTCCGATGTTAATTTGCATCTAATCTCGATGAATTTCCATCTATAGGAACGCTCGCGAGTATCGTTCGGAGAGCACTCGAATATGAAATGTAATCGTCGTTTCACCTAATACAATTTATGAGCAGGAGCTACAGGAAAGTGCGCTGGTAACTCGGCGACAAAATTGAATCTGCCATTTACCTTGATCATAAAATCTATCAATCTTTTTGGTCTGAAGCATTGAACACAATATTTTACTTAGTCTGTCGCTACAGCGGAGTTACTTCTCGACCGGTCAATCGGCAGTTGATTGACAAAAATAATTACCGGTCACTGAGTCGTTAAAGAGAAATCGGTCGATGACTCCGTACGAAGTCATTGATTGGCACTTCGCAATACCGCCTAGTGGCAAAACGTTGAGGCAATGGAAGTCAACAAAAAGAGAATACTTCAGGAGAGATGTAAGCAGTGTTCCATTGAAGGAACTTGAGAAATTTTTATCGTACTGAGTATAGATCGAAGCTCTCGAGGTAGTTTCGAACGTGGTACAAGGACTACCGGCCGCATGGACGACCCGAGCGAAAGCCACGGATATGAAAATGGTCCTCGAAGATGTAATCACGACCCTCGATGTCCTCTCCTGACTTTTGCTCGGACTAACTTTAATGCGACATCGCCGGTAGCCGAATCTTCGATCTTTCTTTAGGACTCTCTGCTCTTTCGTTTCCTCGGTGACAAAATTCTCGAACTTGTGTACGCGGTAAATAATATTAACACCCCGTAGCTTCAAGTTCCGTTGAGACAACGTTTTGCGGTAAGGCGGATGCAAGCGGTGGTCCTCGGACTGTAAAAAATTCCTCCGCTGTAGGTTTTTAATGCTGGCTCAAAGCGCAATCGCACCCGCTTCTCGACTCAGCAGAACTCGACGACAAATTTTTTGAATAATTATTTTTTTCATGTTCCCTACACGATAACGTTAGTGTGCACAGTTTGTTTCTGTACTACGTTGTCGAGAAAAGCTTGTACTGCAGTACTGTTGGCGTTAATACAGAACCGAAAGATATGAAATTCCCAACTATCCGATGCTTATCCTGGTCATTTTTATTTTGCTTCAAAGACTTTTCATAACGGCTCTTTGTTCTCGTTCATCTTTTCGCTTGCTTTTTGAAGCGAACTTCTCTTCGCGATGATATTATGTGTCTCGAAGATTTTTCGTTTATCCGTTACAATTCGAGGTGATGTATCACCAAAAAAAGAGACGGCTACGTGACCCGGCAAAAGTAATTCTCATTGGCCAATTTCATAATGGACGATACAATATATTTCATGACGATGCAGAAATATAATTTACTGCCAACATTAATCGCAATACCCGGTGGGCACTGCCAAATGCTAGCGCTCAAAAGAAATATAGTGATTAGCCAGAATCTTCTAAAATTAGCTTACACGAGGGCCATAATGTTCACTCATTCTGTTTCTGCCAAAAAATGTTTAGTCAGGGCTCGAAAACAGCCTCCAGAAATATTTCAACATTAGCTGAGTGTCATGTCTAATTCCTGCCGCTGTGGTCTTCTTTTTATGTAAGTGATTTGCGACGTGCAGGACTCTGGCTGCAAACAAGTACATTAATTATCCGAGCAGTTCCGAATTAGCGGTGGACGCGGTTACGTACAGGAAAACCGTAACCCTGACGAAGAAACCGCGGGGAATACGAAGTAAAAAAAGGCAAACATGAGGGCGCGACTTGGCGTACTCGAGTCCGGTGATTGCGAGAACTTAAGCCGATCAGGTGAGATCTAACCGTCGGCGGAAAGACGGCAACATTTCGTTGTGACGTCCGCTTTGAGGACGCGAATAACCGTTGTATCTCTATTTTGTTACTCTACTTTGTGTCTCAATCCCATCGCGCCCGGAATACGTTCTGCGCGATTTCCCTACGGCCAGATACGTTAAAGCTGCGATGATTGCCTTTTATCCTTACGCATATAATTCACACACGATGACGTTTGAATTTTTCCCATAAATTCAGCACAGTTTCCTCTTTGATATAATAAACTAAATTTCTTTTTGAATTCTTATACTTATCGAATAACCGTAATCTCTTCTCGTCGGAGTTTCCCTCAGCCAATTTAGTGCAGATTAATGGTCGCGGCTCTGAGAGTTTCAGGAAGTTATCTAAGACCGTGTATCCAGTTAGTGGGCAAATTTGCTTGCGTGATCATATGCGTTTTGCATACCAAAACTTTTGATAATCAGATTCCACGCCTTGACTCGAGGAGAGGGTTGTCCTGATCGTTCAGTTTTCGATCGAGTTTAGCCGGGAACAACCAGCATCAGGACATGCGCAGTGTAGCAGATTCCAATCGCCCACGCAAACACCAAGCGATTGCACCCTGGTCATGGGTATCTCCTCATTACTGTGTTTTTTACTGGTATTTCGGTAGTTATCTACCGGTATTTTAGTCGTTTTCTATGAATACTTTAGCCGGAATGTCTATTGTTATTTCCGTCGCATTTTTATACATATTTTAGCAGCTTATCGCCTGCTTATTTTAGTTTTGTTTGCTGTTGGTATTTTAGATTTAATTATATGGGTTTACGACATTCGTCGGTGTATAGTTTTAGTAGGGTTTCTTATCATTATTCCAGATTTGTATTAGCTGCGTTATCTCATTTTGCTCGCCAGGTCTTTTTTTCCTTTTAATTTGCAATTTTTTTCTCCTAGTTTTTGGGAATGCTCTCTCTTACAATTGTCCATTGCGTCCAGGCTACATGTTTATTGTAGTTTCCTTCATTTCGGTTCCCATTATTCTTTCCTACTTCTTATGCGTGGTATTCTTTGATCTGTCGGTAAAAGCTCAAGCGATTTTCATTTACTCTACTTCTTTGTATCGCGATACGTTGAGCAGCCAATGCAATCGAACGCAACATCCTTCGTCAATATTGGGTTGGGTCGTAATTCGTGGATCCGATAAAACCATTGTTCTATCTCGCAATCCACCCGCTCGAAAAGATTGCTGCAGTCCACGATAGGCACACATCTGACGAGCTTGCCGTTCGATTGGTGCTCCGACTGCTTCTCGCGGAAACTTTTTTCCTGCAATGCAATTATTTGGCGGCGCAAAGTACGACCGCTCGGATTACGACCCATCGCCGCAAGTAGACACCGTAGTCTTCCTTCATGGTCTGGGGTTGCTACATGAAAGCCCCGGATTAACTCTGCACAATTGCAGAATCAATCGACTCTAACGGGTTTGTCGAATAACTCGGAATGCAGAAGTTTTTTCGTTTTGTTTTTTACAATACTTTACCTATTCAACGTATTGAACTTTGCGATGAGCATACAAGGGGAATCAGGCGAATATGGACCACCCAGGTGAACATATAAATCAACGCAGGGACCGTAAAATATTCGCTATTTGTAGTCTTGATAAATCGTAGAGAATTATGCCACGTGCCGTCCAGTTACGTAAAAGAAAATAAAGGCTGGAGCAACCGTTGAAGAACTTTTTGAAAGTTTTCCTCAGTCGTGTTCGCTGCGTTTCCGCGTGGTCTCTTCACAGCGCATTTTCAGTAGTTAAAGATTCTTCATTTTGTCGGCAATAAAATGTGCTCCTACTCAAAGAAATTGAACTCTCCGCTCTCGCAAAACCGCGGAGTTCTTAACTCATAACTTTTATTTCAGTGTCAACTTTCTGCTATCCTTTTAGCGCTCCGTACGTATATATGTATAAGTATGGTGTACTCAGCGCTGCTCACTGCAGGACATTTGATTGACATTGGCTGTCAGCGGAGTAAGCCATCGGATTTTATCCCATCGTAAAGTAATTACAGTCCTGGTGGTGAATGAAAGCATGAAATATCAACTTTTTAATAGTACAAGAGCGGTAAACTTTTTGCTGCCCTTCGCTGAAATAAACGCATTCGTTGCGGGTAACACGGGCTGAAAATATCCCGACCGATGATAATCAACAACCTATGCGCATGCGCAGTACTTTTTCTTTATTCCTTTGGGAATATCGCGGTTAATCGCACTTGAGAATTCTCCTAAATTTCAGTGCTTCACTAAGCGACGAAAATTTGCGAAAATGTCAGGTACTTCGAGAAATTCAAGAGTATTAATTTTGCGTTAAATAATGCCATAATTTTGAAAGTGAAAAATAGAAAAATAAGTTTCTGATTATCTGTTAAACAATTTTTCGTAACTTGCCGTTCGGGAGTTTATTTTTTTTATTTTTCTACCACTGGTCCACGAAAATGTCGCCGAATATCGCTTTAGCATGGGAATGTATGATACATCCTTAATCCTCCGAGTCAGAGATGGAGCGCATCGCCTGTGTATCAACGCCAACAAGGAATCTGCGACAATTGTGTGTGGGCGTATAAAGCCAAAGCTTACTGGGGCTTAGGGTGTGATTCGCTCAAGACGATATGCTTAATGCAACAGGAGTTCGTCGCAGGAAAAATTGGGCACATCATTTCATATATATATCACACAAGTTGGCCCTGTACTTGTGGACGGAGGATGACTTACAATTGCACCTTTGCACGGCCACTTAACGATCTATCAAACACGAATTTCGGTCGAAAAAACATCGGTGATTTATAAGGAAAGTCCTCGCGATAACTTTATTACCCGAGAGAAAACTGAGCGACGAACTTATGGAGCCTCGCCATTTTTCCGCCTGAGAAATCAATGCGCCTGACGAATCACTCCAAATTTCGTGCGTGAACGCGGTGACGTTTGAGAACAAGTTCTCGACAATTTTTATATCGCCTTTCCAATATTGCATCTGGCACAGAAATGAGCTAGGCTCACGTATTTTCGTTTTTATTCATGCGTACTCGAGATGTTTTCCAGATGAATATTTACATCGTGGGACGCAGCAAGAAAAATGTCAACGTAATCATTAAACAATTACCGAAAAAAGCTGTCGTAAAATTCGTGGCGATTTATAGAGACGCGAATCCTCGGAGACGGCATAAGATGCGTATTTTACGAGTTTCCCAACCCTCTGTGAGATAAGTAGAGCGAGAAAAGTGAACGCAGAAAATTCTGTTTTATCGTCCCATGAAATATCTTCAGAGGTTTGTAGATAAGAATGCCTAAAATTTCAAGCCCGCGCAAGCAAAGTTTCAAAAGTTAAATTGGACTAAACACACAACACAGGTGGAAGGAATCTGTGTAACGTTTTTTTATTTCCAACACAGTGGCATCTCAGCCATTTCATATTTTTTTTCCTACCGACTTTTCTTTACTATTTGCTGAAAATCTTAAACTAGTAATCAAAGACATTTATCAATTATCGAATGGGAGTTCCAACACAAGAAATCAGCGATCACTCTTTTGCCTACTAACTAAACTTGCCTACTAACTAAATTTGTTTCTTTTTCTCTTTCGGTCAAAAAGTCTACTTTTAATAATATGCTAGTGGTGAAATTAAGAAAGGTAAAGCCGTGGACGTCTTTGGACAAAAAATGTTTGTTAGGTGTACAAACTTTTTTTGTACCACGTCATTCATCTTCGCGCATTGGTCCGTTGGTCTACGATGCGGTCGTAAAAGAGACCCGTGTACTCTTCGTATTAGAATGCGTCCTTTTAGGAGCAGTAAAAAAAATTCCCCCAATGTTATACTGTGCCGCGGCAGTTTTCACATTCCTCGTAATTCACGTGCCCTGAAGGCATTAATGGAACGCGGGCGACGAGAGTCTTTTCTCTCATTTTTCTACGAGTCTCACCGTCCGGCTTTTCTCCTCTCCATACATACCTCCCGATATAAATTTTCTCGAAGACTAGGTAATTCCAAGTAAACTGGAAGGGGCGTGTGCTTGAAACAAATTGCGATTCGGAACCTAATCGATGAACACCGCGCGATCCAAATTGAATTAGGTACATCAGGATTTACCTCTTTGAATTAAACGCTATTTCGGCGAGGGGGCGATCAGAGAAACGACGCCCAGGTGGGATTTATCTCGCAGGCTGTTACAGTTCGGCACTGGTGCTGAACTGAGCCGGTTCTCCGGGCTTGGACTGGTATCGCGCGCCAAACTTGGTATGTAATAGTCGCCCCGAAAAATCCCACATGCTCGGTACGAAACGATAATTGGAAATGTCATCCGTGAGATGATTTCTCATAGGGTAAAAATAGTCAATGAACAATTGATTTTCAACTGATTGATGTCGATATTGTTACCGACTTTTATTGATACATTGCGACCAGACTTGGCATGCAACAAGTCGGGCCGAAAACCACACATGTTCGGTAAGAAATGATTACTGGAAATGTAATCCACGGGTCGATCTCTCATAGGGCCCGGGTAGTGAATATGTCGTTTTTTCCCTACTAATTGGCATCGACATTGCTGCTGACTCTTAACTCGATGCATTGTGGTAATTGAGTTACTCACGTGACTTGGTTGACCACACGATCGTGCAGCTCCACACACTTTGTACGTTACACACATGTAAATGTTTGCAGTTGGAGCGCGATAATAATGAAGCGTATTGATCAATTATGCAATTGTGCGCGTGGTCGAACCACAGATATTCAATGACAAATTCAGGTGGGACGTATACCGTACATTGTACGTAATAATCATCGCCAATATTGTAACAACACGATATTGCATGTACGTATACGAACAAGCAGGTGTGCTAATTAAACGTCCTTTTCCCCATTAAAAATAAAAATTATTTCTCCAAAGACCTTGACAGGTTTTTTAGAATCAAAATCTTCGAAAAAATGTAAATTTTGATGAATTCACGGTTTCAATTTTTATCCCTGAATAAAATATTTTTCATTATGAAAATGCGCTCTAGAAAGTTTCCTTGAGATGGGATATTCGGCAAATTTTTAAGAATCAAAAAAATTTGAATTGGTGAAACCATTGACCTACAATTGTTGCTACTGATAGACATTGCCCTGATTTCCTTCCGGAATCTCGACTCGTGACTGGGGAATCGAGGCACAAGTAATTAACGAAGTGGACTGAAAGAAATTGCACGAAACCAATTTGTTTTTCTGTCTGGGGGACTCGAGCTCCGTAAGCTCGTTACACACGGCAAATAAGGATGAATCCCGCAGATTCTAACAAGCGTATTCAGCAAAAATGCAACATTCGTTTGCAATAAAACTAAGTCATTATGGCAAAAAACCATTGATTATCGTTCAATAAAAAAATCCCATCAGTCATCTACCATTTCACTCAATCGTACGAGTGATGTTTGTATTTTGTTAATTCGTTCCAGTTAATTAATCATTCTCATAGTTTGCAATCCAACGAACACTCGCGCTCGACAGTTATCTATTGAAAAAAACTGTATGGTCGGTTTTGCTATACGAACGAAAAGTTTGCGCTAGTAAAAAAAAAAGTACAGCTCGCTGCTAGCGCGCGGCTTGTAATTTTTGTTGGTTTGTTCTACTTTTGTATTTTCTCTGCACGATAAAACGCACCAATCAATACTGTACGTACCAAGGACAATCCACATGACGATGATATTTCCGCCCGTAGCTATCAGCAGTATCACCGCGAAGACAATCGACCACGAAAGTTTTTGCCACCATGGCAAATCGAACGGGCGTTGTTGACCCTCAAAGAGACAGTCGGTGAACGCCGTTCGCAAAAACTCGCGTTTAGTCGATCTCATGAAGACATCGTCGAGAACATCGAACAATTCTGTGCGATTAAGTCCAAACATGTACGTCACATCCAGACCGAGAATCGACGCACTACAATTGTACAATCGCTTCAAATTCACACCATTCATTTTTAATAATTGTTTTTCTTTTAATGTATCAATTTATTCGTTATTCTTATCACGGAACGAAAGGAAATTTCGTTCTTCAACCGTTCAAGAGTTCTTTTGATTTTTCTTCTCCGATACATTGTGCGCTGTGATTTTTCCTTCTTACGTTAACAACGACCGGCCGATCTTCTCGACAGATCAGTTATTATAATACTTTCAGTGTTTACATTTATATAATTTTGTATTGCGGTTGGACAGTCTTTTCGATCGTGCAGTATTGTCGAGACAGCAGTTTGCAAAGGTGAAACTTTGAAAATCGTCGATTTAAGTTCGCGGGTTCGCGAAATTTTTCTGTTGCTGGAACTCTTTATTAAGAACAGACATTACTGTTATTTGCCCCATACTCTCCAGAAATTACTTAATATGGGCGTCGAGTCGTCTCCAACGAAAACATTTCTTAGTTTCTCTCAATTCGGTTCAAACTTTACACACTAAGTGAACTCGGTTTGTACAAAAAAAATGAATCAAGACAATTCTGTACTAAACTTCCAATAGAAACGTCATATCCTTCACAAAATTCTACCGTCTATCCGCAAACTTGTCGTCCCAACAAAGTTTTGAATTGTGTATCAAGCTCTTGGATATCGCCGAAGTTTATCCTCTCATTCCCGCCGCGACAATTATACGCCGAAAACCGCTTCAATCTTCACGCACTCAACGCCCACAATTTCCCCATTGTTCTTGGTCATAGTGAAAAGGTTTCAAATGAGAAAACATAATTTTCATCTTCGCGCAAAATTATTATATTTTTTTCTACGATACTTAATCCCCGTCTTGAGACGATAAGTTTTCAAACTTTTTAAACCACACCTTAGTGATCTACAATACGAATTTTTCTCGCCTTTTTAAAAAATCATCTCCACTCGCAGACGGCGCGTCGAATAAATTTAAAAGCCGACGCATAATTACACCTTTTTATCATCACGCTTTTTAATTTTTCGCAGTAACATTCTCCCTCGATTTTTCAAAACGTCATCAATGAGTCTTCAAAACGGCTCCGGTTATCTTGTGCACCGAATAGCAGACTTATAAAATTTTTTATTTCTTACTTCGTTGTTTCTCGAATAAATCGTGTCTCTTTAACTTTTGAGCGCGCGTATAGTGATGAAATTTTGAAATTGCTTTATTCAATAGTACGTGAATGCACCCGGGTATGCAATTGATCGTCGAGCTCGGAACAAAGTTTCCCTCGCGCGAAAGGTGCTCTCTCTTGTGCCGGAACAACAAGTGTTCGCGGACGACGGTCTACTGATCTAGACGCTCCGAGTTTCCTCGCCTTCTACCGGTGAAAGTTCCCTCGAAGGCCAGACCGCTGAGCTTCAAAAGCACGTTCACTAAAAGATGCGTGCGCACACCGGACCACCCCATCCCCTCAAACACACATTCGCCCGCATAGGTATCTCGAATCATCCTCTAAGTGCACTTTCCCGCTGCAGGACTGCCTTACTGCATATGCAGTCACGTGCGCGTGCGCCCCTCAACACGCGAACACATGCGTGAACAGGTGGTGATTTTTTTTCGCCCATCGACGTCTCATTGTATTACCACGCTCATTAAAATTCCTGGCAGAGGAACGAAGCGAAACGAGATTTATTCGCGGTTTTCACAGTCGGAGTGAAACTTTTTTTTTGTCTCTATATCAGATTTTTGCTCCTCAGGACTCTTGACGACATAATTCAAGATCGCGGGTCGCAGTGCATTTTTTACCGAGGATTCTGATGAGGCTGCTTGGGTAATATCTCAGCGGTAAGGCGTTCTCGCGATCGATTTAACAAGTTCCCTGTTCCTCGGCTAGCTTGAAGGTAAAGCGATTGTTTAATAGCTCACGGTAACGAGACGATGGTGTTTTGAACGCAGAAACGATATCGCGTGACTATAAATTCGAGAGCTTGTTTGCCGTGAACAACGGTGGAAGATGCTTGTACCGCACTAAAATCGGAAATAGCAGGGCGGTGAAATAGCTAGTTCGAATTGCTTGTTTAACGGGGTTTTAAATAAACGTTACTTCTGTCCACAGCGCGCTTGGTCGCTGACAAAAACGACAATTCATTTTTGTTGGATTTTATTTTTTGAGGTTTTACTTGAAACGTGATCAGAATGTTCATTACACATTTAGAACGAATGTTTTGGCGTATGTGTATATGTATGTGTGTGCAACTGGAATGCGAACAATTTTATTCGCTGTAACTCAAAAATGCCGCAACCTTTGAAGCCGAAATTTCAGACACAATACGTGCGATTAATCGTCAATGTTTCTTCAAAATTCTATTGAAAATTTTTGAATTATTAATTTTTTTATCTGATCTTAGCTTTAGAAAAGAGAACTCCATTTTTTTATAATTTTTTGTATGATAGTCGCGATCGGGACAAAGTTTTCCTCGCGAATACGATCATTCGGTAATCCCCATTTAATTTTGTGGGAATCGTTTGAACCATTTAAGTTTTAGGTAATATTGAATTTTCAGAATGTAATTGAAATTTAGTGAATTGTTTCAGACGCTATTTTCTCGATCACATACTTATTCATGAATAAAATAGGTAGTCGATTGTTGATTACCGCATAAAAAAATATAATTCCAAAGCGACGACCGGAGAAACAAGTTTTCCGGAGATTTTTATAACCAATATTGTAAAAATGAGTGATTTTATCAACGATTTCTCTACTTCCTGATGGCATCGCGGAAAAGATCCCAGCAAGAATTACACAAAGTGGTCGATCTGACGAGCTTTGATTCATAAGAACCCAGCATTGTTAAGGAAAAGCGTGTCGTCAGTGTTTACTCGATAAACGAATGAAAGCCCTTAAAGTTGTTTTGCGTACAGCGTCTCGCATTGCTTTAGAGCTTTGATACCAAGACGACTATCCGGTCTTTCTAGTCTTTCGTCTGGATAGATCCTACTTAGCTTACAAGCTCCGAGCCGCAAGTCTTCATTAGTCGACGTCAAAGGAATGAGCTCTCTTGTCAACGATACGAATTTCCGAATTATGGGTATTAAAGGATTTTCTTGCGATTCGCTACGCGCGCTCCCAATGCTTGGAAATAATTTACTAAACAATATTTAGTCATTAATCTCGCTTCCGCGAATACCATTCGGGGGATAACTCGAAATAGGGAAGGTTTTGAGTGATTACAGGTGGCTTCCGCTTAAATCCAAATTCCAAAGGTTCTCCTCTAACAACCCCTTGTTTCATCTATCAATTAGCCGATGTCATAGTTGAGAAATTAGCAGTCGCAGCTTGAACGAAATATCGTGACGATATTTCAGGATATCACACAATTATTTGAAAGTTCTCGATCAAGATATTAATAAAGCTTTTCAGAATGAAAGACATTATGAAACTATGAAATCATATATTCGTAATAAACTAATAAAAACTCGGTACTTTTTGAAACAACTTATTGTCCACAAAAGCCTTCATTGATTTAAGATTCCTTGTTATTCAAAAATTATTTTTGCGAAACTACGTATTCCAAATTTTTGAATTTTTAATCTGACTATGTAAGTCGTCACGCGGAAGTTGGCCAGGCAAACTTCTTTACCGGAATCTCGACGATGCTTCAGCAAGTAATTTCGATGTTATTGCTCCAAGGTGTGTCCTGCGGACACACCTTGGAGTTAAGTTTGCGGACAAATTTGCGCCACAGCTGGCTGAACTGTTTTTTCCAATAATGTAACTCAGTCTTGTTGTTCGCCTGTGGGACTTTGCTACTTGATTCGCTCCTAAAACGATGCAACTCCGTATTCGTAATAGTTTTATCAACTACTAGACATCACGAGAAATTAGGAGAACAAAGTTCGTTACCGGGATAACAATGACACCGTGTCAAACTTTGGCAAGTAATTTTGACATTATTGTATCAAGGTGTGCACAACGTTTGGGGAACAAATTCACGTCACGACGTGACGTCAAAGCAATCAGCAAACAAGAAGCCTAAACGAAGCAATGTGGGTCATAAAATATGGACACGTTTTTTCATTGTTCCTAGCTCGGTCGTGGATTTATACGAATTATCACAAATTCATACGATTTAGTTTAGATGAAGGAACATTTGTTGAACCGTGTTTCCAAATATCGGACTGAGTGTTTTAGTTCCTTTTTCCAACTTTTACCATCTAATTGGATCCTAATTTGTGAAGTTCTCCGTTCCTGTAATAATTAGTTCGTTTTGGTGACGATTTACGTGATTTCGTGAGCCGAACCGTGAAATGTAAATTCACTAATTAACGCAAAACACGCACGACCACGCCTACAGATGGATCGAACTAGAATAGTGGAGTGATGTAGCAGTTTATGAAATTGAACGGAAGCATGTAATATGATGAGTGAAAATAGTTCTACAGCCTTTATTCAATGGTGGAGTTAAAAAATATATGTATATTCGATTTTCTTCAACGGTAAGTTTTGGGTTAACCAATTATGTTCTTCACTTGAGTTTAATAATGGAGTGCACGTAAATGTGAATGATAGGGGTCCTTTTATCATTTTTATGCATCTCAACATGTTGGCAATGATTCCATTAATTGATTCATTAATTTGGAATCAACCGTACAGTGATTGGTAATCTTAGAATGAAGAGGACACAGTTATTGGCATGATTGTGATTTTTACTGTGATTTCGTAGTCGGAAAGCTATTGCCTGAAGGTACGCAACGTCTACGGGCTTTTTTGCTTGTCGGGTGTGCTCGCGTTTGAAGTAAAAAAGTTTGTTCTGCAGTTTCTATGATAATTACTTTATCAACTTTAGCGGCATAAAAGCACGACAGCGCACAGCGGTGTTGTGAACTGTCATCGTTTTTTTAAATAATTATTGTGTATAAAAAGAAACTTATACGAAAACCAGAAATACATCATTAGCCATGAGAAAGATTCATTTTTCGACGTATTACCAACAAATCTTCGGAAATAAAAATGTCGATTTTACGAACTCTCTTATCGTCTGACTAATTACAGATTATTGATAGATAAAACGGTATGAAAATTGTTAGTGAAATTTTGGAACGAATTCAATTAGCGTAGAGTGCTGTTATCGCTTTGGATAGGCTGTATTTATAAAATCTACTTAATACAATAACGTTCATATAAAAATTGGCGGTCCAGCCACGTAGCAATTACAATAAATTGTCAGGGTTGGCTGTTTTTATCAAGTGGAGTTCGCAGCTGTTCTCAACCTTGAACTTGTTTTCGGAGCAGCGATACATACTTTGCCACAGTCGACTGTCCTACCGCAGTTATTACAGATATCTGTAATGGAATTAACAATAAAATTACGAAATATACTGATAATCTCGTTTCGTAAACGTATTCCATTTTTATTTACTCTTTCCCGATAATTACGAAAAATACATTTATTCGCGATCTTAGAATCACGTTCATATATTTTTCGTTCATAAATATAACGACAGAATCGTTACCTCCCTTGACGCCAATAGAGGTTAGGATAACCTATTTTCCAACAGGTCTCACCGAAAACCCGAATTTTAGCTCCAAGTCTATTCATATCTTGAGGGCCGAGTTGAGCTTACTTTTTTTTTTTTACCAACATCCCTCTCCCCCCACGAGTGCGTTTCGAAAAACGTCACCAGCGTCTTCATGGTCTGTCGTACAATTTTAGCCGTAACAGTGTTATCTTTATAGCGTTATACCGTTACAACATTATAAATCAACAATGGTGAGTTAAAGCAGTTAAGAAAAGAAACAAAAAGTTCAATTACCCATTCATAAATCAATAAATTAACGCGTTTACCGCTTACACATCAACTCAATTTTTTTCTGCAATTTTTAAAATTATAACGTGTGGTAGAATTATTTTTTCATCCACTTTTGTTCTATTATTATAAGCGAATAATAGCGATATTGTAGGATGTACACTTTCGTTTGCAAAGAAAATTAATTTTTATTTCAAGGCTCTCCTCGGGGCCCAGCTCGTCATAACGCTGGTCATGGTGAGCTTCATACAAAAATTGAGTCCGCATTTTTCGTTCGCTCGATGGATACTGTGCTCGACAGGGTAAGTCTAAGGTTCATCTTTATTTTGTCGTTATTCTATAGATAATATTTATTTCTCTTTGAAATTTTTTATTTATGTAGTAAATCTTGAGTTTGATTCACAGAGTGTTAATTCTGTGCAGATGAGCTTTACCGTCATATAATTTATAACTACCAATTATAATTATCCTTGTATGCTCATTTTCACTTTTTATAAGAATGTGTTTTGCAGTCTTTCCAGATTTTTATATCCTACGGATCAGGAGTTAAGAACCTTAGCCGGTGTGCCCAGAGAAAAACCCAAAAAGGGCAAACATACGGAGAATGGTAGAGCAGGCGATACTTTTCACGTTCCCAGAAATCTTGAAGTTACTCTGGAGAGTGCTAAAGTAACAGCCTTGGATGTGGTGCATCTGAAATTCTATTCCGAATATCAGTGGCTTTTAGATTTTTCTATCTATGCCGGTGTAGTGTACATTCTGACGGAGGTAATTGCGCCATACACTACATTTGCTTTGTGACTGAAAAGATTATCTTCCATGTACGTTGGTTGGCATCTCATCTGTAATATCTGTTTGCAGATATACAATAATTTCTATCCTATTGAGGATGAGATAAATCTCAGTATACTCTGGTGCTCTTTGGTTCTGGGATTTGCACTGTATCCTTTGTTTCTTCAATATATGATTAGAGAACTAAGCCAATGGTTAAATGCACAAGAGATTACATTAGAAGAATTTTGATATTATTGTAGGAATCTATATCGATGTGCTTAGGGAAATTTGCAACAACTATAATGTATGGATCGCATGAAACAATTTCCTTGACTCTCCTAATAGTAAGATGTTGCTCTCTCTTTGGATGCAAAACTTTCGTGGCGAAGAGACTGTAGGTGAGAGATCCACTTGTATCGTCACAGGCTTCGCTTATCTTCTTGTCGCTATGATTGTGCTCATTGTCGATGACAATATTCTGGAGATTGGATTGGATAGAGCATATACGAGCTTTAATCGTGGTGCATCTGTGTTTTTGGGCCATCAAGGCCTCTCCTCTACGTAAGTACTATGCGAAGCAATTCTGATTGTAGAACAGCTTTCAAAGCCATCTCCATACAAGGATAAAAGAATTTTGTAATTGACTTCTCCAAGCCCAATGACTGTTATTCGGACGATAGCTGTCTTTTGTTATTGTGGACTATCTGACGCAGCATTTCGATATTTTAAATCTTTAATTGTAGGTATGCGGTAGAAGCTAACATTTCCCTTTTTTTTTTCACAAAATGACCTCTTATTCAACTCTCATGCACATTTAATACAACTCTTTAAGATGGCAGTATCAAATAATCGATATGTTTTTATTTGCAGAGGACCAGCGTCAAAAATAGTATTAAAATTTTTTCTCGCCCTATGGTGCGGTTTACTTGGTTCGCTCTTTACTTTCCCGGGTCTGCGCCTGGCAAAGATGCATTGGGACGCTATAAGGTATGTCGGCAAATAATCCAAAGTAGTTTGTTATTTCTAATTTTATATGAAGCATAGGATATTGAAAAAAGTGTCCTGTTACAGATACTACAAGGATAGGAAGATATTCACACTCTTCGCAAACATCAGTTTTGCTTTACCACTGTTGTTGGTGTGTTTATGGATCAAGCCTATCAGCAGAGATTATCTGACCGTTCGTATATTTACCGGAATGACCGGACCGATGTAAGTAACAAATGTTTCCTTGCACGTTCGGATAAAAATTATCTCAGATTATTAGATAAGTTGTAATTTCCTTGCCGTCACATATTTCAGAATGTCTCCAGCTGCATTTGAGAGTATGAGACTCTTGGCGGTCGTTGTAACAATAGTGCTTAGAATAGCATTAATGCCGATTTATTTGCAATCGTATCTCAACCTCGCCGAACAGAGATTGGAATTGCAGAAAAAAGAGGCTGGTAGAATCACGAACGTTGAGTTGCAAAAAAAGGTCCTACAAATTCACTAACGATATTTATCACTATAACGCTATATTTAATGCTTGTATTACACTACAAAAAATTGAAAAATATGTATATTCCTTACAGATTGCCGCAGTGTTTTACTATCTATGCGTCGTGACATTGCAATTCGTCGCGCCATTGATGATCTGCCTATTTTCCACACTCATGTACAAAACACTCGGTAAGAAGATCGAGATTCAATACCACGAATTAAATTCGTATTCAAAGAAGATCGTACCTCTTATGATGCCAAAAAAAAACATTTCTTGCGACCCCTTTAAACGGATTTTTTGTCATGTCTGCCTTACATACGATATGTTGTTGAACAGGTGGATATACGTGGAGCGGTGTCGTCGCGGACGCGGAGACTTGTTCAGCGAGTCAAGCAACACTGATCGTCGCGACGAAAAATGACTCAGAAACGGGCGATAAGACGGTCGTTCAAACAGCTCAAGAATTTCAACTGGCGCTAAGCTCGTTGAAAGATATATTTACAACCGAAGTTTTTCGCGGTTTGCTCGGATTAGCGACGTGGTGGAGTTGTTTTACACTATTCGCGACAACCTCCATGGGAATATTGTACCAGTCGTATTTCGCGAATGCGTAGACTCCTCGTCCTTTCCGCCTTGTGACAAAGTCCAAACGAAAAAAAAAACAATAAATTTCGCACGCGATCTGTGCCGAAAGCTCGCACAAGCCGTTCCAAGTTCGTCCGGTCGCACGAACTTCAAATTCGTGCAAATCTATATTTAAAATAATTATTTAGAAAAATAACACGAAGACGCGAAAACACGAAATGAAAATGAAATTCAAAAGAAAGTTCTACAATTTTCTAGAACTATATTTGCGATCTTTTCGTACATAAATATAGCATTAGTTTTAACGCGCTAACATCAAGTTCGACCTCGAAGTTTTGAAGCGTAATGAGCGTACCGACTGATTATACATACTATTGTATACATATACAAATGATATCTATCGAGTAATATTTATCGTACCTCTCACTCGTACTCTCGTGTTGATCGGCGAAAACGATAGAAGGAGATAATGCCTGGAACAGGAACAAGAACAGGATAAATGCATAAAAAATAGACCTCTTATATACCTCGTAGACGTCGTGGCGCGACCAAGGAATGACCGGTGCTTCGCAAAACAGTTTCAGTCAGGCAAAAGTATGAAGAGCTTAAAAAATTATCAAAGGTGCTATTTTTTTTATATGAGTTATCAAGCTGCATTAGAGTTACCTTAAGACGTGCAATAGATAAAATTTGGTCATTCGCTGATTAAGCCATTGCATTTTTGCCCATTCCTTTAGATCTCAATGGTCTCCGGTTGCAAAGTCGTTAATGTTTCTTCCGTCTGTCGTACTTCAGGTTGATAGAACTGCACGAGAATAATGAGGTACGTAGTGATGACACCAATGAACTGCGACAAAAATGTGTAATGTAAAGCGTTATTATTACTATTACAAAACTGTATGAAATTTTTTGTGATGTTTGAATAAAAGAAGGAAGAAATTCCACAATGACAACAGGAAAATCTTTAATATCTTCCCATCGAAAATTATTTTATTTGAATCGAAAAGATCGTATGTCCAAGAAAAATTGTTTTATTTTTATACAAACGTTTGCGCTGTTGTGTATTGCAATATTGACTCACCAAAAGGCACACAATAGAACCAGAATGTAATGATACCGAATAGCTATGATGGCGTGGGGTAGAAGAATTTACGCCGGCATAGCGTGGAATCATTTTTGAAAGGGTTTAAATAAATGCGAAATGGTTTTTTCTCTCGATTATAATTAATAATATCCACCTCAAAACCAACTGCGTGTGTTATTGATTTTGCTCGGTTCTCATACAATATGCAATATTTTTGAGTTTTTGTGTTCGATCTTACACTGCGTAGAAGTTCGTTGTTCATGTCGAAGAATTCGCAGGCGGTGAAACCGACGTCGCACTGTTGTAGCTGGGCAGAAAAATCGTTTATCTCGTGTCTCAGAGCGATCTCCGAATCGCAAGATATCCTGGCTACGTCCACCGTATACAAGTCGCAAATGGCCCGAGCTTTTCGCACGCGGCTGAAATAATAATTCATACGTCCTTAAAATCCATTAATAAAAAATAAAATAAAATTTTTACAAACTTTGATAATTTGCGTTATTACGTCAGGACTACGTCGTGAACGAGTACTCCAGTCTTCGCGGACTCTTTGCAGGCTTTCGTGCACACACAGCAAGTCAGTGCAAACTGAGCGGCGTATGTTATCCATATAACATTGTTTATCATCATGAATTCGTATTTTTGTTCGACAACTCCCATGTAGATTCTGAACAGTGTTGCGACTACCATTGTGAACGAGTTTACAGAACTCAGCAGCAAGTGAATACCGTGAATGCCGTTGACGAATCTGACTAGTTCGCAAATAGCTGAAATTCAACGCGGAAGAATATATTCTTAAACAATGAAGCAGTTTTCTCAACTTCGGTTTTTTTTACCGATTTATTAAACCCTCGCAATAATTCTTCAATCACTAAAAATCACGAAAAGCGACTGGTGCCTTTAATTTTCGATAGGCATTAAAAACAACAACAAAAAATCAAGATCAACATTGCATATGTACGGAATTTTTTTCGTGGAAGCCTCGAATAAAAAAATTGACTCGACAACTTCTATAATCGATGATGAGTGTATTTTCAGAAAACAGATTATCTATAAATTAAAAAAATACACTTACCGTGATGCAGTTCTCTGGCTCGTCGAACTTCGAGAATTATCAGGGCAGACGTGAAGCCCTCGTCGATCCCGAGGATCGCCCGATTGATGGTCTTGAATCTCCGGTATATCGCGAAGACGATGAGATCGAAGCCAAAATTCACCGTCAGCGATTGAGCCATCGTGTAGTATAATAAAAGATCTGATGCGAAAATATCATCCGGTCGAATGTAATAGTAGTAAACGGCGTGAGATACAAGGGAGAATGGTCCGAGCAATGTGGTGACCATGAGCGTCAGGCATTGGAAAATTTTGAAGGATCGATCACTGATATCGAGCGACAAACGTTGAATTTTTCTGTCGATCATTGCGATTCTCTCCATGAGCTCCGGCCACTTACCGTAATGATGAATTCCATGATAAACGTAGTAATAAGACGATATGTAACACGCAGCCTTGCTGGAGTAGTACATTATCTTGAACGTGTCGCTCTTGAAGACGCTGCCAAACGTGAAGAAGTCAATGGCACCGTAAGCCACGATGACCGAGCAGATAGCGAAGTGTACGAGACGCAAAAAATTCGTTGCTACTTTCGGTAAGGTCAGTGGCCGCGCTACGCCGACACCGAGAATCCAGCAGACGAGGGTCGTCGGTCTGAGAATTTCTTCCACCGACTGGATCTTTCTACCCTTGTCAATTTTCACCCTAATTGTCTCCTCCATTACGCTTTTTTTATCCGAGATCTTTGGTCACACTTCGAGAGTCCCGTCGACGGTCGATGCGCTCTCCCTCGTATATCTCACGATTTCTTCGGCTAATTCACTTCGTGCAGGGTAATTTGTTTTTATTATTTTTTTTTAACTATCCTTTTTTTTTGTTGCGCTTTAATTCCGTCGAGTACCGCATGATCGGACAATTATTTTGTTTGTAAGAGATGGGATTTTTTTTTTATACCGAAGAATTTGGATAATTTTCACTGGCGTAGATATAGATTCGTCAATCATCGTTAGGCCTCTGTGGATTTAATTAAATTCGAAGTTCCGTTGGAGAAAACGATGGAAGCTTGGAGTGAAATTTAGAGTATCGGGGGAAAGACTGATGTGTCTGAAGGCTCAACTGTGGTCGGTGAACTCCGTTCAACAGCAGTGAGCGCCTCGCATTTCTCGGGCTATCGTTTAGACTCGAAAATGTTCAACCCCCCGTGCTTTATCGTTGTGAAATATGCAGACGGTGCCACCACAATCTTAGCCAATTTAATTGAATCTCTTTACTGAGAGCGGTAATTTAGCGATACCATCTGCTTATACTTTAGAGTGTTTCACTGTGATAAGGGCAGGGTGTAGAAACGAATTATTAATTTAATTTCGGATCGCTGTGTTCGTCCAACCATCCACTTCGGTAAGATGGATCGTTGCTTCTTCATACGCACGGAAAGAGATTTGTACATTTGTGAGACCTTTTTTTGCCACAAACGTCCGCAATAATTTTATTGTTAATTTTACCAAAAAAAAAATAGTAAAATTTTCACATCTTTTTCTTTAATTAACCACATTCTTTTTGTAAAATTAATATGAAAAGAATTGTGACCGTTTGTGTAACAGAAAGATGGATACCTATATTATTGTGCAGAGAAAGCAGTGCTACATAACTCAAGAACGCCTTCTGCTAATCTTGTTTTGAAGTTGATTTCTCAATTTTTTGCAAGAATTTTTAAGACGGCTGAGAACCTCGAAAATCGTCAGAATATTTTCAGCCAAAAATTAAAACGTATCAGCGAGAACACTGCAAAAACTTTCTTATAGGTTTCCAGATCTCGATGAGCATGCGTCGTTGTTACGACAATTATCTTGCGTATTAAGCGCCGGCGTTATTTTCATATTTTCGGTATGAGGAATAAATATTTCAATATTAATTTCTTCAATCCACGCAAGTTAATTTTTCCCTGATTTTTTAGCGTGTTACGTTTGGCGTGATCGCGTGACGAGTTGTCATCGGTCGGCGTTTCGCGCGATGAAGTAATCGGCCGCTGAAATCTAAAGTATGTGCTGGCGATTTATGTAATAAATTGTTGTTATCTTCATGGGGTGCGTTGGAATTATGAAATATTAAGGGAGTCCTCCGCAACCCTTCCGTTTCTTCGGTGACGAATCAATCTTCCCACCTTGTGCGTAATTCGACCTACGGTTGGAAAGAAAATTCAGAAATATCGAAAATATAAGAATGCAGAGGGGATGTTAGGCATTTTTAAAAAATAAGCGCACACAACTTTGTCATATTTTCAACAGAATTTCTTGACATCCGAGTGACACGATTCTCGCAAAATGTGATACAGGTATTATAAGTTTCCGAGCGGCAGGCTGAGGTGCCGTAAATAACTGGATATAATCGGCAGTTTTTCGATGGAATTATATTTTTGTCATTTTATTATTTTTTTGGTTGTTTGTTTTCTTCTAAGTTTTATAGCTCAACACATTGACAGCGATACTGTTTATTTATTTTTCTTTTCTTCTTCATCGAAAGAGAAACGTCTTGGCGTCATTGATTAAGTATACTTCGTAAAATTAATAAAACGTTCGATAATCAACCCAACTAATAAAATTACTCGACATCGTCACTTTCTTTTCGAATTATATATATATATATATTTTTTTTCATTTTTTCATTAATTAACCCAAACATACGTAATATTTTTCATTACAAACGACAATACGTCCGATATTATTCGACCTGACGATTAAAAATACTAATTATTCGTATATACGTGTATACAATTCGTTAGGCTCTTGTATTTTGTTGTTTTTTCTGTAAAGAATAAACAGATATGCGTTTTATCGTTTATATAAAAAAAACACATCGAAATGACGGTGTAACGTCAGTCGAAATAATTTTATTTATTTTTTTGTCGAAAAATTAAAAAATAAATATTATTAAAGTCATTGTAAACTGGCTCGCTAGTCGTTCAGCATCGGATTATATCGAAATCCTCATCAATATCCAACAGCTAACTACTGTAAAACTTATTACGTACTTGTATCATAATTTTTATATACCAATTAAAATTCCTCAAACTCGATGTAAATAATACTAATAATTACATTCAACAAGTGTAGAATCAATAATATAATATAATATAATATAATATAATATATGTGTATATATATATATCTATATATATATACGTATTCACTGGGCACATGGAAGCGGAAGTGAAACCTTGTGCCCGAGAGTTCATGAGATCGGAGTTTTGGTTTTTATTTTTTATTTCCGTGTCTCGAGTACGCGGATTCTTCCGCTCGACCATCGGCAGCAGTATCGGTAAGAAAATTTGCCGAGAGCACACGTTCAATGACGACGATCCATCGATCTCTCTTTTTTTGTGCTCTCGATACATTAATGCAATCGCGACAATTTTTCCTCTCCCTTCGAACACGCTGTCTTATCCTCCCTCGACTGCATTCAACACGATTTTACGTAAGTTATTATGTATATAGTTGCGCGATTTATTTTCGACTCGACAGCGGCATGTCGTGTCAATTTATGCACAGTTAAAGGCGTGTGTTTTACATAATTTTTAATTTTTTTTCTTTATAATTTTTTTTTCTAGAAATATTCTAGACAGTACGGGGAGCTCCAATCGGCCCACTTTTAATTCCAATCCTTTGGTCGGGGTATCGCTATGTGGTTTTTATTTTTGGTTTTTTAAATATATATATATTTTTTAAATATATTACGATGTATACGGTAGACATAATGTAACGCGTTGGATATAATTCGGACTGGGATATTATGATCTGATTAAGTCGTTATCTTGAGCTAGCACATTTTTTTTAAACGCTCGACGCATACGCCGATCGGGCTCTTTGGATGTTGATGACAAGACAATAATGGAAACGAACAATTCGTCATTTGGAGGTGCTCTTTGCGCTTTTCTTGGGGAATGTAAGACAGACTGTCCTAAAAGCTGGAATGTATGGAGATTATTATACATTTTTTTACACCGTTGCAGTCATAAGTCGGTTAAACAGGAAGTTATCAATGAACTACGATTTCACGACGAGGTCACTTCGGTTGAAACGAAAATTATGACATAGTATAGAAGACCCAGTTAAGCTCAGAACATGATTCGGGTTCACCATGAAAAAAATGGTAGATACAAATTATTAGTCAGATTACTGCCAATACTTCATTTTCGGGATTTTTTTTAGTACTATCTAGACTACGAGAAATTTGAACCATACAGGTCGATCTATTTTCTTCTCCTCTCCATCGTCTAAAAATTCGTTTCTTCGACAGAAAAATGTCTGCTTCACTTAAAACGCAACTAGGTTTAACCACTCAGTCGGTGGTCACAATCAGCGAATGGACACTTCCATAAAAGCTTGTGCATAATAAACATCTGTTCATTGGCTTTTACATTCGCTTAACTGCACGCAGAAAAATAATTCTATTGATGAACACTGTTTTAATGAACATAAATATTTTCCGCTCGACCCCAAAAAGAAAATTATTTGGATGCGTGCATTCACTGGTCGGTCGATCCGAATTTAAGGTAACCTGTTTTACCGACTAACGATCGCGACATCGTACATATCCGTTGGCAAAAACAGTTTTTTTCTTAATTTTTAAAAAATTATTGGATTTATTAAAATTCATGACCACGGTCGATAAATCTTCATGAATCGAAGGCTCTCAGGACACAGCTAAAGATCCTATTGATTAGCGCAAAGAGAGCCTCCTTGGCGAACGGGCGATACCCGTGACGTCAAGGGTCAACGATTGGGTTATGACTCGAAAATGTCGATCGAACTCGATCGGTTCGACGATAGTTCTTTGGCGAAGGCGGATGTGCAGGCCGACGGGGCGGTAAATGCCGTCTCGTTCGACATCGACGTTCTCTTGATCGTGATCGCTGAATTGTCGTTCGGCACCGGCATCTTCTTCGGCGTCGAGGATTCGCTCGAGGCTGAAATCCTCTTTGCCGCGCCGAATGCGGTCTCGACGCTGGACGCCGAACTTCTTTTCGGCATCGTCGAGGTTTCGTTCGCTGTCGAGGTTCTCTTCGGCATCGTCGAAACCTCGAACGACGCTGAACTTTGCTTTGGCAACGAAGTCGATGACGAATTCAGCTGATCCCTTGCCGCAGACGTTGTTGCTACCTGCTAATTAAATTTTTACAAAAAAAATACCTCATTTCGCAAGTATCGTTGATAGGAAATTACTTCATTCGTGCGCCGGCAATTTGTTCTCAAAAATTCGGTCACTTAGATACGAATTTCATGTATACGGCAAAAATGATTTGCACATTTAACAAACATTTTTTATTGGGAGATATCTACAACTCTTTTCAAGTTAATTTTTTTCATATTTTTATCTCTACCACTTACAACTCTACCGTATTAGAACTCTATTGGAATTTAAATGACTTTACCTAAATAGAGAACCACTGTTTAGTCTTGCATTCCAGTATAGTTTTATTTTCATTCCAGTTGAGTTTAATTTTTATTCTGATGGAAGTTTTCGACTTCCTAGGATAGATTGTGGTAGAGTTCTAATACTCTGAACATTTCTGGATGCGTATGCGTGTGAAAAATTTGACTGCTTGATTAATCGTCATTGTTTCCGAAAAATTTCATTCAACAATATTCAGTTTTTTTCCACACAATTATTTTTATTTACTCGAATACGCTACGACAAATATAAAAAAATGGAAAATAAGAAAAGCAGATAATGATTGATAGTCGCGGGCAAGAAATGTTTGTTGATTTTCTAAATCAATTATACAGTGCAAGTTCAATAACTAGCACGTAGCCCTGTGTTTAAAATTTTTTTAAATCAATTAATCGAAAAGGGTCGTAAAAAGTTAAATACCTCGTTGTAGAATACCTCTTTTCCTTCTTGGACCGATGGCAGTAACTCATCGGTCGAGTGAGGTGTTCTGGGACTCGGTGTCGGGGCGACGATTTGCTGGGCGATTTCTTGCTGTTCCCTCGACCTCGCTAGCCTCAATTCCTGAAGGGCCTGCCTCTGCTCCTTGTCGTTTCTCTCGCGCTCGAGTCTTCGGGCGCTGTAACTTCTTGCCGATGACGTCGAACTGTGAACCGATGCCAAACTCGGACGTCGGGAGCCTGCCAAGAGAAAGCCATCTCCTATAGTGAAGCGACACTTTTATGACGCACGACAGAAAAAAATCTCGTATCGATATAAATTCGTATATAGGCGTAAAGTATTGCTCCAACCAGAGGATAATTCATGCGCGCTGTGATCATGAACCACTATAACCGCCCCTTTACCTCTAATTGTCTCTAACTAATCTATCTCTTTTCTCGACTAAAAAATAGAAATAAAAAAAGGAAAAATTAAATGATATCTGCAGAAAAACTTAGAATTTATCGTAGGGCCAACGGTTACACAGTAAAAAAAAGTTTGTACTTTTTACAGCGAGTGATTATTCACGGATTTCTTATTTTTTATTTATTAATTTTCCAACAGCACCATTTGGCACCTATTTTGCAAATGAAAGTCCAAACTGAAATTGTTAATTGTGCCGGGAATAAAATGGCAAGTTTGAACATTCAAATCTGAACAAACGAGGTAACAACCATTTTTATAAGATTCTTTCTATTCCTATTTACGAATTTTTTTTTGACTGTGTACTCGTGTGCTGATTTTGAGAAGTGAAATATCGACATAAGCGTGTAAGAGGACGAAGCTTTGCTAGATGGCTTAAAATTACTCATGCTGTGTATGCTCAGGGTTGACATATATATGTATATACCCTTGTGGTGTTGAATAAAGGATGGAGCTAGGATTGCCGGGATGGCACGTAAAACACGCGATGAACGATCGTTCGCGAAAGTTACTTCAAATATCGTTTCAGACGAATTACAAAAAGGATCTATATTGCGTGTGTGCCGAATGGGAAAGGTTAGAAACTTTCTGAGATGTAAAAATAAATTTCGTATGAAAATAGCCCACTAAATATTGACGTTAAGAAAATTATTTGACGCAAATACATTATCGTGAATATTACTCTGCAAAGATGATTTTTTCGAATTTTGGTATTAACAATATTTTTTGAGATATAGGGAATTCTGTACCGTGCAAGGCAAGCGCTCGTCGAGCGAGGATTCCGGCCGAATCTGACAGAATCAATTTAATGTGATTTTTAACGTCTGTATAAAATTTTTTATTTTTATTAATATGTCAATTTTGTTACGTCGTTTCAGACATTACGAATTAATTTTTTTCTTCATTCAATTGTTCAACGCGCCAAGGAAACGAGGATACACCTTTATCGATCGGTAGTAGCAGCGTAGAGAAATTGGGACGAAAAATGTTCGGCGCGCATGCTCGTTTATAAATCTATTTTGACGACTATAATTGTATATTTTTTTATAGCGAAGTATCGACAAGTTGCAAAGCTTTTATTTAATGACAACTAACAGCGAAGCTTCTTGTAAACGTGCGATTCCTCGAGTGCAGCGAGTTAGCTATATGGTGCGTCGTTGTAATTCGAAACGCCAACTCGCGTCTTACCAAAGTTAAGATAAATTACTATTTTGATACATACATATAAATAGTATATATGCGATGCTCGATTATATGAGCAACGAGATATACATTGTAAATTAGTATCGGGCCGCTGCCATCTTGCTGTCTCGTAGTGTAACAACAACAATGAAAATCTTGCGCTATCATTAGGATTATGGTTAGTATACGGTATAAGTAGGGAAAGTGTCGCGAGGGTTGTGAAACAACTGGCGAATATCGAGCAAGTCGATTATATTCAATTTTTTTCTGTCTTTCCACTTGTTAAGTTCCACATCTTTTTCACGTTATCAAACACATTCCGGACCTTCATAGTAAAACAAAAACTGTTAATTCAGATAAAAAGTGAATGATGCAGGAAGCCTGAGGGATTTCATGTTGTATGCAACGATACGAGGATTTTCTATGTAAGGAATTGCTCAAAATTACTTCACATAAATGTGAATCCGGCTCAGTCGGTAACAAAACCTGGAATCCATGTTTTCATGGATGTTGAATATTTATGGTTAGAGAGAAATTGTCGTAATTTTTATCTTTCCTTCGCAAAGTGGTTAAAAATTTGCTCTTTCGCGAAAAGGTGGATCCTTGAAATTAATGGATTTCAGTTTTTCGGTAGCTACCGGAAGTCGGACTGCAGAGAGTGGATTTCACATTACCTTAATAACAAAAAATTGTAATGATGATATTGGTTTTTGCTTTGTGCCAATACCAACAATTTATCTATCATACGAGGCAACTTCAAACAAAAATGGGGCACCAAAGGGTTACTTCAATACTCCTATAAGAAAGTTCGGCTGGTAGTCTCAATCAAAGTGAAATCGAAAGTTCCAAACGAAAGGCAAAATCAACCAA
This sequence comes from Listrodromus nycthemerus, assembly GCA_963978505.1. NCBI lineage: Eukaryota > Metazoa > Arthropoda > Insecta > Hymenoptera > Ichneumonidae > Listrodromus > Listrodromus nycthemerus. The sequence goes on along the minus strand of OZ021679.1, from coordinate 23,641,909 downwards.
GGAAACGTCTGGTATCGATGAGAAAATAAAAATCCCGTTCATACGAGTATTTCGAGCGAAAATGAGAGTTTGGCGAACAGCCAAGGTACCCAGGTGAGATTCAACCATTGGCACGGCGACGGAACCGCACCAGTTGCCGACGGTCTTGTACTCGCCCGGCAGAGGAGCCGATATTGGTCCGACCGCGTTATTGAGTCGAGGCCAATATATCTGTTCGACGAAGAATGTTATCGCCGCGACAGTATCGGGCACAGTATTGGATCCAGAGCCCATGTTCAATTCCGTAGATTTATCGTCTGCGAATATTATTCGAAGACCATGAATCCGTACCGGGGCTGCTTTGTTTTTTTTACCCGTGCTATTTTATTCATACTTTCATGCCAACGGTCGAAAAATCACATTTTAATACCGGAAGTGACGTATTTCCGGTATAACATCACTTTCCGTCGAGAATCGATATTACAAAGGTGGATGAGATTTTTTCCCCGTAACTTTACTTCCGGTTCGAAAATCTCACTTTTGAACTGGCAGCGACGTTTCGGGAAATTTAAAAAAATTTTGTGATGAGGTCGGACTAGGGTCAGACAGGGTCAGAGCATAATATCGTAGGGGAGACTAACGCAAAATGAGGTCGCTGTAAACTCGAGACCGGGGCAAAACGGTGTAACGCAATCGGGTAAAATGAATATTCGAGATAATGCGCATACCGAGCACAATGGCGGTCTTCCTGAACCGTGGCGAACTAAATGATGTCACCTCTGATGGCGACGGTGAGGCTTAGACATACTCCGTTTCGCTTCGAACAGCGATGTCTCGCGGATGTTGGGAATGATTGTTGAAAATTTCATTTTATTTTTCGACCTCTATTTCCCAGTTTCCCGGTTTTACCCTGTCATTCTCTGAAAAGAAGGGAAGTTCTATCGGCGCGCCGCGTATTGTGTCCTGGAAAGCGCACCGACGCCTGGCGTGTGCACGCTTATTACGCGAGTCAGCTCGCGGGAACTTAAGTAGAACAACCCGGTGTGTGTTTTACGGGGTTCCCTAGGTTGCCGAGTGGCTGCCGGGGGATGAGCCATGGGATCGATATGATACCGAGAGGCATAGTTTCGCTCCCCTGTATGCTCTCCACATCCACTCGTGTATTCCTCTCAGTGGGTTACGCGCTTACGTAGATTGCGGGCGATAAATTATTCAGTGCAAGCGTTAGTGTATGCGTTACGTTCCTGAAATGACACGGACATTGAACAGCGCTCTAATAGCACGGAGAAATTACTTGGCATAATTTCAATCGAGGGAATTCCGAACGATCAAATTATTCCGAGAAAAGATCAGGGGGAGTAGAAGCGAGTACAAAAAATGGTAGATCGATTCAAAAGCGAGTTATCATAAATATCTGATGATAACTATCGGTGAGAAAATTAAATTATCGGAGACCCGAAACTCATCCCGACGGAAAAAAGTCATCGCAAGGCGAGAGACAGTCCCGTTTTGCATCAGGGTGTCGTTTTCCTCCGCTCGCCCGCACGAACAATCGGCTGGTAAAAAAAGTGCAAAAAAATTATGTAAAGCGGCTTTAACATACAATAGTAACCTATCTTCACATCTCGCAAAGCAATTCGCGATTTTTCGGAACACAACGAGACAGTGTCGGAGCCATTGAAATTGTGTGTGCGTTTACGTGTGGTGGTTTGTTGTACAGCAACGAAGAGGCAGGCTGTATCAATATTATCAACGGCGGAGAAATGAAATAAAATAAAATAGATGATAACATTGATAGTTATAGACATTGGAAGGTCCACACATCGACAGCATAACAAACACGAGACACAACACGAAGGACATTGTCAAGAGCACCTGCGCGCACGTGTAATAATGATGAGTAATTACGAACACAGGCGGACGGTGTGACAGTGAAACAGAGAAAGTAACGACAGTCGAGGATGGTTGTCGGATTATAAGTATATAAATTAGAAAGTTAAAAAGAATATAATTATAGTCACAGAGATACGGGAGAACGATTTGAAAAAAACAAAAAAAAAAAAACACATAGAATTATAAAATGTCTGTGTTTTTCCGTAATGATCTTTTTCTCAGATATTTTGAGGAAGGAAAATAGATATAGCGGGATAGTCAGTGAGAGAGCGTCGGTGAGATTGAGATTGGTCGTCTACCGAGGCCGTCGGAGGATCCTTCGGCGACGTCGCTAAGGGTACGTCGATGCTTGTTTCCATCTTTCGTAGCAGCCTGGAGATGACACGATATAAGCAAGATGGCCGCGGCACGTGCCGCACCTGCACGTGAAGCTGGAACCAGAGGTCCTCTGCTTCCTCCGCTGCTGGGTCGTCGACCGAAGGCAGCGCAGCTAAGAGGTCCTCCACTCTCGCTTCTCTGACTCGAACGCGATGACGGTCTAACGCCGTGGAGGGTCAGTGGGATGCCTGTAAACCGAAATTCACGAACCAATCGCCTCGATAAAAGGTTTTCAAAAAATTTGTAGTAAAATATTCATAAGATAAACCCGAAAAAAAAAAAAAATTAAAAAGCGTGTGAAAAAAATGCACATGCGTCGCACAACTGTATGAGTGGAGGAGAGCGGGTAAAAATAGGAAACTGGAGCGAAACGGGGTATCGGGACAAAATACAATTTCCCAATAACGTTTGAATGCCAGTCGTGATGGTAATTGGTGCAACATGGTTCTGAAAATTTGGATGTATCGTTAGGACAAAATGTGTCATGAAGAATTGTTGGAAAATTGAGTTTTGCCCCCGCTTTCCCGTTTTGCCCCACTGTCTCATTTACGCTTTCCCCTAACGATACCACAAGTAGGTAAATCTATAGAACTGCAGAGAGTCGCGAGTTACCGATCGAGATCACGATCTTTTCTTCGACGACTTTGACCGTAAAGCCGCGAAGACATTTCTGGTTCAGCCACCATTAACCGTTGTCCCTGTGTATGTGTTTATGTATAAATATATCCATGTGTGGGAGAAACTTGAGATCGTATAATGATCAGGAGAGATAATAATAAGAGAACGGCGAGATAGCAGAGGTAGAATAGGACAACTGGTTCAAAACTCGTGACAACTGGCATGGTTCGACACGTCGGGGATTATTCGTGTATATTGAAACGAACTGATTAAATGAATACCGGCACTCGTTAGTTTCGACGATCTGTATAATAGGCGATCCGTGTAACGCGCGCCGATCCGATCGCGTTAAAGCAATGTTCACGGACTTGAAACGCGAGGACAATCTTCGTTGCTCGCGATAATCGTTCACGCTCCAGTAACGCGTACGTAATACCCATGTACATGTATATGCACACGCGTGCGGAAGAGAAATACACGACTGACCATATGACATCAATATCCTTGCGAATAGTGTAAGTTTCACAGAAATAAGATGGAATTGCAAACGCTTGTCGATGGTATAAATATCTGAAAAAGCGAAGCATGTTAACGGTGTTGAAAAAATTAATTTCGCATAACGTCAACTCTAGAATGATATGAACAACTAGATGAAAAATAAAATTGTTTAACGATTATCCCGGAAACCTAACGTTTTAAAAAAATGAAAATGAATCGTTCGGACTTTGAAATTCACATAAAAAGAGAAAGTTATTTTTATTATATATTTATGCTTGTTTAGAAAAGTGAACGAATAATTTTCATCAAAAACGTTAGGTTTCACGGGAGATTTGGTAAACGATTTTGCGTTCCATCGATTTACTAATAACGTGTTGGGATTATTATTACACAAAATCAATAGCTTCAGCACCTTTGACACATCTTGATTTTTTTTAGATTTCTATATCATCCACGAGTGCTTGTAATTCCTTTACTCGACGTCAGCACTTTTGGCAAGGATTAACTTAAGGCAACATTTCCAGAGGCTGCTAAAGAAAAGATTCCAGTCGCCGGACATTCATGAAAAAGCGCATTTCCGTCTTCTTACACAACCCGCAAGGAGTCGCAATTAGAAACGCGCGCAATTCTTTTTCCGTCTCCTTACACGCATTCTTTGTCCTCTCACTGGAACCTCTACCTAAATCTCATTAAAAAAAATGTATTTTTTCGTCCAGGCCTCAGGTCACATTGCCTCGACTCTCCCGCATCGGAAAAGCTCGAACGATAATGAGTTCCAACGCTAGCTTCGACGTTCCATTCATGCGCACAAGGGATTCCGCAAACGTTGTGTCAACTCGACACGGACACGCGGTCGATGTGGCATTGTGCGTATGTGTGTGTGTGTGTGTGTGTGTGTGTGTGTGTGTGTGTGTGTGTATACGTGAGCGAGAGACGATTCTCGACAGAACGTAGATACGTCGTCGGGCGAATGGTTCTGCATTGCCAAGTGTCGTGGATAGAGTTCCTTCGGAGCACATATGCACACGCACAAGAAAACACACATCGGGGTGGCACCTCACAGGTAGGTAGGTGGATACTCAACAAACGTATGCGCAATGGCTTGCAGCAATCGTTCGAGCTACGGCTATTAACGGAGAGCTGTCCCATGCAAACTCTCGAGTCCGATACAGACAAAGCCGACGCGCTCGGGCGCACACCGCGCCGATCTCTTGTATTATTACGTACGGCAGGTGCGGAGACGCGGAGGTGGTGGTGGTTTTTTTTTTTTTTTTTTCGTGCCGGTGGAAGACCTTATTACAGGTAAATATGTACTGAATACCGTGTTAGGCATAATGACGATAATAGTATATTTATATATATGTGTGTGCGCGTGGATAATACATACACTCACCTGTGTCACTGGAAAATAGCATGGGGGGTGCGTGATTGGCGTTGGCGTAATGACGGGGCCTCGTGTATCTCGCACGGCTGAATAACTTTAGAACGAAACATATTAACCCCGTGAATACCGCTAGGCCCGACGCTATTCCGAGTAAGGTGGGGACGTCTGTAGTTATCAGCACCAGGTCTGCGAAAAAAATGTAGAATTGGCGTCAATGCAGACGAGGATCGACAGGGTGATGTTTAGTTAATGGACTGTGTGAGGAGATGAAAAAAACGCAACGAATGCTCGTCGATCTACGCGGATGTGTTTGATTTGCTGACGTAACAATACGGATATTGCGTCGCGATTGCGCGAGTCTTCGATACGCGGAGTTTGTTTTTACGTATTCGGCAATGAGTTTTCGTAGAGATTTTTTTTTTGTTATTAAACATAAAGGCTTTAAATGAATTGCAATTTTCGTGTACTGAAACTCAAGATTTGCTTATGATACATTAATTAATTAAAATTTAGAAATAGTGTATGTAGAAAAGTTTCCAGTAGCCTGTATTAATTTTCGAATAAAATATTTAAAGTGTAGATAATGACTGTGTGAATCGGTTGAGAAAATTTTGTAATGTTTTGTCGAGCCGTTCGGTAGATTGTAAGCTTTCACTAGGTGTTCAAGAAGGCGCATCGAAGACTTGAGAGGCGTTAGCTATGTTGGCGGAATATTGTAATTTTCGTAAGGTAGACTTCAGAGATTAGTTGGATCGTCTTAGTTGTAACGACCAGGTCTGACCAGATCTGGGCGAAAATCGATTATGCATGATCCGAACCATATTCACCCCTTTTACCTTAGGTTAATATAGCGTGCGTTATATTTTATTACCTTCGGCGCAGAAGATCTTTTTGCTCGGCCTCGATAGGGCGACCCTGTGATAGCCAGTATCGCAGTCGCAGACTGCATTGTGCTGCACCTGGGCGCAGGTCGCGTGTTGATCCACGAAAGTGCACGAGGCTGTGTAAAAGCACTGTTCGCCAAGTTTTTTGGCTGCAATTCAACCGGATCCTTGTCACCACAAAAATCCCCAAGAAAAAAAAAAAAGGAATATCTCAAGTGGGAAAAATACATACGTTTGGCACACCCTTTCGTATGCCCAAGACGAACGGGATAGAGCTTTTCGCATTCGCAGAGCCGGGTAATGCTGTCGCAGTGTACGTGCTGCAGATCCGGATGGCACGTTTCCTCGCACGGCGAGCCCAGATATCGTCCCTTCTCTGCGATTGATCAAGAAAAAAAAAAATTAATAAAAATTCACATTCTCAATTATAGTAATTGCTGGCGATCGCGGACGGTTTGTTTCAGGTTTCTAGATCATTCCCGTATATCATATCGATCAATTTTTTTAATGTTTAAGTTCATAAAAATATGTCAACTAAATTTTCAGTTTTATCTACGAAATCTCTAGACAAATAAACCTTGAAAAAATAAACCTTGTTAAATTTCGTTGGAGTGGGAAAAAATTGCTCTTCTCTCTGGAAATTGCTCATATCGCTTCTCGTGTCGCTGCGCTATTTTGTCTGAGCGAAATGTACGGCATGACTCGGTGGTTTTTTTTAGAGATTGCTCTCGGAGTACCCTCGACTGTAGGCTGTCATCTCGACCTAGCTACGAAATTTTATTGGCTTTACGTAACGCGAATTGAACCGAGAGTATAAGGGGCCGTAATACGCGTACACACAGCCGGTCGATATACACGACCGGTTGCCCAATATTCAATCTCACTCGTGCAGCCATCAGTCCCGAGATCCGTTCGAGAGTCTGGAATTGTGCAAATAAAAAAAAACACAATATTACTATTGGTTCACATTTGGACGCTCTGCTCATACGATGGAAGCGTTTAGCTGTTGCCAATACCGGAGAAGGATGCAAGGGCCAAGGACGATTACGCTGATCGCAACTCGGGATCTCATTAGCTTCTCGGCATGGTGATCGTTATAATCGGTTGGTCGGTGTAACATCACGCACGGTTAAAACTAAATGCTAATTGCAATTGGCACGCTCGGGGGCTCCAAGATTCTTGTGTTTGATGATCGCCCGATCGAGAACTGCCGTTACCACTGTAGGAAACAGTGGGCTGAATTTTGGCTCGAACAACCCGCAGCGGCCAATATCGAGCACAAAGCGGTCTGGCGAGCTGTCTAGGGGAGAGCAGGCCAATTCCGGCCGCCTGAGGCGAAGCCTGGACGAATATCTCAGTTGCAAAGCATAGTTTCGGTAAAAGAACTGAAACTCCTCAAAATTAAATACGGTAATGAACTAACACAGTACAATGTTTGGTATTAAATTTAGCGAAAATAGATCTAACGTTTTTTAATATTATGGTTTTTCGAATATATTGAATTTTTTTTAAATTGTTTTTTTACGCGGACACGTGTCTCGTAACCAAATATCACGTCAATAGCAAAACAACTTACAGTTTTGTAATCAGCGGCGAGGAATAGATGAAAAATTACTCCAATCGAGAAATCTCAGAAATTTTGACAATTTCAATTTTGTGCGATGTAGACATTTTTTTACGTACGAAAAACGGTATAAAGTAATTTGTGCATGGATTCCGCATTTACTATAATTTTGCGAATAGCTTCTTTCACGAGGGCGCCAAAATCGATCAACGTCCTCATAGAGAACTCTTTGAAGTGCGCACGGCCAGGATTGTCCCAACCTCCTCTAAATCTCTTTGGTAGCAAATGCTGATTATACGACGAATTTGTGAACGCATTTCAACGAGGGGTCGCGAGCTCTCGAGTATACCCGTTAGCGTGAGAATCTGTGGGGAAGTTCGGAGGTGTACGGCAAGTGTTTGCGTTTGAAAGCTGCTTATTCTCGCGACTCCAAGGCACGAAGGCACTGTTAGTTGTTACCGTCACCGGCATTACCGCGTGAGGTCTGAGAGTGTTTGCAGCATCCATTTAAAATCAATACATCCGAGACCGGAACGGAGTGTAGAGGCGTCAATGCGAGTTTGCACGATTGCATTGCCACGCGTACAATACGTTTTTCGTCACGTGATGACGTAACAATTTACATTCAGTCTATTGTTGCACTTGCAACGACAATAAAACGAGTCCCTTCCATTCTTCTTAACGCGAATAAGAAATACTATAGATTTTTTTTTTTTTTGGAAATTACGATTCCCATTTGCTATCAAGTTGAGGTTTTAGCCAATTACCGTCAAGATGAAACTTTTTAAAATGTACCGTCCTTTTATGATTCCACTTTCATACTTTTTAACGCTACCGAGAGATATTTAGGATTTTTCAGAGGTGGATTTCTTTGGATTTCTCGTGGGAAACGAATTATTAGAAATTCAATTGGAAAATTGAGTTTATACCGGATAAAGGCAGAGACTTCTTTAAAATAGATTATTTTTAATGGGTTGATATTATTTTGAGAAACAGTAGAGGTACCGAAAATTTTATTAATCGATAGTTATCAGCAGCCAGATCAAGTGCTCGTCCAAAAGCCGTTCATTCACGGGCACGAGGTATTAAGTCCGCATTCAAATGCAAGAGCTAACGGAAAACGATTATTTCACTCGGTTCCACCCCCGAATGGGAGAGTGTTCCGGCTGCAAGTTTTTAATGCAAGCACACCTAAAGTATAATAGCGGAAGTCGCAGCCAGACGAAAGTTTCCGCGGCACCATGCCAAGCTCCCAATGTATATACCACTGTAACGATGGATCAATATCGTGAAAAGTGATAGCAGGTACTTTGCCGAATAGCAATTTTCTTACCGGTAGCAGAGAATAAGATTTTTAAATTGGCAAAGAGAATACTCGTTCGAATTCGCACGGAAGTTACAGTCCGAGAAATTTTTTAACGATTACTTCGCTAATACCATGAACCGCGAGAGATTAAGAGGGAAGCGAGCGGAAGAATACGAGTGGATTTCCGAAGTGTGTCTTGCCGGCTTTCGTACTTGCGAAGATACAGTATGGCGAATATTCGTCTAAGTAAGAACGAGTGTAAGTGCACGGTTATAAATGTATAAAGCGCAGCTCGTTCGCGAGATATTCAAGGGGATGAAACACTGGAGTTGTTACGAAGAGGGTGTTTCCTTCTTCGTTACGAAATGACGAAAGAACTTCGCGGAGGTCCGTTGGGATTTTGAAAAACTGAAGTATGCTCATAATCGAGTCAACGAAATCAGCAGCGAACCGTGTAAAATTTAACTCGACGAAATTCTAAAGAGAGGCGACGTAAAACGCAAGATCGTTTACGAGACCGCCTTTTACATGCCGATTTATCTATCTTCTTGCGGTCAAAAAAGGGAAAGCTCTATAATTCAGTATTAATTGGACGAAGAACATCAATTCCTTACCTGGCGCGGACCCGCAAAGCGCTCTTGAGCGTTTCATAATTGAAGATCGATTTGACATGCAAAGCATTCGCGTCTACGCGTAAAATTTGTATCTCGGTCACGTATTTCGGAACGATTTCGTAATCACGTCGATTTTGTACTTCCGCTCGCTTTTCTTTCAACATCCCTCACGTTCGGGCTTGTGCGCGATGGTAAGAAATCGTTTCAAATTTTGTACGTTTAAAGTTATTTTTCTTTATCAGATTCGAATCTGTTCGTCATAGCGCAACGCGAGTTCACTGCAATCCTTGCACAAGATACATGCTTATATAAAAAGTTACAAAGTCTCATGGAACATGAAATGAAGATGAAGAAACGCGATAATCGACGTTTACTGTTAGGAAAGAAACTGTTGGATTAACCGAAGCGGGGTGAGAAACGTTATAAGGCGTTAAGCGGTGCAACAAAAATGTTTGTTTCGCTCAACATGTTTTCAGTCGGCTAAAGCTAATAATTCTTTACCAAAGCAATTATTTTGGAGCAACCAAAAAACAGCTTTCGACGAGCAACATTGCGACTTTTCATTCCCTCAAACGCTTTTTTCTAAGTCTACATATTTTTTTAATTTCGCATAGAAGGTACGAATATAGCCCACCCCATTTACCATGTGAATCAATGATGCATGACCGGGCAAGCTTCCGCTTTTATCCTAAATACAAACTCTTAGAATATTTTTTTCTTAAAAAAAAACGTGCTTGTAAAAAAAATCTAAAATATTGGGAAAAGGTATTAAATTAATTCAATTTGACTATTTTCAGCGTCTCATGACTGCTGAGCCCGTCACCGTATCGGGTTCGTTCACACCGGCAGAGCTTAATGACCGTGTCGTGCAAACTCCAGCTTCGAGAGGAGCAGAAATATTTGAAATAATTATAAAAACAATAAATTACATAAGCAAGGGAAATTGAAAAAATTGAAGGGTTTGGGGGCGAAGGTCCAGGGTTTGAGGGAAATTCCGAGTAATGCAGGAAGCGTAGTAGACCGGCCTTACACACCCCAGAATATCCTTAGCCCCCGGCGAGGCGTGGACGCGCACGAGGGCGCGCGGGTTTGACCCACATTTCACGTCTATATCGCAGAAATTTTCTTTTGCTCCTTTGTGCACGTCAAGCGCACCGTTGAGCTCACGCATCAGCCGCGTACTTTACATGACGTTCAAGAGCTTTAAATGAGCTCACTGAGATGTGCGCACAGTGAGGTCACCGAGGTCAGTGTGTCGGAGCCCGGGTCGATACACTGACCAGGAACCGGCCGATTTGACGAATCTTCAAGCGACAAATTTTGATGAGTAATAAACTCAGCATTTTTATCGGTCCCGATTTCGAACTGTTGCAAGCCGGAAATTAAAGTCCGCAAATATTGTCACGGGCAAAAACTTTTACGCTGATGAATGTTCATTCGAGAGTCAAAAGTGCAAATCTCCTCCATCGACCGCATATTTACCTCGAAATTCCCATTTTTTCATCCATCATCTTAAGTGGGATTTGTGTAATCTATGATAAATAGTAGAATTTCTTTACCACGAGAAAAAATTATGAAAATTATCTCACATCTTAGCCAGAACGAAAACTCGAGACCTCACCGACTGGGACATCGACCTTTAACTCCTTCCGTCCGAAGCCCGCTGCCGATGTCCTCCAAAGTGCGCGATACAATCCCAAAGGAATCACAGCGTTGCACTTCAGTTGATTATTCACAATAAAATAAGAAATCAAATAAAAAACGTTTCTATTTTCCACCAGTCTTCGTAAAAACATTGCACAAAGATCCCCCGAACCATGGTGCCTGTCCCGCGGGGGTGAAAGTTCGCCACATTACTGAGACGTCAATCCCGCGGGTTCAACGTCTTCCTCTCCAGAGTTCCCCGGTCTCGTCCTATCCGCAGTTCTCTTTTATCTTTGCCTACCTGTGATATTGGTATCCGGATAATCCTCGTCTTCGTCGCCGTCGTACGAGAAATCGCCGTCGGCATCTTCGTAGACGGCGTCGTTGCCACCGGCGAGCGCGAGGTGCGACGGTATTTCGCCACCGTCATGACGATGATGCGGATAGTCGTCGCGTTGCACGTTTAACCAGGAAGATCGGGCGTCTCCTGGTGCTCGTACTTTTACAGTCGTCAGTTTGTGGTTCGAGTTCGTCAGGGTGAATACCGGTCGTACAAGTATAACGAAGCAAGTCAGCCAGCAGCAACAGCAGCAGGTCAGTCTCAGGGCGAAGGGAAGTGCGCTCATCGCCCCCGCGGCGCGAGTCTACCCCCGAAACCGACCATCGGCGGCGCATCGACATCTCTCCTCTCCCTCTACACCGCCTCGTCTTCTTCCGAACGCCATCGCGCACACCCCGCGAACGACCTATATATCTGTACGACTACGTATATGTATACAAAACGGGAAAACCGGCGTATGACCGTAGCGCCGCGCGACTCTGGGGAAACCCGTCGACGTAGACGGGATCTGCGACGGGGAGGAGTCGCGAAATAGTGGACTGGCAGCACCACCAGCAAACTCCAGAACCAACGGAGTACAGAACCCGATGAAGCAGCGGTAGCGGCACCGGTGAATTCACGGTAGCGTTACCAACATCCCGAAGTGCCCGACTAGAGACTCATACAGACGCGAAAGCTTGAACGAGATTGCGCGCCGAAGCCGGGCGAGAGCGAGCCGTGTGACTCCCTCCCAGCCGGGGGCTCGTTCGAACTCTCGCCGTTTCTCCTGAATCCTTAGTCTCGCAATGCGCACACCCCGTAAACTCAGCGCCACCGAGCGGGACGACCTCCAACCCCCTGCGAAAACTTACCTTTATCCCTAGCGAGATAGATACGGTGATGCTGCTCGCCGATGGCCGTCGACGGCGCGCCGAGGCGGCCCACCCTCTGAACTGATAACGAGATTCCGCAAACTCTGGGTTAGCCGGCTGAGACTTATGCTCGCTTGCTGTGTAGGCTTTTCCGCGAGAGGGAGGACAATCGATCGGGAAGCGGACTGTGGTCTTGACTGGCCGTGCTGCCCGAACTATCTCCATAAATACAAGCGAGGGGCTGCTGACTTTTGGGTTTGTTCTTCGGTCCGTCTGTCTGCCGTCGCACTATCTTCGGCGCCATGGACAGACCGTAGGTTACAAGATTAAAATCAATTGTGTACCGAGATTATTGGAGACGGAAAGTTTGCTTACCGAATACTGAATAAAGTTATCCAACGAAAGACGCTGCGAGCGCGACTCTGCGTGAAACTTATTGCTCTAAGGCCATCGAGGGGACAACATTTACATTGCTGATATAGTGATACCAAAATTCCATTGCGTAACTGTAATTCCACGATTTTTTTTTTTTTTTTTTTTTTTTCAAATGTTTTGCTTTATTTATCTCTTCACTGTAGGACACATTTTTATTCGCATAAATTTAGTCAATTCACTTTTATTGCCTGGATATATATTTTCGTGTCTGATTCACAAATTTGCCTGGTACCAGTGACCGATGACATAAAAATTTATTATAAAAAATAAAATAGTTTATCTGCAAAAAAAAAAACACGCCGATTGACCATTAGTACGGTTGAGGGTCCTGCGGGATGCATCTCTGGCTTCCTTTGACGCTGCGGTCCTTGACGTAGCCAGGTTTGCAGAGGCACAAGTTCGGTCCGGAACAAACACCGTTCGGACATCCGCGACGGCAACTCGGTACGCATCGGCTTGGATCTCTGGCGTCTGGGAGGTAACCGTTGTTGCATGTGCAAACGTTCCATCCAGTACATTGGCCGTTCATGCAGGGTCGATCACACTGCCCACTCGATTGTCCTCCCGTCTGACTACCTGATTGACCACCCCACTGTCCTCCCGTCTGACTGCCAGATTGTCCTCCCCATTGACCTCCCGTCTGACTGCCAGATTGTCCTCCCCATTGGCCTCCCGTCTGACTACCAGATTGTCCATCCCACTGTCCCTCCGTCTGATTATGCGAATGTCCTCCCCATTGACTATCCGTCTGACTCCCTGTGTGACCTCCCCACTGACCACCCTGCTGACTTCCCGAATGTCCTCCCCATTGACTATCCGTCTGACTCCCTGTGTGTCCTCCCCACTGACCACCCTGCTGACTTCCCGAATGTCCTCCCCATTGACTATCCGTCTGACTCCCTGTCTGTCCTCCCCACTGACCTCCCTGCTGACTTCCCGAATGGCCTCCCGACTGTCCTTCCTGCTGGCTACCCGATTGCCCGCTTTGATGACTGCCGGTCTGGGTGCCCCATTCGCCGCCACCGGTCTGGCTTCCCGACTCACCACCGGAATGACCCGTCGATGAACCACCCGAATAAACCGCTATACACCTGCGTCCTTGACGATCCAGATTGAATCCGCGATCGCAGCCGCAACGATTGGGCGCCACGCAACGTCCGTTCTCTGGACAAGCCATTTGACATTCGGGCTTGCAACCGCTAGTCGTGTAGTCGCGCTCATAGCCGGGTCTGCAGGTGCAGACTCCCGGGGAAGTGCAGTCGCCACCGGTGCCGCAGTCATTTGGTCCGCAATCAGGCAGACAGGCTTCGGTCTCCCCCCGTGGATTGACGTACCTGAGGTTTCAGAAAATGGCCGATATTTTAGCGATGAGAAAAGATGATATAGCAATGTCAGCAATGCTGATTCGTTACAAGAAAAAATAGTTCCCAAACAGAAGTTTTGCATTCTATGGTTACGACAATGGCGAACAATCATGGTTGCAATTGTAATTATAGTTCGCAAAAAGTAGTCTTACCCGCTGTAACAGGTGCATACTCCAGGCGAAGTGCACTCGCCGTGCGGACAGCCACCCTCGCAGATGGCCTCGCATTTGTTGTTGTCATTCAGCAGGTAACCGCGTCTACATCTGCATACTTGATAGTCGACGCACTCGCCGTTCTCGCAACCACCCGGGCATATCGGTCTGCACGATCCGTCGACGTTTTCCTCCCAGCCGTATTTGCATGCGCACACTTCAGGTGCGTAGCAGTAAGTGTTCGCCGGACAGGCTCTTCTGCATACCGGCTTGCAGACACCGTTCTCCGGATTCCAGCCAGAGTCGCATGTGCATATTCCACCGGGCGCGCAAACACCACCGGAGCAACCACCCTCGCAGTAGACGGCGCACTTGCCGGTTATAGAGTCTCTGCTGTAGCCGTCGCAACAGTCGATCACCGTCACCCAACCACCGCTGTTCGAGTTGTAACGGGTCTGTTGCGAAATTTTGTTAGTCTCATCGAATCGATTAGAATCAATATTTTTTCTAACGCATGCACGTAAAATCCGGTCATTCGTTCCTGCGAGGCGAGGAGAAAAATCTTTCCGCGTATGAAAAAAAAATTTTCTTCTCGAACTAGTGCGAGAAAGTGCCTTTTAGCGCGAACTTTTCAAAATACAAAAATTCGACTTTCGTGAATTTGTTAGGAAAAATTATGTGACTGGCATGAACGTATAGAAGGGAATTCCGACCTGCGCGAATGCCGCACTCGTTTTTCGTCCATGTGGTATTTTAATAGGTGTCAAAAAATGTCTTTATACGCCCCCGCCATACAAATAACTGTAGCAGAGTTAGTATTTAGTGCACTCACTGTTTTCACTCCTCCGCCTAGATGTACAACGTGCACATGACCGGTCGTATTCAGCTCCACCGCTTCGGCGTATCTGCAATGATGAGAAATTTAATGCAATTTTTTTCAATTCGTTGCAGGGAGATCCGGAAAATTCTCGGCTGGTACAACAGATTTCCTGTCATTTTCGGACAGGAAATCTGTACATTTTTGAGCAACTCATGTTAAAAACAAAATAATCTCGATCCGGAAGATATGAAAATAAACTGCGAGCATGGCTTCGCCATTAGATCCAATAGAGGTAAGATTTAAAAAGTTTTCTGAACGATGTTTTTGGTAAGCAGGTCTAAAATCCGTAAAATAATGGTTATCTTTGATATTCAAGGAATAATATTTAATTTAAGCGTTACTACGCATTGACGACAAGAATGTTGAGGTCGAGATCGTCAATCCGCGATGAGTTTCTCGCATTATCGTTTCAATCTTCGTCTGTCTCCCTCGTTCTTTCAGCGCCGGTCATTGGGTCAAGCGTATGCATGCATCGACTTTTACGACGCATCGAGGGAATTAATAGAGCCTCGTCATTTACACGAAGTATGCCATTCTCGTGAACGCTCGCTGGCAGTACAATTTAATTTTACCACATTCCCGTCAACGATAAAAAAAAAATTGCCGAGCGAGCTTTCGTATATCGCTAAATATATTACATAAAAATGGTCAGCGCCGGAATAGAACCGATATTTTTTTTCGAACTCGATTATCAATGAATGAACACTATTTTCATTCAATTAATTATTATCGTCTGATTTCGATATAATTGGTACATTTACTCACGGTAGTCTTTTGTAGCAGAGACCAGTTTCGTTGGCAGGACGAGAGGAGCGTTGCTGATAGCGGCCGCCCTTGACGCCCTCCTGCGGTTCTTCGGCCAGGGATGTGCCCAGAGCCACGAAGAGCACAGCTCCCAAGAGCATTAAAACGCTTCTCTCCATCTTTCCGCCGAGAATGCTTGCAGGAAACTGAATAAAATTGTCCGGCGAAAAAGATGCCGCGATCCGGTACGAGCGGACAGACGATCGCTTGTTTACACACATTGAGAGATAAGCGCGGGATTATAATATGCGCTCATCTCTACAAAGGTCGTACGATTACGCGATTTTTTTTTCGCTCCACTCTCGTAAACTCGGGTCACGGCGGGAATCGTCCAGTACAGTTTATGAAACAACATCACATTATCAGCGCCATTCTATAATATACTGTTTGGTAATCTCGCGGCCCAGTTTTGAGAATTCCACATATATAAGCACGCAAGCCGGAAGATTCCAAGCGACGGAGAGGAGCTTTCGAGGAATTATTTTGTTGACGACCCCGCGTGGCATTTGTTGCCCTGAGGCCATCGCGAGACAGCGTGTGCGTAGCTTGTTAACAGAATTCCAAGACCTATTTTTCCCTTTTTTTGTCAAGTGTTTTACTTTAGTTATCTTCTCGGTGTGGGCATGCGATATTTTTTCCAACATTAATTAGGTCAATTCACTCGTATTTATGCAGACATTTATTTTCATCTCTGGAACACAAATTTATCTGACACCACAGTCACCGTTGACGCAAAAAATTTGCAATGAAACAATGAAACAATACATTAATAATATAAAAATAAGGAATTTATTTTGAACGTATACACTGAAAAGGTGTGTGCTTATGCAAATTTTCAAAAATTCAGAGATTACCCGTAGCGCCCCTTGGACTTGATTATTCTAAGCCTGTCGGAGCCCTTCAGAAAAAAATTAGAAAGTCGATATGCATCGTGACGCACAAACTTTTTAGAAGAGTGGACGTAAGAAAATATAATAAAAAAATGTCTGTAAAAGTTAACTTTATTTATACGTAATATCAAAAATTTATAAAGAAGCATATAAATTACGTGAATCCATGAGAATTAAGTTTTACTTATAGTATCTATTTCTTGTAATTATTTTTTCGATTCTTTTTTTCACAAATCCCTTTTCGTGGTAAAAGTTGTGCTGGACTGCAGTGGAATTTCGTCGTAAACGTGTTCCGCGTTGACATCGACCACAGCGTGACGAAAAGTGCTTGGTGGCCTGTCGTAGTGAGCTTCCAAGAGTTCTGAAACACGTGTCAGTTATCCAAAGTACGTACATACACGTGTGTGCGTATGTGTGCGTGAGTCGAAGCGAGCTCGCATGATTATTACGTGGAAGACGGAACCGCGAAATCTAGATCACGGATATAATTTAGCGAGTCAGATTAACAGGCGATTCGTGCAAAAATGGCAAACGTCCAAGGAGAGATGCCGTTCAGTCCGGTCGGGTGAGGATCCATTAGCATTTACGAGTTTGAAACTTGGCACCTTCCTTATTTCCCCGGACTTTCGAGAAAGCAAGTCGAGCAACTGCCAGGTGCGTAGATCCTATCGATTCCGGAGGCTGAATAAACGATTCCGAACGATCGCTCGACTCGCGAAAGTCCCTCCGATGGAGAACTAGCAAGGATGCGTTACCGCCGTACCATCGTATGGACAGAAATAGTACTAAACTGTGCCGGGACACGAATCCGTGTATTCAACGCACTTCCCATTCGCCATTATCGCTTCAATCGATTCGCCGCTTTCCCGGACATAGTTTCAACTCTTTTTTCAGCGACGATTGGTAAAACTTTTATTTTAATACGTTGAATAAAAAAAAAAATAAGAATATATACAATAAAAATATTAGGTTATAAAAATATTACTTATATCATCATTAATAATAATAATCTCTCGGAAATTACTTCCGAGAGAAAGGTTTCTATTTGACAGAATATCAAACGCAGATTAAGTAACCGATAAAAGCAGTGACGAAAAAATTCACATACTGATCGATATAAACAAAACGATAATTTTTATATAATCGTATATAACACCGCAGCTCAAGTAATAAAGAAGAAAGTAATGAAAAATCGTTTTACCCGAACAACCGGAGAAATTGACAATAATGGCTGACTTGGACGTTGCGAGATTGGTGTCGATGTATCGATTAGTGAATAAGAACATGATCGATAGAGTGAGACGACAGCACGTATAATATTAAAAAATAGCGTATATAATGAAATAATGGAGAATGAAGGTAAGAGTTAGGCAGGATATCGTGTGTATGTGTACCGGACTGGGTACGACCGTTCAACGGTGTGACGAACGCCTGTGTTACCTTGCGTAACGTAAAAGCGGCGCAAAGAAAACACGGCACGGTGCATGGCATGGATTCGTGGGAATTAAATATACTATAGACAGGACCGATTCACCGTGGTGTTCAATGAGAAAACAGCTGCGCAGTCGTGCAGCGAAAGCACCGAACGCAGTGTCGATGCAACACTAAACGGAGGCGCGGTATGGGAGTATATTGGAGGACGTTTGTACGCCGTTCGGATGCACGCGGAGCGAAGCAATGGATAAGATAGATGACGATGGGAAATTCGCTTGTGCATTAAATCAATTGTTTTTTTACGTGTTGTTTTTAAATCTTTTCTCATAAGCATATTTCAATAGATCAAGAAAAACTCCGAATGTAATTGTCTGACTTATGTTTCGCATAATGTCTACTTTAAGAAAATGCAACTAATGTTGACTTTATTATTCTCATCATGCAGAAAGAGATTTAACTAAATGCCGTTGCAAGACAATCGTGGTTAAAATTCCTCTCGGTCGACCACTCATGCGATAGAACAAGTGAACTTCTTTCTGCTTCCCTTACGCCAACAATTGCGTAACATTTTTGATGAACGATTGTAAAAATTTAATGCTCATTTAACTACTCCGTGATTCGGTAGCTTAATGATTTTTATGGTCTTACCTTGAATATTGCTGAAGAGTCGAATATTCGGATAATCGTTCGAGTAGTTCGACTCCTGTTTCTTCGCTGCTCCTGTACCGGAAGCTGGTCGGGGCCTCGACAGAGTTTGGTGTTCTGGAACTATGCATCTCGGAGTTTCTGAAACACATCAGTGCCCGATTGATGTAGCGAGATTTTCGTGACCCAGTTCCACGCGCGAATCGTGAATTTAAATCGTTATTGATTTTGAAATGTCATCCATCGAGGGCTTCAAAGCGCACGGATACAATAAATTACCGAGAGGATCGGTCGTTTCTCGTCGGACGGAACGCACTGAAGCCGCCGGAGGGAGTGAAAGATTATGGTCTCTCGTACAAATGTCGCAAACCCACACACATACGCACACATTGACAACCGGAAGGGCGCAATCTACCAATCATTCGTAACCATTTGTACTCTTTTTCCGCCGCAATGCGCCTCCAAACGCAATTACGATTCGTTTGCCGGGATCGCAGTTGTAACGACATGTATCAACCGTACGGTATAGCGACATTAGAGGCATAGAACACAGTCGAGTGCCCTGCGGCCAGACGGACAGAACCATACGAATGCTAGCACATTGCTGATGGAACACTTTTGGATTAAATATGCGCCACGCAGTTAAACAGCCCGCGTTATCGAGAGGGAACCATTGACCTAAAATTGCCACCGGAAACGCATTGGTCCAGAGCCGTGCAGCGCTCAGCCATAAAAGTTTAAATTCTTCGACGTCTATCGAATGTCGAGTGGCAAAAACAATTTTTTTTTCTTAAGTAGAAATAATAATGACCTATACATGGTCTTTGTTAAATGAATATCACTTGTCCGGTGATTTGCAACGAGCCCGACATCCGCAACTCGTTTAATTTCCGTCGAACTTTTCTCCGCCGCACCACACGTCCATGCATGGATGAGCGCATACAAGCAAATAACGTTACTGCGTAAGCCTGAAATTCCCCGGTAATTTCGAAACCGCCTAAGTTAAGCCGTATCATAACCGCACGATTTCCATACGCATTAAGCGTGCAACTCTGCCGCGCGAGTTGTTGTCTGTTATAGGCTATCTTTCGACTGTATCTATCGTACAGTGCCCTGTACGATAGCTGCATGGATGTACAAATACGAGTGACGGTAAACAGCCGGTTCACCACGACGAATGCGTCGGGGATTTCATCGTAGTGCAGATTAGTTAACGTTTCATTAGTTATGTATACATAGTATGGCGATTTATACTGTACCGTATTCGCAAGCGATTATGCCGCTGTTGCAACCCAGTGATGAAATTCTACCGATGTTGTTTCCCTTTTCCCCGCCGTCGCGTCGAATCGTTCCGTTCGCCGTGGCGTCGCGTTTCTCCGCGGCGTCGTAAATCGAGAGACGTATCGTCTCGAAGAGTTTCGAACGCACGTGGAATATCGCGAGTACAGCGAGGGTCGTCAGACCGAGGGACATTATGGATCCGACGACAATTAGGGCCGCGACGTCAAGCGGCATTGGCACAGCGTGCGTCGGAATTTTTTCTGTTGTTTTATGGAAAAATCAAGATTTATTGTGGGAGAAGATAACGAGGAATAGAGTGGAGAAAACATCTATGTCTATTGGTATTGGCGGAAATACAGTCTAAAGACTCGTAATTAGTCTTGTAATTAAAATGCGAAACTTACTACCTCTCAATTAAAATGATCTTTTTTACTCTTATTTTTTGAAGAACTGTGTATGGCGAGTATGTATTTTGGGCGGCAGGTTGTCTTGTCGCTTCTGTAATTGGTTTTTTTCGGATCCAATTATGGAATGAATAAAATGATTTTGGGTAGTTAACAAAATTCGCCAGTGTTGGTCTGGCAATTATTATGGACCTGGTATAGAACAGGACGATAATTGAAAAATATCAATCATAGTTTATATTAGTAGGCAATACTTGGTATTTTATAAATTAATTAATTAACATTTTTTCTTTGTTAAATGGTTGAAACGTTATCTCACTTTTTTTTTGTCAATGTTTTATAAAAAATTTTCCGATGCAGAGAAAATTAAATTTATTGTAAATTTTACCTGTATCCAAAGACGTCATTATCATGGGGCCATCGTGACCGGGCGATCCGTTGCCGGAAACGTGAACCACTGCGACCATCGGCCGCGGGGTCGACGGCTTTTTGACCCTTGGCACTGTCGTGTCGATTCCCTCGACTTGCTGCTCTAGCCCATTGTAATTAACGTTCTTATTCGTGATCACTGCAATTGAACTCGTCTCGATCGTAGCTGTCTCGAGCACTATCGGATTCGCAGATGTCTCACTTAAACTTCCTTCGGTGCTCATAGTCGATGTTCCGTGCTGAGCATGATCTATCAAGATGGTTAATTTTTTTGGTTTATTATGATTGTTCAATAATAAAAACAGATAAAAAAAATTAATTTGTTTAAAATGACGGATCCCAACAAGACGATAATCAAGATAAACAAAATTCTGGGAAATCCGCTGGGAAATAAAAACGTAGAAACATTTTCTAGTGCATGCTAAATCCATGGATTGAAAAAAGCAGTTCGATGAACTATAGATTCTTGAAGGGACTTTAAAATAGACATTTACATTGACGCATAAAATATGGTAATGCCTGAAAAATATTCTGGTAGGATCACCGAAAGAAAAATAATTTAACGTATCAATCTTTTAGTTCTACCAACATGACAATTATTCGACCATCCTAGACCGAAACATTAATTTACTCAAACGTATTTGGTCACAGTGTAGAAGGGAGAAGCGTTGATCTGAACTACAAGGACTGCAAAAAAATCGACCGGTAATGTCGTCGATCGGCAATTTCTCTGGATTTGTCTCACCGATCTCTCGTTCGGTAGGCTTTTGCAGCCTCGTAGCCACCCGATAGCCCTGAGGGTTGGCAGGATCGGCGTTCTCGGAGTCCCCATCGGTATCGAGACTGTTGTAATCGGAGATCGATGTTGAACTCTCTATTCGATCGATGGTCGCGGATTCCGTTCGGGGTGACGGAACGAAGGCGGTTGTTGCGATCGAAGTTGTGCTCTCGATCCTTTCCTTACCTCTGGACCAATTACCTATCCCCTCGATAAACGGAACGATAGTTTCTTCGGATACTATGCAGATACCGGTCTCGTGATGACAGATCGACGATAATTCGTGGGTTGCTAATGGCGAACGGCTACTATTACCGCCATTCCCATTGTTGCAAGCGCAAGGTAACGCGCAATCCAAGCCCCACCGTCCAATTGGGCACTTCTCTTTGCAGCTTCAATAAAGTTTAAAAAAATATGCATAGATTAATTATTGAAAGAAAAAATTTCAATTTTTTTTATGCGGTTAATAAATTTTACCCAGCTCCGCGCCATCCTGGCGGGCAGTGACATTTCCCATCCACGGTATTGCACACCTCGACAAGCTCGCAGTTGCATGTTCGGGAGCATCGGAGGCCCCACGTACCTGCCGGGCATTCTACATACAAAATAGATATGTATGAATTTAATATACATCTATATATATATAATAATTTTTTTATTAATATATAATGTATATAGATACATATAAATTTAAGACAGAAATCTTTAATCCCTGTTGAAACTTAAAATGCCAGATGCTCAATATACATTTCATTGCATTACATCGACCATTTCCGTTGGAATTTTATTTCTTATATGCAGTCGCAACGTTTCTTCCAAATCGATGGACTTTATCACATTGCGGTTTATTCCCTAGTTCCAGATAATATTCCTTCGCTTAGACGACGCAAAGACCCGATTAAAATTGATCGATTTATGTGCTCCGAGAATTCGGAAATATATGTGTTAAAAATCGCGAGTATTCTCTCCGCCCAAGTTTCCCGAGATAAATTATGAAGAATTGGGGTGGTTCCATTAAAACATCCGTTCGATATGTATTCGGCCGTGGGAATTTCGATCGTAAACCATCGCTGTGGCACCGCCGCCGAATCCGTGCACAGAGTCTACCGTAGACCAACACATGGACGAGCTTAGCAACTCTTCGTTCATACGGATCGACGAAGCAACGAATTCTACTACCGCAACGTATATTAATGCGCAGAGGGAGTGAGATAGAAAGTGAGACTCGAGCCCGTTCGAAGGACGAACGGTCGGCTATCCAGCTCACCGCGAAAAGCCAATTTGCCTTAAATTATTGGAGCTATCTGGTGCTCGCCGGTCGATGGTCGCTCCGGCAGAACCGGCGGCCCGATAATATGATTTCCCCCGTTGCCGCAAAATCGTGGGTACCGATAATTTGGTCTTACCGCGGAAGTCATCCGTCGTGCGATTTTCGACCAAACAACTCGCGTTAATGGACATTTGCGACGATAGACGACGAGGCAAACGTTGACATATCCGATCGATGTGCTTTTTCCCAGTAGAAAGAAACAATCAGTGCTATATGAATTTCCACGCAATTCGATCGGGTCATTTTTTTGGTAATGATATTTTTGCGTTTCCTTTCCTTGGATTTTAATAAAGAGACCCAACAACAAAACCACTAAATTTTTTTTTTTCCGGTAGCTCACCACAGGTTTCGAGACATGTCGATCAAAATCAAAACTGTCGATTATTCATCGCCTTCCGCTGCCTGAGGCTCCAATAATTTGGCCTTACCGCATCAGTCTGCTTATAGTGCGATTTTCGTTCCAACAACTTCCATCAATTGTGATCGAGAACGGCCGATTGCGAGAGAACCGTTAATGTATCCGGTCGACGAACTTTTCCCTAGTAAAGCAGTAATTGGTGTTGAAGTGGTGAATTTGAACTACATCGATTTTCACGTAAATCGATCGGGCCACATTCACCACACATTCACCGTGTATATAATACGATCTCCCGTGCTGGGGAAGATTTTTGTTATTGTTGTGTTTTTTTATTCCCTGAGATTAAATAGCAAGAATCAACAACACCACTGAATTCCCTGCTTCCGGTATCTCGCGACGGGATGCGAGCCGTCGTAGATGAAAATAACCACCGATTATTCATCGGCCTTCGGTACTTCAAGATACGTTATTTATTTACTTGCGCTATCCTTGGCATACGACGACAAAACGTGCCTGGTTACTTTCACGGCAAAACCGGAGACGCACGGGATTCCAATTAATTTTATTCGCGAGAACATCGATTACAGGACATGAAACCTGTACCGAGAAATCAGCCTGATACTTTTTTAACAACATCCCTAGAGTGGTGAATAATATTTACTAAAAATAATAATTATCAAATGCAGAAGAGGCTCATAAATCAGTATACTCAGGTGACATTCTCCCGAAACAGGAAAAACCGTAAATCACCAAGGAGAAATAAATAAAACTTCTCACCGATGTTACTTTCGGTTTCAAAATCGCTTTTTTTCAATTCGAGGAGACTTCACGCGAGAAAGTTTGGAAAATTTTACTGTGACTGAGGTATAAAACGGCAACCGAAAGTCTCGTCAGGCGAGAAAATGTCAATTCCTCTTTGAAATTCTTAATTCTCAATCAGACGTGACTTTATATGCGAAAGTGTCATTTCCACTTAGAAAATCATGATTTGCCCACTGGATGTGATGTCGTATACGTAATGAGTCACTGTTCGTTTGGGAATCTATTTGTTGACAGGATATGTCGTCTCAGTAGTGTGACGTCACTTCCGCCGATGCATTGGGTTCGACTCAATACGGGGATAGAGGAGATACTGGCTTTCAAGACGGACGAGTGAAAAACCCTCGGCAACTGGTGCGATACCGGAGTCAAGCATATGATGAAATTTAACTTGGGTACTCGCTCGATAATCATATTAGTCACTAATAATGCCCCGTAAACAATTATTCATGAGCATAAAAAAGACGAAACCTTTTTCCAATTAATGAAAAAAATCGATCGAATAAATTCATTTAAAAAACACACTCGCTGAAAATAAAATATCATAATTAACGTTCGTCATAAGTATTCGATATTGCCGACGAAAATTTTAATCCAATTAAAATTTCGTATAAGTAACATACGCTAAGATGATTTTAATTGAAAAAACAAGATTATAGTAACAAATGAAAATGAAAATTTTCGCTTTCCATGCCTCTTGACGTCTTCGGAGTATGCATAATTGCGCGAATATATGTGTCATGCTCTTGGCTGGAGCATCGCGAACAGATGGTTGTTATGTGTCTTATATAGGGTCCGCGCGAGTACGTATAATATTCTTCTACCGGAATAATTCTCGCGGTACTTTCGCGAGTGTAATACAAGACGCAAGAAAGTACATTAAAGCGAACGGGCAGTTTGCAAGCGGAGATACATGTAGTATTCCGTCGTGGGCGAGGCAGTGCGCCGCGACTTCGCGGAGCTGCTCAGCCTCGCCGTCTCCTCCAAGACGGCACGACTGGACACTGGTCGAGCCTATCGAAAGTCCTTGCGAAAGTTTCGGCGTCATGCCACTTCCGGGCTTCCGCAACTTTCGAGGCGTTCGAACTGTCAACGTGAGCAAGCCGCGTACCAGCTCCGACGTAACACACCTCGCGCACGCCGCGTGTGTTATTCTACGTACGGGACTGCACGGTCTTGTATCTGTCCGCGAGTACATGCAGCGACGATGACGTGGAAGAAATTCACTTGGGTGTGCCCTGGACTTTACATATATTGCGTTTCTTGCCGATTCAACGTACGCAAGACGTTGACCACCTATATTGCACAGCTTCTCAAGAAGCCGTTCATATGCTGATTGAAGTCGACACATTAAAGGCGTTTATATACATAGAGATACTATATTGCTTGAGAGATATTATCGGAGCACGTAGGAGAACGGAATTGAACCGCTATCTATATAACAGCAGGTTCCGGTTTAACAAAAATTTTTTGTAGAAGCTGTGGTAAAAATTGTTGGAAAATCTGGCACGTTCTGCCATGGGTGACGGCTAATCGCGCACCATCATTAGCTATGGGACTTTTCCTTAGATGGCCGGTAGTGCTTACTATATTCTCCTCTCAGTGAAGACACTTTCACGCATCTATTGAATATAGTGGATGGTTATTTGAATTACATCAGAAGTCCTCAGTAAAAAAAAAAATTCTTTTAATGAGCACTGGTTTGATTAATGAATCGTTGCGAGACTTCGAATTTTATGCTTATTGAAAGGTGCTTCATTGTTTTTCATTAGTACAAATAAATCATTCGATAAATCGTATGTGACTGATTCTTCGTAACGATATTGTCATAGTATAAAAATAATTCCTGAGTTCTGATATTTGAAAACGTTATAGGAATTCAATGTTCATTTTTTATTTTTTTGCTTTTCATATTTGCTATATTTTAGAAATGAAACTTTTTATATGATGTTTTATATTCGGAACTCGGAAGTTTTGTACACGGTCAGCGTACTGTTACGATCATTCATCAAATGTCGAGCAGCCATTTTATGAGATTTTTTATATGATTTTTAAATAAAAAAAAGAATAAAATTTATCTTGCCTGATTTTTATTATATACGAATCGAAAGGAAATTTATAGATGAAAAAGTTGTGTCGTGAGCTCACCGTAAGCACAGCCGACTCCCCGATGACCGGGCTCGCACTCGCAAGTCCCAGGAGCTACGCAACGACCGTATTCACAGATTTCGCAAACCGGCTCGCACACGCTGGTACGAGAATCCTCGACGTTGACATCTTTTCCATCGGCCTCCCTGACGGAATATCCTTCGCAGCACTCCACTATTTTTCTCTGTCTGGTCTCTGTCTAGACGAGTGAAGAACAAAATTTAGGATGTCACGAAGAATCGTCAATGTTATTAATCTAAGCCTCTCGAAGTGCTGCACAATATGTCATAGGTAGCAGACAAGATCTGGAAATGATTTTCGTATGAGTAGCCTGAAGTAGGCCAATTCCAAGTAGAAAATTACCGCAACCGCCAGGACATTGTCCAATCATAAAAAAATAAAAAATCATATTGTTTTCAATTCGAAATATTATTCGATTGAATTTCCATTAAATAGACTTCTTATATTTCGTTCTCTTAGCGCTTACAAAGATTCTCAAAATGAAGACGACTTTAAAAGAAAATTCATTAAAAACCTTCAAGCATATTTCCCAAAATGACATCCTCGTGAAGAAATATGCCATGACAACTAATGTAGAACGAAAAATTGAATTTACTTCACCACATTTCTTTTTCGCTACATAAATATCATTTACCTGCAATAAACCTCAGTAGAATCTCTATAGCGCAACGCGTACGTAATAACATTATTCGCAATAATTCTCTCGGGATTACCCGCTTTGGCCGGTCGGTGGTCGACCAGGCCAGAAGTGAGGCGGCATAATAGTGCATGCATCTGCGAAAAAATGCGTATGTTTCGCGAAGGAGACTCTCTCGCCTTTCGCTCTCACTTCGCGCATGTACACGGTCCCGTAGTTACCGTTACTTTTACAATGTATCCTCGCCTGCTCCCCCTTCGCCGATTTTCCTTATTCCTGCGAGCCTGAATACCGGCAGGCATAAGTCACCTCGCAACCGTAAATACTTCCCCGATGGTACAGATACACCCGAAGTTATACATTTCCTTATCGAACCGTGAACCTCGCATCTGAAAAATGCCTCCAGCGTAATACCGTAATAGCAACCTCCCGTAACACAAATGTCGGAAGCTCTTTCCCCGAGGCAACCCGAGGTCTTGTTCTTACCTCAATTATTTACCCACGTAATTATTTACTCATCGACAGTTGACGATTGGCTGAATAAGTTTGCATCGAATCACCATATTTTACTTCACATAATACGCTTTTTTATTTTGTAATACGTGGAACTGGCCAGGGTAAATCGGGTGTGACCATGATTCTTTGAACAAGAAAAATTGGAGGTTTTACGTTGAAAACATTTTTTTATTTTGGTATTAACGAACTTCGAAAACCGCGGGCTGAAATGATTCAATCAGAACTTCCGATATTTTTTATCGCTCTTCTAAAACAACAGTGCAGTTTCTTATGGGATTGCAATACAAATCGTAAAATTGTCGCTGTCGGCGTGCAATATGATTATCACCCGAATTCGAACCGGGATTAATCGACTACTGTGCATGAGTTCTAAAATCATTGCGCTGTGTCATTTATACATTTCTCTCATTAAAATCGTCCTCTTACATGTGATGCAGAGCCGTTACACCCGCAATAAAGTGAACGTTCGCAACCGACGGTACGGATATCTCCTAAGTTACACATTTCCTTATCGAACCGTGAACCTTGCATCCGAAACATGCTCTAGCATAATGCCGTAATCGCAGCCTACCGCAACACAAATGTCGGAAGCATTTTCCCGAGCCACGCAGAGGGCCTTCTTCGTACCTTAATTATTCACCCACGTAATTATTTACTTATCGACGGTTAATAATTAGCTGCATAACGCTGCCATCGAATCAACTCGCTTTATGCTTTTCATATATATTAAAATTTTATTTTTTTTAATCCGTGGAACTTTGTATGTTGAATTAAGGAATACAAACACTCGAGCCCCGCAATAAAGTGAACGTTGCGGGATTATTCCTTGCCCGTTTCAGTGCTCTAATGCCAATGATATTGGTCCGCTTAATTGGTCGGTACTACGTACACGATACGCCCGCAATACGCGAATTAAAACGAGACCATGGTACCGCGATTACAACGTTGCACCTAATCTATCCCATCTTCCAGTGGTTATTTAATTAGCCGCCCGGTTATTTACGGCTGCCGTGTACGAAGCTTCGAGAAGCCTCGCTTTCCCCGTAATGAGCGGTCATAAAGCGTTTCGGATCGCACGTATGAGATCCGAACTGCTCGGGAGAGGCGACCGCGGCCTGATACTCCGACGGCGTAACCGCAACTGCAACGCGTACATGCACTTTTTACCTACACTTTTGTATACTTATAATAACTGTTACGATACTCGTAAGCGAGGTGGACGATGATTCGAATATCGTCGGGAGCGCAATTCTGGCGATGACGATTGATCGAACACCAATCGTTTCCGAGTGAATCACTTCGTAAAATCGCCTTCATTTGCGAACTGGAGGGTCAGCAATTGTTTATTACGCAAGGTGAAAGCTGCCGTAATTTATGCGGTTTTTTATTTGTATTTCTGGCATCGAATTTTTCGATTCGACAATATGATCTGTATGATATTTTAAGACGAAATTTTTATTGACCATGGTAGGAATTAATTTCTCCGTGAAAATTCGTGATCTTTGGTTTGACAATGAAGGTTTAGTCGAATTTTGAGTATACGCGGCTTTCTCAAAATTCTGTTATATTAATAAATAATAACTGTTACGATACTAATAAACGAGTTGACGAGGATTCGGGCACCGGCCGAGCGTAATACAGCCTGGCGAGAACGATTGGTTGAATAGCGCTCGCTCCCTAGTAAATCACTTCGTGAACTCGCCTTTATTCGTAAGCCGGGTGGTCAGAAATAGTGTATTACGTAAGATTAGAGCTGCCGTAATTTATGAGCGTGAAGAGAACGAAATTTTTAATTTACAAAAAGACTGATGAATTTATATATTTTTTTCTTTTTGTATCTATTTTCATCGGTATATCGATATGATCTATAATATTATCTATAGATCTTTTGAGATGAAATTTCAATTGACAGTAATGGTGATTATTTCTTTTCCTGTAGAAATTCGTGCTCTTTGGCATAACATCCCAACTCTATGAAGGTGATGGCTTACTTCGTTTATTGTATTTTTTTTTTGTAATGAAATAAAGATTTCTTGAATCCGTGAGGCACATTAGAGTAAACGTTAATTGCCATATAATTCATTTACGATCGTACTCACTTTTATTCGCCAGCGTTCGCGCATTTCGACTCGTGATCTCGGGCATCTCGGTGGTATTTGAAGGCACCAGGTTACCGTATTAACTATCACGGGCTCGGTATAACTCTCCTTCAAGGTAAATGTGTAACTAAACATTAACACAATGAAAATCATTATACTCTCAAATTATTTTCTTGATCAAAGATAAACGACCGGCTTGACATGAAAATTTGTTTTTCATCAATATTTTCCGCTTGCAGAGCGAAAGGGTCTGACATACTCTCTACAGGTGATTCAAATAAAAATGTGTATGTAACAGCAGAATAGTAAGAATTACATTTTCAGCGATATATCGAGGTTTTCGATCTAGAGTATAGCAAGCTTTTAGAAAGCGAGGAGGCGAGTGCAAGATCACTATCGAGGTAATAATCAAATCGACGAAGGATACGCATCGAGACCACTAAAGTAATGAAAGAAACGGTCCCAAAAAAATTAAACAGAATTAAAGCAAAAAAACTACTATCCAGTTAACTGCATTCTCATTTGCACTGTGTCGAGCATTGGTCCAGAAGTTTTATCTGACTGGTACGTTTTCCGACCAATTTTTTTCCTCGTTCGCGAGGCCGTTGATTGACGTGAATCACGGGAGCTCGATATTCACGCCTCCGTGGCCACGGAGAATCTAGGCGTGTAATCAGAAAGATTCAAGGCAGCTACGGCGAGGAGAGACTCATCGATGTTGAGATCGAAAGTGCCCGAACAGCGAAACAACTTCGATGCCCTTTTAGCTAGTGGTTTTTGTAAATCTATCTGAGAATACACAATAAAAAAAATATTTGTGCATTTGACTAACGCTTCTATTTAATAGCGACAATAATTATTTTGTTGTTTATAATAATTTTAAAAAATTCCGCTACGTTAAGAAACATTTTTGTAAAATAAATTTTTTTTTTTTTTTAATATACAAGATATACTGGTCATTATTTGACTGTGTGAAACGGGTGTGCTCTCGTTTCAACATGTAAGTTGCGCCCTTTTCGTGTTTAGCCATGTACGTACGTTTGGGGAGTCCAGAGTCGCATCACGCCAGTGGCACGATTATTTCGCAAAAGCTTCCGCTGTTAGGAAACGTTTAATCGCGCTTCAAGGCGGATAGACCGTGCGTGCATGCAACCCACCCGCTATTCCACATACCGAGTCGAGGTTTTTTACTTAATCGCCAAGAAAAAAAGGTGAGCATTATTGTACTCTTGCATTTTTGCCATCCGTTAATTCGAGGCTGAAAAAAGCGAAGAAATCGACCCAATTAAACGACTGGAAAAACGAACGGTTAATTGAGATGTGAAAAAAAGTGAAACTTCTTTTATTTACATCCAACGTTGAACAAAATGCTCGTGTATCGCATGTACTACGATCGCGTGGGAACATGCACGGTACATATAAAGCGTGTACATTTAACAAACATTTATCGTCCATGAACAACCAGTTTTTTTCATAGCTAAACTAACAGCTTTTTTTTTTTCTTAAATTTATAATTATTCAAACAAGAAATGTATTTCATTGAAAAATATGCATATAGAAAAATTATTATGTTCTTATTGATATTGTGGTCATACACTCATCTTTACTTAGACGAAGTGTTCCAATTTCCATTATACTACAGATTAAACTACAAGTTTTCCACACTAATTTTTTTCCGCCAGCTATAAATTTGGAGAAATTGTCACTTCTATTGCTTTGTCTATAATGGCTACAGAGAAATGAAATCAAAGAATTAAAACCAAGCTGATGAAAAAAAAGTTTCGCAGTTCGAGCTAATCAGAAGGATTTTCACCAGTGCACATATAATTAAGCGAATCCAAGAAGTTAATCCGTACGATTGAATACACTGGCAGAGGTACTCCTGAATTAATCAGTCTATTGTTATTCAAGTCGTCTAGACAAGGTTAATACACGCACACAGCACCGGTTGTTCGTCAAGCGGGTTAAAGCAAACACGGTTGCGGTGCGTGCGGGTTGAAGCATTCATATCCGTGGAGCAAAGAACTATCGGGCCGGGTTTGACCCTCCCCGAGTAATTGGCAAAGTGGTGGAATTGGCAAACAGGTGGACGATTACGTATCATTATTCGTACGTAGTATACAAGCCGAAGCACTGAAACTTCCGTGAGCGATGATGAATGACGAGAGGTCCGAAGATCGGGAACGATAAAAAAGTCGGAGGGGACCGCTCATCGTACGATAATCCCGGTCATAATAAGTGGGTTAACGTGGGCCGGAAAAAAGTAAATATAATTCTGTTCAAACGTTAGCCGCAATAAGTACCGCGGCAAACGGGGCTCAACGGGGAATTAGCTGGAGTAAAATTTGAAACAAACTGTGAAACGAGAGGCAAAAAAAAATATTTCTATGTTTACAAAAAAAAAAGTTTGTTGAAAAAATTATTCAAAAATTGCTTTAAAAAGTCTACAAGAAAAAAAAACGTCAGTACAATCAGGCTGGGAATTCCTACATGTTATGGTGATTTGTAAGGTTCCCGTAGGTGTGGCAAACGCTGTAGTAAGTTTTATCACATGCACTGCCTCCAGACGATTCGTACAGCAATGAGTGTCTATATCGCCAAGCAAAAGAATAGCAAAAGTGTTAAATGTGCACAGCTCACTTTTCCACCCGATGGCACACGTTGTCTCCGTTGAGCTCGATAGCGGACGATGTTACCATTACCAGGACAAGGACGAGGACGAGGACGAGTTGCCTCAACCAGGATAAACCCATCTCGCGGCTTGCTGCCCAACTGCCAGATAATGTGCTGAAAGCTACGTTACAATACTGCGATGAGCACGAACACCGGTGCATTGTGCTTCTACGACCGAGGACGTGAAACGCACGGCGTATCGAGGGTGCACGGATATATCATGATTACAAAATTGAGCAATAATTCATAAACAAATTGCCGATTTCTTTGACTATTCGAGACATTGACCATACCTATAAAAAAATTAGAAAGTTTTATAAATTATTTTTATTAATTATCATCAGTCTCTATTTTTGATGTTTATATCAGTCATTAATCATGAAAAAAAAAATATTTCAATTAATTTTCTCATAATATATACATGTATATATATATAACAGAGATGCATCTCGAATGATGCACGGTTACATTTAGCCACACTTTTCTCAGATTAAGAGATCTATCGATCCATGTGTATCTTCCTCAGGCTTGCGTGCCTCGCCCGATAAAACCGTCGAGGCTGTCGACTCGGTCCGAGCTAACAGTTACGAGACCAATCGAGGATCTCCCCGGATCGTTAAGTCGTCCGTTCGCGGGCAATCGCCAGCGCGATACAAACCAGCGCGATACAAACTACGCATAAATCTGTACGTGTAACCTTACGATACCACACAGGCCTGTTTCATCGGCGATCGAGATATCTAAAAGGCGCGTAGAACTGCCGAGCCTTGGTCGCCCGCAAGGTGTTGCACTCCGTTGTCGGCACTACAATGTTTCTATATATAAGCCCACCGGTATATCTTTAACGCGCAACCGGGTTGCAACTGGAGGTAAGCAAGCGAAGCCGGTCACGGTCTCGATCGCCGGTATCAGACGGCGAGGCGCCCGGGCGTTTTTCCGCACCTCGATAATTTATTATCTCCCCGTCGAGCTCGCGACCGAGTTCGCACAGCCGGACTACCAAGTGGATTATTCTGTAACGAACCGAGCCGTCGATTTTTTTTTACTCCGTTAGATGCTTTCGGTTATGCAAAGATCAGAAAGAGATCCGACTCACGTACGCCAACCGGTCGATGGTTTATTCACGAGACGATTTGGGATCTCCCAACGAATTATAATTAATTAATGCCCACTCGACGACTTCGTTTCTTCGACGGACCGCTCGAGATTCCGGAGAGTTAACCAATGACGATCGAACGGCGATCGTCCACCGAACGACTTTAGCGAGGCGATAAGTTGCGGCGTCGACGGAGCCGAAAAACGATCCTCCAAGAGATCGCCTTACCGCTTATCGCTGCCGTCTATGGTTTCCCGTTGACAAAACAGTTCGCGAAACACACACAGCAGCTCGGTAGGATGATACGATGCCATTGTCTGTGCTGCGATCGCGCACTCCGAGCGCTCATGCGAAAAAATCGTTGTGGCACCTAACTCAGATCGACCCGTGACCATTTCTAATCTCCCAGTTCGCTTCTCTCAGTCTGGCCCTTGAAATTGACACGTGCAACTTTCTAACGATAAAAAGAAGAATTACACATCCATCGATTTCCCTCGGTTCGCGGCGCGCCGACTTGATAATTTAGCGAGATTTCACCGAATTCTCCGAACAAAATTACCCGCGGGCGAACCGCCAGTCGCGTCCCGATCGTTACGCGAAACGCTATAAACAACTCTTCTAAAAGTAACGACGCGTGCCCATATATAAGGATTTTTGTGTAAAATCAAACGAGCGTACGAGATCGAATAACTTGCGAGACAATTGCGAAACGCTTTACGCACGGTTATTGTGGAGCGCTGACGTTCACGCATAGCTCCGAGACAATTAATCCTCCGGTTCACCGATCTTCGCGGGCATGAAAGTCGGCGACTGTCGCCGAAGA
Source organism: Listrodromus nycthemerus (assembly GCA_963978505.1). Lineage (NCBI taxonomy): Eukaryota > Metazoa > Arthropoda > Insecta > Hymenoptera > Ichneumonidae > Listrodromus > Listrodromus nycthemerus. The sequence goes on along the minus strand of OZ021679.1, from coordinate 23,607,940 downwards.
AGAAAAAAAGTGTCACATCGACACGCGTCGCTCAACGAGATCTCGCTTCTCCCAAAGCCGCGCCAATGTATCGCAACGTTGGCAAATCTGTTTTTCTTAATTTTATTACAATTTTTTTTTTTCACCTTTATTTCGATTTAACTCCGATTGACGAAACACCGCTCGCCGATCACACACAACTTTCTCGGCGTCAGACTTATAATGTATCGTATCGGTGTTACATCACTGCGATCCAGGCTCCTCATCCGGATCCATGTCACCGTGGCTGCACGCTTTATTCCTCGCTCGTTGCTCTCATCTCGCGCACAGAGTCCAGAATGAATGTATTTTCATTGAAAAATGCAATAAATTTTTTTTTACTAATTTTCAACACTACTTCTACACGTACAGCAGTGTTTTTGAGCTAATTAATCACTGTTCTTTGTATTTGCCACTGAAATGGATTTTTTTTTTCAACACTTATAATTTAGCGCTATTCAATTGTCTTTTTTTACGCTGACTCGAAAGGGTTGGAGTCGAAGCGAAATTGCAAGGGGAAATAAATGAAACGGTGAACTTGTCGACTGTCGACCGCGACAACGCCGCACCAACTCCCTTTTTTTCCAGTTCAACAGTCACGAGTCATGTATAGAGAAGTTATAGTGTATCGGAGAGATCCCCGTACGAAACCCGCAGCAATTGGACGCGTCGCCACACTCGGAATGCACTTGTGGCACAATGAACTCCGACCCTTGTGCCCTCCCCTCTCCGGCTTCCATTCATTCCGCTCGTCGGTTAGTTAAAAAGTGCTGCTGTGCGTGGGGACCGCGACGACGACGACGATCGTGTGACATACGAGCGCGAGTGCGTGTGTGAATGTCTCTAGGTCCGTATGGGTTTATAGCTCGATAGACGAAAGACGACTAGCGACGAAGTCGGGACTTTGTGAGGTCCATAGAAAAAACATTTCTATAGTTTAATTTATCCTTCTAAGCACTGTGAACACATTTGTTTCGGTACTTACAATTACGGAGATGGACATGCGCTCCTATTTTTTATCTACTTCGTGACGATAACCGAAAACAATTAATGGTGTGAGGCTGAATTTTCAATGACCGGAAGTGGGCTATTAAACGAGTCGCGTTAATTGGTTCTTTTAGGTAGAATTTTTAATGCACGTAGATCAAGTGTATTTACAATTATTTCTATTAACCGAAATTATCAAAAACATTGCCTTAATTTTATTTTTGGAAATATTTCAATGTATTTTTATTCAATGTATTAGTGGTTCGAGATTCTACTATGATCGTAATTACAACAATAACAACGACGTAGGCAATTATTTTGCACGTAGCATTGTGACGCAAATGTCACGAGCCAGCACTTGCACCAGATTCTCATTGCGTAACGGGCTTTCGTTGCGTTACCATCGCCGAGTCGTGGATTTTAGATGTGGTAAGTAGTACAGTGGAGCGGGAAAAAGATCTGTCGATGTGGCGGTGGAACCGCATCGTTCATCCGGTTGGCTATCAGGACCCTATCAGCGCCGTTTATTACTATATAAACCCTTCGATACCTCATCATAATATGAATAATAATGACATCCTAAACTATATCTATATCTCGTGAATATTGTAGTATATTTTCGACGGAATCAATAATTACGTGGTAGGCAATCTCCTGGGTAATATCGGTTTCGTTTTCAACCTCGGCAAGTACATCGTAAAGTGACGAATCCTTCGAGCCCCGATGCGTCCACAAACTACGAAGAGCTTGAATAATTCTAATAGACAGCAAAAAAAATGCGTATGAACGTTCATGTACAGGTACTGAATTTTTTTAATGCAGAAACTGGTATATGAAATTTCATGTATACTCGTGATGTCAAATTAGCCCAGTGAACATCAAAAACCTTAGAAATATTTTTCTTCAAAGTAATTCACTTTGATTCCACTTAAAAAGACCCTTAATTAAAAAAAAAAAATAATGCCCATTAAATTAGATGTTGCGGTTTGCAAAACTCGAAGTCCAACACATTCATATGACATTTTGTGACAGTTTATACAACTACCGAATCTATAAAAAAAATCGTATTGGACACAAAAAATAAATATAAAGAAATGACTTACATAAACTCGCACTACCGGGTTCCGCATGAGATAGGGATGAGGATAATGCAAAATGACGATGTTTTCATTTTTCTCTGTGTTACGTTTATACCGTCGTGAATGAACCGGTACCAGATTCGCAGTTCGAAATTTCCCACGTGCCAAAAATAAATTTATGCCGCGACGGTATTGCGATAATTATCAAAGCAGCACGTCTAGCTCGCGATCGTGATTCTCTCACGGCCCTCGACACAGCAGCAACAACATCCCTCGTCCATGGCAGCCCCTCTCGCGTTCCACCATCACCGAACGAACCGGCAGTGTCGGGTGGCTAATCGTTTTAACGATTCTCCGCTTCCCTCGCTCCGATTTTGCCTCTCTCTAATTCTCTTCTAGCCTCCGCTCCACATGCCAGCGCCGTAATCATCTAGCGCACACAACGGCTCTATTCCTCGACCGCTGGAGCATGTGCTTTTTCTCTACTAACCAAATTCAAGCCGGAATTTCAATTATCGAAAATTCGTTTTTGACCCTCCGATTCCAAGGCTCTCAATAAAAGTTGACAATCTCGAGTTATTGCGTTGCTCTTCTCGTTTAGTTATTTCATTTTTTTTTTTAAATTACAGCCATCTTTCCAAAAATTGATGTTGTGATCGCTTACCTCATTTCAGAAGTTTCAACAAACTCCGCAGTTTCCCCTAAAAAATATACATAAATAATAATAATAATAACGACAACAAAATCCTCATTTTTTCTCACAATAATAACTCATATTGCAACGTTACTTTTTTATTCACACAATCTTACAAAATAAACGTTCCATTTATTTAACATTCGACGACAGGTGTTACAAAAGTAAATTAATTTCTTCCACTCGTTATGTGCTCGTGGTGCTGATCTTACCCGCTGATGAACCCACCAAGCGGAGTTTTGACATTGATACTCTTTTATGTATCCTGCGCAAAAGTGCGCCTTTTTGTTCACGCATCTTAATTGACATGACAGACGCGTAGTTGTGAAAAAAATAGGTAGGAGCACACACACATTGAATGGAATTAACACGTCGCGTGTGAGAGGGTAAGCTATTAACAGTCTTAATTTTAAGCACTAGCACTAATTCTCGTCCCGCGGAATCTTGAAAGAGAACGTCCTCGTTTGTGTGTAACGCAACAGTTCTGGATGACATTACTATTGTGCGGTTCTAGGACGTGTGGCGTCATTGGTATGTACATAATGTAAGCTCGAGTGAGAGGAAAAAAAGTACACGAAAAAAAAGTAAGAGGGAAAAGGAAGAGAACGCAACTTATTGTCACCTCCTGCAACAGTGCTCGACGTTTCCTTCAAGTGTTTCTTGTCTGCGCACAGGTGCACCGTTTAGAACGCTTTTTGCGGCGATCCCGTTGCACTCCGACGTGGCTCTCACGAACCCGACTATGGTTCTTTGTATCGTAAGTGTTCTTTCCGGCCGATAGTATCGTCTCGTTAAAATTCACGGAGGTGTGACCGATAAATACAGGATAATAGGATGAGTGGGGTGAATATGGTGCGATCCGGATATAAACGGATCCACGTAGAAATCGGGGTGGTCCACATTGCCCACCTTTACCCCATAGAGTTACAAACACGCGAATAGGAGCCACGGCACGACCGGAGAGCTCGAGAGGAGACTTTCGACAAGGCGCAGTAAAATACAAGTGCACAAAGTAGAGGCTCGTGAGGCCATTACGGCATCGTCTTGTATCATGTTCCTTTTAAATTCGATTCTCTTTTCTTTATATCATACGTATATAAAATTATATAAATTACAGTCATTGTTGTATCTCCGATGGAAAAGTGCATTTTCTCACGAAATTAAAAAATTGTGAAGGGGACGGAGTATCGCGGAACACCGGGGTAAAACGGACCTGGCAGAAACGTGTTTTCTATTTCGTATTAGACTTCATTTTTATTTTCGTGTTTGGCGACGGAATGGGTTAAAATGGTCCGTTTTGCCGCGCTCTACCTTATGTCGGTATCTCGGCGGATGTGAATGTGTATCTCGACGGAACAACGGCCTGCAAGAACGGAATCAGCGGTGTGCCTCGTGCATAATCAAAGATACAGATAGTCGATCGATTAAAACACCGTTACATAATTATACCTGTCCTTCGAATCATTAGCGTGTATGGTTTATCGGTGAGCCACTGGCGAGATTCTCGTGAAAGGCGAGAGAACGAAAGGATCGCGGCGAGACGTAACCGGAGCATTTTGTTGCTTCTGTTGCCGTTGCAAAATCAGAAATCTGTCTGTGCGTGTGTGTGTGTATTTCCGTGGAGTGCAGGGCTCGAAAATGAGTCGCGGATCCCTTTCCCTATGTCCGTCTTTCTCTGACACGAATTTCCCGATATACTCTTTCTCGAATTCCACCGAAAGTCGACGATATTTAAGAATGACATCATCTCTTCCGATACTCCATCGAGAGGTGAAAATCTCTTGGAAGATCCGCAAAGAAGAAATACCGCCCGGCGACCCCGGAAGGTTCGGCTGACGCGGTCGTGAGCATATCTCAATCAATAAGAATGCCAAAGATTGAAAAAAAATTTATGCACGCTTCTGTGGCCTGAAGTAATTGAAGCTTCCCTATAGATGACAGTTCTTCATTTTTCATCATTTTTCGTAGTGTGTAAATCGTTTAAGACATATCCACTTGCTTCGTACATTTAACTCAGAGGTTTAAGTGCCGTATTTAATATTCTTCGAATATTCTCTAACTGACGATTTTTCGTTGATATAGAAAGTACTCACGACACTTATCGCAACTTTCGTCGACGCGGAAAAAAAATCTCGCGATCGGTAAAATGACCGAAACTGCCGAAGCAACCTTGCGCTTCCGTTTCACTTTCGATGAGAGATCGTTTGCTCATACGTACGAACCGCCGTCTATCTCTTCGTGTATACATAAGAATAAACGCGGGCCGAAGAAAAATATAAGAAGGGACGGCCTGACAGTTTCGTCCCAGGGATAAACCTGGCCATATCCATAAACGGTGAAAGCGAAGCCGCGTCTCGCCTTCACCGTCGGGGAGTTTAAACGTGGGGCGCGGTATAGCGGGGCTCATTGTTCGCCACCGTCATCGTCCTCGTCGTGGACGCGCGTTCGCGTGAAGAATCTCGACTTCCCAGTCGTCCGATTGCGCAAGCTGTGGACGGACCAGTTTTTTTCGGACAGCTTCATCGTTCTCGTATAAATAACTCGAACGGTTTTCTATTCTAGCGTCGGCTTCGCGAACCGTGACATAGTCTGGACGATCACGTTCCTATTAAATCCTTTGCAATACGAACACTCGATGCAGATAACAGGGACGATATAACAATAGAATATTATTTATATTTTTATATTACCGTTGTATCGATGGTCTAGAATGGCAAATAAGCGGTTGTGGCTAACGTATTTTATAAGGCATTGCCATATTATCTCTATAATGCTAATGTCGTTTGATTTAATCTTGCTTTATTTTATATTGTCGTTTACATTATTGTCATATTTTATTTGGTGTTGCTTTGGTTGTACAAAATTGTTATGGAGCGATTTGTTCCTTGCGGCACGGTATTTTTACGGGGCTTAGGCCTCAGGATAGGCGATAAACTAATTTACCTAAGGTGTGCTTATACACAGCTCGGATGCGCTTATGGAAATAGACCATCGAAATTACAACAATAATAATAATATAATTATAATATTTTTAATATAATATTGTCATAACGTAAATTATATAAAATGTAGAATAGTCCATGGTATTAAAAACGAAACACTTCGCTATAGGGAAACTTGATATTGAATACGGACAGTATAATAATGTAATATTATTTACATTAGTACATTATTACATTATTTCGATGGTCTGACGCTAGAAGAGCATGTAAACCGTGCTGGGCTTGTGTACCATTACACGATAAAGCCATCGATATAACATTAATAATAATAATAATGTAATAATATTATGATTAATACAATATTATGATAACATAAATAATATATAATTATCCGTAGCAATAGAATGAAAATGCACTTTATACATTACACATTTTGCCCCCGTTGAGAAAATTTTTATAATAATCGAAGAACGTCGAACCCCGACTCCGCGGATTTTATACGGGGCAATGTCAGCCGTGTTTCCGTACTAGTGAAACGCAACCGCAAGTGCGTTTACACCGTGCGTATATCGGTGAGAAAGCGAGAGTTTGCTCTCGACTAAACCGTCGTGGTAATCGGTATATCGGATCTCTGTGCAGCGTTCTCTTTAGCATGAGCGACGCACGCACCGGGCCGGCCGGGGGCCGCGATGGACATCGGAGAAATAGAATCGCGAGGCACACAGGAACGAACGGTCGTGTCAGATATACGGACGTGCGTAGCCAGAGCAAACTTACTCTTTCCGCATTCCGTCTGCGGCTTTGGCGAGACTCTCGATCGCCTCTTCCCGTTCAACCGCTGACGGATGACCGAGATAGACCCGATGGAGTTACATCTAACAACGTGCCCGATGAAGTGAAAAAAATACACGATGCCTGAAAGGGAAGGTACAACAAGACTCGGTGTGAGACAATATACAACGAAACTCGTTCACTTCATAATAAAAACGTTCGTCGGCTAACCGACTTTATTCGCGGTGAAGAGCTTCTCGGTCATGCACGACGCGTGGTCATTAAAGACTGATTCTCCATCATTAATATTGATGAGATGCCTCGCCGTGTATCGTAAAAACTGACACAGTATATATTTGAATATGTCTATGAGAAGGTCTGACGATTAAATTTTCAAAGAGGCGAAATAGCACGATAAAATATATATATATAATCATCTTTAAAATTGCTATAATTGAGATGTATATGTCGCGATTTTATTTCAACAGCTCATGTTTATTCTTGGCTTCATTTTCTCCCTCTTCTCCTTTTATTCATTCTGGATGATTTTTTTTCTTTATAATGGCGAAATTTTTTTTAATGCCCGGCAGTCGAGAGATATTGTAAATTCGACTCCCGTCGGAGGAGTGAAAGTTCCTGGATCTTTGTTCGAGCTCTTTGCAAAACGGAACTGGCCCATTGTGTATCGTCGATGCATTGTCGGAATCGAGCGGTGTCTTGTTCCTCCGGTCCGGTTCGCGCGCGTGACCAGCGACCGATCAAAAGGAACTTTTGTCGTTTCTCATTGTACCGTTTCTTTTATTTTTCTCGAACACTTTCGGGTTCTCCGTTTCATCGGTTCAGCAAGACGGGTCAGTCAATTTACCGAGCTTTGGCTTTACGCCCCGTCGAGTTTCCATCGACACGTATCGAGTGGCGAGCGACGACGGTGAGAAGGCTTGACTCCGATTCCTCTCGACACGTTCGACGCTGTGGATGACAAAGACCGCTTTTTCTTCGACGAGACTCGAGCACATCCGGCGAGACTAAGGCGGATCGCGCGTTTCTCTCTAGATACTCGAGTAACGAAGAATAAGCGAGGAGCTTGCGACCGGAAGGAGAAGGCTCAAGAGGATCCCCGTTTTCGCTGACAACATCGATGACCCGTAAGCCCCGCCAGCGGAGTTGTAGTAGCCGCTGCCAAGAACCTGAAGACCCACCGTCTCGATGCTCCTCTTGCAATAGTCACCGTCTGGACGAGCGCGGAAGAACAGAAAACAGAGAAGACATTTTTGAAAAATATATTGTAAAAATTAATTATGAATTTCATGTAGCGAAACTTGAAATTTGCTCACATTATTAACATTAATCAAAAATTTGAATGCATTTTTTCGTGGAATAAAAATACCACTTATTGCCATTACCAATCCTTTGCCCGGAATTCACATTAAATTGAATTAATAGACACCAATTTTTCGGAGAAATTGTAACGCATATGTGTGTAAAATTTTGTACACAGTGTCATGTTAAAGAGTTGTCAATACCGTTTATCAATTTTTGAACAATCTACGCTATCTCAATAAAAAAAGAAAAATATATCAGTTACGTGAATGCTCGAGATCTGCTGTACGCTAATATTCGCAAACATCGCTTGGCGCAAGTTGGAATAGGATGGGAACTTTTTTTTTAGATTTAACGGAGATACCGATAGATGGAACCGAAAAGGTAGGATAACATTGTTGGTCTAAGAGCTGGGAGTCCGTGTAATTGCTTATTTTTCTACTGTAAGGTGCACCCTTGCGCGCACCGTTGTGTGTTCGACGATCCAATTTGAGCGGACAAAAGAATTCTAATAAAAAAATTACGGGCGCCAGAGAGAGGCATGATTACATCGTGAGGGATTGCTACGTCTGGCATTGTTGTAAGGGAGTGTTTGTTGTTGGCCGCGAGAAATTGCGGATCGCCGCCAGTACCTCTAACACGATAGCATTACTGACTGACTTTTGCGGTGGCTCGTTTTTGCCGCGGTTGAAATAAGTCGTTCAGTGATTGGCACGATGATTCTTTTCCTTATCGACACTTATTGGCATACATTTTTTTTCTTCCAGCTCTCGACGAATGCAGTTCGAACCGGCGAATCGCGACGGAATGGCCAATCACTGTTCGGACTGCCAATTATTGAAGCTGTCGGATTGTTTTGTTTCTATAAAGCGAGTAAGTTTGAGCAGAAATAGTTGCGGACGGGGATATAACTATACGTAAGCAGGTACGTGTGTAGTAGCCGCGTGTAAGTATGTCGTGGGACCAAAACAAAGAGCAACGAGCCATGGAAACGAGATCGCGGCGACGATGTCAAGGAAGGGGAAGCCAGCACCGCGCGGTAGCTGTCGAACGTGTCTCACGACTCGAGCTAGACGCTCCTATTTTTGCGCCGACGCTCCTCCCGGATTCGTACTTTTTATTATTCGTTATGTCTTCAATGTGGAATTTTTTTCATCCATCGTTTAAAGTGATTCGAGAATAACAATTTTTTAATAAACATTTCAACAATTTCACAATGCTGGTATGCTTGCCCTGCTCCGAAACATAAATAGATTTAATATGTACAATCAACTCGACAAATGATTTCCAAAATTTCAAGACATTTTTATTCCCCTCAAGGAACTTCACATTTCGCGGTACAAACCGCGACACGGGAGTGTACTCGAACTTTATTGACCCGGGATAGATCATATTGCCGGATTATCGGAATTTGTTTTCATATCCTATTCCAAAGGTAACCAAGAAATCACTGTAAGGCCGCGAGGGTCTCAAGTAGCGCAGTAGTTCTGGCTTTCGCGGGCCAGTTCAGAATAGATCCTGTGCGGAGGTTGGAGCTGACGCGATCCCTTTCGCTCTCGTTCTCCACCCATTTCGTAATCCCCCTTGCCATGGGCCCAGTCACCGTCGACAAGCCAAGTCTCTCTCCACCAAGTGTCCCACGGAACCCGCAGGCAGCGGGACGGACTTTACAAAACGAGCGAGGGGCTCGACTCTCGTGGGCTTGCGGGTTCTCTCGCGACTCTCTCGCTTACCTTCTACCCCGGTGACAGCACAACCAGCGCAATTTACTTCTTGCGATTATATTGTATATAGTACATGTGGCTCAGCGCTATACACTTGGCGGATGCGATGCATAAAAAAAAATGATTGTAATCGGCTCGGCAGGGGCGTGCGAGCTAACCGATTCAGGTTGTGAATTATTTTCGTGCTCGACGACCTAAGCAACGACCGTTTCCGTTCGAATTATAGTCTCGCTGGATCGTATCCGTTACGCGACAGGCGGAAACCTTCAGGGCTTCTTGCATTATGGAACCGATAATCAATGAAATTCTTTAACGCGAAGTTATAGCTTCCATCGATCATATGTTATGTAACTGTCCGCGAGGTGAAGCTGACTCACCGAATGAATGTTTCACACACTCCGTTATAAATCACTTTCATGTTTACGCTACTAATTTGTTCAAGTTTTCAGTATCAAACTCATTGCGCTAACATTACGGCGATGAGTCTTTTTGTTCCGAAAATCAGATTAATGATTTTTTTTTTATGTATACTAATTTATAATGAATTTTACTTCCGAAACCAAGAAATTATGTTTTCCAAGTGCTCCACTTTCTGTTGAAATTTGTGAAAAACGTAATTTTTTTTAATAAAAAAAAAATTAACAGTTGAATACGTCGAAAAAATACACTATTATTTTTTTCATGCAGGTAATAAAAATGCCATAGGAAGATAGTATGTGCAAAGTGAACTCACCGTAAGACCAACCGACGATCTCCCCGGTCCTGAGATTCTCCGTTCTCAGCCAGTCCTCGAGCGGCCTGAAATATTCACGCAAGGCGTTTCCGTCCAGTCTGGATTCACCGATCGCTTCCTGCAAGGTCTCTTGCCACGGTCTCGAAGATCCTTTCTCCATCAATCTTCTGTACAAGCGAAAACAGAGAGCGATACCTTGGTAGAGTGCATTTTTTTAAACAGCTCGCGAATGGCGAAGGTGAAAGGGGATTTTGTCAATCGAGCCACGCAAGAAACTGACCGGTTGAAACTTTATATATCCAATGAATATAATGTAACTAATTCTAGCGTGGAATAAGTTATATTATATATACACATATATTTATCGGTAACTGAAATTTTGTTATAGGATGCAGGACACTTTGTATAATAGCGGTTTAAAATAAATATATGTATATTCATATGAAGATGAACAATAAAATTTCATATATCTGCGGAAGATAAGAAGATAATCATCCTATTAACGGTTCGACAGCATATCTCTCGACTATTTTAAGGTTTCCGTGACTACTTAACAAGGTTTATATTTCCACAATTGTTTTTATCGTTATTTAATTAAAATTTTTTAAATTTTTTTAAATTTTTTAAATTTTTTTATGAAAAATTGAAAAAAAAAAATTGTCATTAGTTTTACAATAAGAAATGTAAGGCAATACGGTTCCTAAAAAAATTGTGTAACATTCTGGGCAAGAAATGTTTGTTCAATGTGCACACCTCTGATTGAAATAACTGATACCGTTAGAGATCGACCGTGCAGTGTAAAGACCAACTATGCGGTGAAGTTATAATTGTAGCTTCAAGGAAGTTTCGAATTACCAGGGTATCCCGGGCATTCCGGCTCGATTGAGAAACTGCCGGATAAAGCGATTATAAACCAGTTTTATTTACTGACAACCCCTCGATAAGCGGCGACTTATCAGATTAGCATCTGTCAGAGCGGGAATACCGGGTTTCCGACATTCAGAAAAATTCATTCACGGATCTTAGTGAAAAATAAATAATAAATAAAAATATTTTTCCGCTCATTGTAAACTACAACTCGACTCTACACCGCCGAAAAAAAATACTTTCAATACCCCATAAAAAAAATCTTTCCACAAACGTCATTTTTATTCCGGACCACCTGCATCGATGACAACAACCCGACATTACGAAGCCGTTTAACGTCAATTTACAATCATCGTAGCGACCCGATGTCTTTTGACAAATAATTAAAAAACATTTTAAGATGAAAGTCTCCGCCATGTCACTTAATCCCACCATTGATCTTAATATTTAAATCGTGTGACAGCAAGAGGTCTGGTTCGGTCGATGCTGGTTTCACAGCACATACGAGGGAGTCGTATCCACATATCCATACGCGTGCCGGCTCGTGCCGATGCGGTAGTAGACGGCGATATATAGCCGACGGCGTTATTCCCGGCTGGCAGCCACCTGGGCATATTACATGGTGACCCCATCTCGTGCACTTGAACTCACGAAGGTCTCTAACATTATGGGACTGTGTGTCGGGTCGTTTGCAGCCGCTCGACTCTGGCAGCAGGTTTTCGGTCGGATTAGTATACTATCGGAAGTTGAACCGAGGATCGTAATGATGTCGAACAGATGTGTTTGCTTTCCGGACAAGCGACTTCTGACTGGCCGTTTGGCCTGAGGCATCCGACCTGAAGCTCGTCGTCACATCTCCTCACTCTGACAGTCATGTAACGTAATACCATATTGTTATGAGCCATTAACTGGACAGCGGCTTGACAGAAAGATCGAGCGGGCTCAACCTCGAGTCCGGCCAATTTCCTGGCGCGCATAATTTCACTCTGAATAAATAACACAGTATAGAAGTTTGCAACGAGATTTCTCACACATTGGCGTCGGTGCATTGGACCGGCGGGCCGTATTCCGGTATACATTATATACAAGCGTGCCGTGTTACGTCAAGGATAGAAGCAATTAAATGGACTTTCCTGCCGTCACCGGATGCATTAAATGCTAAAAAGAGGACATTTGAAAAAAGAAATCATAGGGAGTCGTGTATGCATGAGACGGTCGTAAAAGTAACAAGAATTTGATTTTTCTTCGTTCGTTGATTTATGATCGTGACGAATGTAGTCTGAAATCTCTACCGTTAACTGCTTTTTGATAAAATTCCACGCAATTTTATTTCGATAGAAATAAAATCAATTTTCGTTCATTACACTATTGCGGAAATGCGTTAAAATTAGCTATATCGATCTTTCACTGCAATATAATTAATTAACAGTTATCCTCATTTGGAGAAAAATATTAAATTTCATAATTTTATAAGTTTTATGATTATATTAATGTTCGTCTTGCATGCAATTTTCCAAGGCCGATCCTCTTTATGTGTATTGTATATTTGTCTTGCTCTTTCACTTTCGTTTCGAGGAGAGTCTACACCGGAGGACACTCGACTTCGTTTCTGTTCACAAGAAGCATTTCTATCGGCGTGTACGCGTGTGTTCGAGCCACGAGCATGAATGGGCACTCGTTATAGGGTGTGTTGTACCGACTATTTGCATAACACGCTCGATGACTCTTCGAGAGCCCGGGCCGACTTTCGTAAGCAAGGCATGAAAACTTTATTGTGTATGCAAGACCCATGCTCGTTGCTGGGATGCACGTTATGTATTTTCATGCAAGTACCGGGACTATAAGTATCCTAAATGCATAATACGTGTGTCGGCGCGTGTGTATCTCCGGCAGGTGACAGGAAAGTCCATCCCGATTTAACTCGAATGTTTTTGATATGGAGAAACACTTTCGTTCAACTTGTTCTTATTTTTTTTCGCATCGTACTTTTTATTGGTTTTTTCGTACGTTAAGTATTTCTTTCTAGGTTGGTTTTTTTTAATTCTGTGTGTACGAAATATTGTGCAAGTTATTCGAGCTATGGTTCCGACGTTTCTTGCCTTCGCTATGGGTTATGGAATTTAGTGATTGACATCTACATTTCCGGTTCGGACATACATAATACCGTATAGGAATTATATAGGACGTGGCGCCGGTCTGACGTCACTTGCGGTCGAAAAATGAGATTTTCAAACTTGTAGTGAGATATTTCCGATATGCGTCCACTTCCGGTAAAAAATGGAGATCTAAAAATGCAAAGTAAGGAATTTCTGGGACGACGTTACGTCGAACTGGAAAATGCCATTTTCGAAGTGGCAGTGACTTATTTCTGGTACCGACGTCACAGACAAATCTCGTTGGCGTCGGGAACAAATGTTTTCACGTCGCGATAAATTCGATCTCAAAAAACCGATCGTGTCTTGTCGAGAGAGCAACATTCCGCCCTGTACACGTGTAGCCGTCGAAACAATCACCCTTATCGACGAGGCGGAGACACGTTACTCCGAAACACGAGCCTAGGTATATCATAGCTATCTGACTCCGCTCTACCGAGTTCGAAGTGCTCGTGCAATTGTATAATGGCGCTGTCTGGGCTTATCTGAACTAGCTCGAGGCACGAGCCGGGCAGGATTACGAGAAACGCCCTCGAAAACCGAATCCGCATTTCGTCGTTGCCGATCTCGCACCCTGTCACGCGCCCCGTCGGCGTTTATGGACTCACCCGAGCGCGGATAGCCGATAAAATTTCCACAATGTATCGGCGATCCACATACGCGAAACGATTAGCAGCCGCGATCACCCAAATATATTTCGTAACGATCGGTAACAGTCGCGGTGAGTCGGCAGAGAAACCGACGATCGGCCGGTATCGCGGCCGTAACCAGTTACTTTACGACCGTCTCGTCGTCTATTGCAGGTAGAGTGCGAGTAACACCGCCACTGATACTGCGTCGGAGCACCTATTTCCACGGTCGCAAAGACGCACGCTACATTTATCTCCACCTCAGCGGATCGACAGCCGAGAATCGGAAGGGCGTAAAGACACGCGCCCCGCAGCAGAGAATTACGCCTTTCGGATTCACGGTTGCCTCTGCTGCTGTCGGTTACGTGCGTGTTTTCGCCACCGAGTCTCATGGTTGTGTACGATTGGCCGCGTGACAAGCCATCGACAATTTTCGCCAAGAAACGAAAGAGGATTTTTCTCAGATTCTTCCGTGCGAGGCGGGCTACGGCTAGCGACGATGTGTATCATGACGAGGTTACGCTTCCCGCCCGAAAGTCAGAATCGTTTTTTTTTTGTGCATCGCTCCTTTCTGTAACTCTCACTTTTTATAAATTAGAGCCTTCGGAATGCGAATTAATTAAACGAAAACATAGAATAACATAAACCTGTCGGCGGGTCTCGCTTGAGGGATAACAATCGACTTTGATGTATACGATCAGCGGTTGACTGATTTCCCTCGGCGAAATGAAGGTTATTTTTTTTTTTTTGTAGAACTCTTTCGTGAATCATCCCGTCACTCTTCGAGATAAGAAGGAGTGCGATCAAGATTTGATCGGCATCAGTGTTGGGAAGCCTACGGAATATCTTTGTTTCGTCGATTGAAGCGAAAGAATCGCTGTAAGAATTGCGATTCGATTAAGAGGAAAAAAAAAAAAAAAATCCCTCGGATCAAATCCCTTGTAAATCATTCGTGTGCCACGGAGCATGAAACTGCACGCAGAGGATAACGGAGCTGGCGGGGGTTAACACGGGACATTGGAGACGGGTGCTCTGCAATGAGCTTACGAATATATATGTACATTCGGTCCACAGTGTGCTGAACGGTAATACGAAGCAGCAGAAACATCGGGTATCAGGCACGGGAACGGAACCTGGCCTACTCGCCGGGGTAAACTCTTGCCTTCGGTTACGGTGCAACGATCGCCCTACTAAATAGCAACGTCTACGTTTTACCCTATACATAAAATCACACAAGCATACCAAGGCGCTCATGCTATTCCTTTATATACCTTCGTAAACGAAACATAATGTGGATGCATTGCGGAGTTCTAGCGCGCATGGAGGGTTGCGTCACACTGCAATAGCGGACGAATGCGCGCACAAGCGATATATCAATTGTATATGTGAATAACCAAGGCGAACGTCTCGGGAACGACGAGAGCGCGAAGCTACTCGCAGGTATGACGAGAAATAGAAAAAAAAAAGGAATCGACCAGGAGTTTGACGCACCGCGCGTATCATAAAAACCACTGTATTAAATCATTTGGACTACCGCGTTCGCGCAAGCACGCAAGACACTCGTACTGATACCATAGATCATGCGACCGATGCTCGTAATGGGCGAGGTGTGTTTGAATCAAGTACGTTCGCACGAGTTCCCGGAGGTGGGGCAAAATGGGACTGTAATTGATTGGAAGAATTATTGAATTTTATGCACTCTGACTTGGACGAGCTTGTTACTAAATCAGCGGACTAATACATATCGTTTTTTTTATTCACATCACGAGATGGCGACGATATTTAAATTATTTAAAAAATTAAAACTACGTTTCGTGTCGCAAATAAAAAACTGAATTATTTTGTAATTTTCAAACTTAGGTATCGATCTTACACAAGGGATACAAATATTTGGTAGCGGTAAATCGTGTTATTTCGAAGATGTATAATTTTGACGAGGCAGTGTCAAAAGGTTATGCGGAGTGGATCATTGGAATGAAAATTGTATGGAGAAGCACACCCTATTTTTTTTTCTTCGATAATTTTTCGCCGTTCCATCTTTTTCAATCAAATCCTCGGAAATTAACGGCTCGAGTAGCGTAACGCGCTCCATTCGCCGCAAGGATTTTCCATCTTGCCTCGACACCTCCAGTGGCGATGATGATGTATGGGTATCTCCGTGAATACGGCACACGTGAGAGAATAAGGGATCATACACTCGGTTCTCCGGGTTGTGGGTTAGTGGAGTAAAGGATTACACAGTCTGTACAGTGCGAGATAGTATTAGCTGTACGTATCCGTTATAGCACGAACTCGACTGATCTAACTCACTCGGGCGTTCGTGGACTACCTTACACTCGCTCTCGGTACCGATGGGAAACAATTTGCATGAGAGTCGTACGAGCGTGTACCTCTATTAGGAATGAAAACGAAAGGTGATATAGCGGCGTATCCACATTAAAAAATACATACGTATAAAGATGTATGTGTGTGGTATCCATGTATTATCTGCTGGGAGAAAGAGAGTGAGAAAAATCTCGTTCTCGTAGCTCTAAAAAATTCAATTGTCCCGAGTCATTATAATAAAGAAAACGAGGAATAATAGAGCGAGGAGGGTTGATGCGTCTGAAGTGCGTAATAATGAAATTTCGATGAAACAATAGACGAAGCGAAAATGAGAAATAAACATTATGAGGCTATAAGTATAAGTGGGATATAGACGAGTATCTGTGTGTGTGTGAGTGTGTTACGCGATGACATGACGAGAGATCGTTACTAGAGGCGTGGAACATTATGTATCTCTGATTTCAATACATCTCGAGAAACTTCGAAATATTAGTAGCCTGATTTCGACATGATGAGGAATCGTTATGCTGGTCTTAATGTGAAACGTAGTTAGAGGAGGAAATATCTATAAGGAACGGGGTAAGTCGGAGCACTGGAGCAAAACGGACCATTTTTTAAAGATTGTTGGCCGTATCTAAGCAAAAAAATTCTTTCAATTCATGATAACATTTATATAAACTAATAGTGAGATTGGTGCTGCTAGACGCTGTTTTTTTTATTATGGTAGCGGAAACATATGTATATGTGCTTACGGTTGACCAAGTAGCCACCCTTGAATCTTGATGAGTTCCGAAATGTCACAATGTTTAGGAGATGATTTCAGTGGCAGTTAAGGATTGATTTTGAAACAAATTTGTCAGGTCCACGGATTTTCGGGGTTGACCCCGAAAATCCGACAGGACAATTTCGTCATTGGGATTCAGTGGTGTATTTTTATTGGACGAGCCGCATAAACAAGAGGCTACCAATGTTCTCAAAGTTTGACAAAATAAATGATACGTCGTCGAAGTGTGGAAGACGAGAATCCGGGGCAGATTAGACCCGGGTCGTTCGTTCCAAATAAGATTTTTTCTCACGTCTAGCGAAAAACAATTAGTATTAAGAGTTTCCGTTTCTTGACAAAAGAAGAAAAGAAATGTTCCCACTGTCTTTTATTTGGGTTTTAGCTTGACCTTCTGGTTTTTAAATATGGCCATAATTTTGTGACAAGAATTTTACGCTGATTTATCGCAGAGCGATTTCGTAATTACGATTTAGGGGTTCCTTTTTTAATGCACGAACCGAATGAGCATCCAGCTGTTAAAAAATAATAGCGCTCAACATTTGATAAAATAAATTGTGGGTAGACGTGATTAGGAAATGCGGACCATGGGGCAAAACGGATCAGTGTCCTTTTCTCATGTCTTGTGAAATAAAAATAAAAATTTTTAATTCTATTCCCTGACAAAAAATTAGCAATGCTTCGCTCTTTAGTTTTCATACCGTCTTGAAACTTTCGTTTGGGAGTATTACCACAATTTCGTTACGAGAATTGTCGCACAATTTTTCTTTCAATCTTAATTTTCGGTAAAAGCGGCACAAAGATTAGCGCTGTACTCGTAAGTTCACTCTAATTTCCCTCTCACCTGCTTTAACTTACTTGTGACACACTCCTCCGCATTCTGGAGCGACCGCTACGCTCGCTGAAGCCACGTCTGTTACATACTCGTTTTTCCCGGACGTGAATAACTCTTGTAAGACATTGTACGGGACGAAACGTAAGGGAATGAAATAACAACGGACGTATCTTGAATTATGATGAAAAGTGCAAAAATACGAGAGGCGTGTTTTCGCGTCACAGTGTCGCTTTTCCAGTTCGCGCATACTTTGCATGCGCGCTTTAATGCGCGTACAAAATACCGTAGCAAGTAACGTCATCGTACAAGTAGCCGGTAATTAACTGAAGTGTAGATCCTAATCCCGTTCCGGCTAACGACGGTTTAGATGTGTGTCCGGCTGTCCATGCGTGGCAGCGATCGGCAAATAATTCACGCGCAAGACACGAGCACCGCGTGTACGGCTGGATAGAAATTAAATAAAAGTACTCACGCCAATACTCTGCCGGCTTCGGGGCTTCTGTAGAAATCGCATCTGTGCAGAGGTCGTCGAGGATCGTTAGGGAATCTCTGTCCGGCAGCTTGGCAAAGGCCGCGGTAAAGCTGGAACTGCAGCACACCGGCAACGAAATTTCTGCGAGGATTAAAAATATTAACGTTATTTCACAACATTGTAATTTCCGTCTTATCGATACATTAATTTATGGGAAGTTACGCGCCAGATAAAGGACGTAATCGTTATAATTGCTTCCTACTTCTCCATCCGACGCGAGGCAGATCCGAAAGAGAGCAGAGAGCCGGGCAAAATGGAGCAGTTGTATTAATTTTTTTCGGGAGGCAAAGAAGGTATTTAAAATAGAGGTGTTTGATGCATTTTTTCCCGTTCTCATCATATGCTTTTGGGTGAGCGGAAAAAAACGAGGAACAGAAATTCGCACAGTTTTACGTGAATTATGTTTAAAATTTAATAATTTTTTTATTTAAAAAATTAGAGTTATTATTTTCGTGAAGATCCTGTCGGCTACGGGGTCTTACGAGAAAAAAATGAAAAAAATATAACAAGACAAGATCGAACGAAAAGATGAGAACCCCATAAGAGCGATGATACAGAAGTGGTTGTAAGTAGGCAAGTTTCTCTGCGTATCTCGGTCGTTCGCATTTCGTCCTTTACGTAATAATCCGAACGCGCCGATACGCACCTCAGCGCGTCTTGCCTCGTTAATTACAAGCCCGATCCTCTATCTGCCATTGGCAGCACAAACATGCTTTCGAATAACATCGCTGAAATATGTCGAAAATTAAAAAAAAAAAAATTTAACAAAATAAAATGAGAAAAATTGTTTATCGTACAGCGATGGCTCCGCAATAAGTCGTTCAGAGTCGATACGACAAGTTATGGCATTCGGCACGAGTTTTCTAAAAAACAAATTGTACCTGCCGAAAGTGATAATGACCGATTCGTTCGTGAGGCGAAATTCATGTCTTCCCGTTTACCATATTTTCGACACCAAAAAAAATAAATTAATTTTTTTCGTAATTTTAGTGTAATCGCGTCGATATTTACGTCAGTGCGTAGTTAAAAAAAAAAAAACAGGGCACGAAATCGAGTCATAGAATCGTGACGAGTAGCCGCATGTCCCAAGGGGGAGTGGTGGACGATCGGTAGGCTGGTGGTTGGTCGTACTGGTCGGCTGTGTCGGTCTGCGTCAGTGTCTTTGCATATGTGTGTGGGTGTGTGTGTGTGTGCGTCGGTCGCAGAAACCCAGCATCGGTGGGTAACGAACAAAGAACGGCGGGGGTACCGGGCGCCTGGGCCTTCTGCGAGGAAGGCGAAAGTGTGCCGTGTATATAAGGCCCCGAACGACCGGCAATCAGCATCCAGTTCACTCCTGGACGTACCCGGAACGTCGCGAAAGAAAAAAAATGAGAAGCCTGGTACGTTTTGCGAATAAACATAAGAGGATTTCTCGCTCCGTAAAACCATCGACTTCGTCCATACCGTGAACGCGAAACCCTTGTCTGCGGTTCATCGTCGTCGTCCCGACACCGCGAGCCATCAACCACGACGAATCGCGTTTTCCAAACTGTTTTTTTCCAAATTTATAAAATTCCCTTCAATAATGTGCTACGATTTTTTTTTTAATTCGAGTTCAGAAAGAATTTTAAACGTCCAGAAAAGTTCTTCGGAAGAATCATTCGAAAAGTGCCTGCTGTCGCGAGTCGCGGATATTCCACACTTTAATCGTCTCTTTGAATCCACTTGTCTCGACACCGTCATCGCCCGGGCCGTTGTCCACATTCATTCGTCATACCGCCCAATTCCATATCGGACAAATGATCACTTTCGTTTTAACACTGTTTTAATCGGTGTTTTTACAGTTGTACGTGGCGCTGCTGGGCCTTTTGGCCGACGCGGCCTGGGCCAAAGCAAAGGAGGCCTCCGCCGTAGCTGATGAGAAGAAGGCCGATGACTCGGACTCGACGAAGAAGCAGGAGAAACGTGGGCTTACCGGTTTGGGTTACGGTTACGGCTACGACGTAGGTGGTTACGACATCGGGGGAGGTTCGGCTCACGGACTTCACCACGGCGGTGGTTACGAAGTCGGTGGTCACTTCGACGGCGGATACGGTGGTGGTTACGGGGGCGAGCATCACGTGAAGACCGTGACAGTTGTGAAGAACGTAGCCGTGCCATATCCGGTCGAGAAGCACATACCGTATCCGGTTGAGAAGCACGTACCTTATCCAGTGAAGGTGCCGGTGCCCCAGCCGTACCCGGTGGAGAAGCAGGTCCCATATCCGGTCAAGGTCTACGTGAAGGTTCCCGTACACGTGCCCCAGCCGTACCCGGTCGAGAAGAAGGTTCCTTATCCGGTTCACGTACCGGTCGATCGTCCTTACCCCGTCAAGGTCCTCGTGCCACAGCCATACCCGGTCGAGAAGCACGTGCCGTATCCCGTCAAGGTTCACGTACCGCAACCGTACCCCGTCGAGAAGCACGTCCCTTACCCAGTCAAGGTTCCCGTTCACGTACCCCAGCCCTACCCCGTCGAGAAGCTCGTGCCTTATCCAGTCAAGGTCAACGTTGACAGACCGTACCCAGTCCATGTGCCGCAGCCGTACCCTGTGCACGTTGAGAAACGCATTCCTTACCCGGTCGACAGGCCTGTTCCCTACGCCGTCAAGGTCCCAGTAGACAGACCCTATCCAGTCCACGTCGAGAAACCCGTCCCCGTGCCGGTTAAGGTCCCGGTACCGGCACCCTACCCGGTCGAAAAGCACATACCTTATCCAGTCGAGAAACCTGTACCTTACCCCGTCAAGGTACCCGTCGACAGACCCTACCCCGTTCACGTCGAGAAACCCGTGCCCTACCCGGTCGAGAAGCCCGTACCATACCCAGTCAAGGTACCAGTCGCTGTTCCGGTCCACTACGAACATCATCAAGAACACCACGGCGGATACGAGTCCTACGGCTCACCACACGGTGACTACGATCAGTACGATCAGTCCGGCTACGGTCATCATCACTGAAGAGGCACCGATCAAGGCGCTCGCTTAGTTTTTTTTTTCTTTTTTTTTGCAACGATGCCATCGACGCGAAGATGACAACGGATCTCACACAGACATCGAACGTCGGGCAAGTTCGAATCAGCGAGCGGAGGAGAGGAGAAACAACGAATCAACTAAGAGATCGTAACACAACGCAACGGGTATAAAAACGCGCAATCACTTCGATGACCTGCGAAATATTTTTATATATATGTTATAGATACATGAATGTGGTTTTTTTTTATTTCCGTTTTATTTGATATCTGCATTGCTACCACAGGGCGGAACGCAGAGAAGATTGGCGATCGTTCCTTCAGCGATTGCAATCGTCTCTGAGAGCTGATTAGCAAAAAAAAAACGTAGTTAAAATCTTATCTATCCGGAAAAGCGGTTGGTATCGAGATGACGGGTTCATTGAACTAACTCCAAGGAAAAAATATCTGTTCCAAGTTTCTGAAAAAATTGCTTCCTCGTAATTGTACACGGCTATAAATACGCAGAATGCACGAAATTGACAAGCGCAAAAAAAATGATAATTCGATCGATGAAATGTACAGATTTATATAAATATCGCAATATCAAGGGCGAGTGTCTGGGTCCGATTTTGATCGATATCTGTTGCCAGTTCGGATTCCGTTTGTAGTATTTTTTTATAAGCATGACGCCGCTATAACGCCTCGTCAATATAGGTCTTTTCGCTCGATAATTGTAGCGCAGCAGCGAGCCGTCTGCAACTCCAGACAGTAAGCTCGGATTTTTAGATAATAATTATTTTTATACGAGAACGTAGGGTGATGTACCGCTAAATGCAAAGTAAATGTGTATTTTTGTACGATATAGTAAAAACGAAACCTCAAAAAATTATTCACTATTTATTTTATTTTCTTGAATTGAACGATCCCAAATACTTTGACCTTCTTTTCCAAGCGATATTTAACGTTCTAACTGAGCCCGTTCAAACTTTTACTTTCCGCGTCAATTCGAAACTTGCGGGAACTTTCTGGATCGCAAAAACGGGACGAACAGGTCGTCGACGCAACTGTTATGCGGGCATGCTGTGAAAAAAATAGAAATGAAAAAAAAAGTGGAAATGGAAAATGTTTTCATTTGCGTACAAACGATCGAGAGCTGCTGATCATTTTTTGGGAGGTCGAGAAAACTCCTCCTACGAATACGCGGAGAAACTTCAAAGCGAGAATCTCGTTTATGCACTTGTAAAAAGTTTCCACACAGACCAGCGGTCTTCGCCAGACGGGAGCAGCGGTAAATTATGCAACCAGGTAATCATACGGAAGCGACGAGCGAGAAGCATGAAAGTAAGAGTCTGTCGTGGCGCCGATCCTACTCTTTTCAGTCCGGCCCGCCACACGATCACTTCGATCCGACGCCGTTCTAGTGTAGGACGCGAACGGAGCAGACACGCATCGCCATTTTTTTTCAGCTCTGTTTCCTTGCTCGCCAAATGGCAGCTCTCTCAACCGTATCAACGCTTTTAATTCAAAATCTTTCTGCTTCAAGAAAAAAAAATTATCCGTTGCCTTTTTTCAATCAAAATGTACTAAAAATTCCACTATTTTAATTTTATACACGTAGGTAAAAATTATTATAATAAGATTGTATCTTAAAAACTTTCTCTAAAAATGCATTGCTTCTCATCAACTTTGATAATTGGATAACTTAAACATTTTATGCAACTGAGTTAAGCGTGGAAATTTTTTCATAAACATTTAT
The DNA here is from genome assembly GCA_963978505.1 of Listrodromus nycthemerus. Classification (NCBI taxonomy): domain Eukaryota; kingdom Metazoa; phylum Arthropoda; class Insecta; order Hymenoptera; family Ichneumonidae; genus Listrodromus; species Listrodromus nycthemerus. The sequence continues at coordinate 23,584,820 of OZ021679.1, read as the reverse complement.
CTACATTGCAATGAAAACCGTGCGAACTTCGTCGTAATTAACAAGACGGGGATAAGATGCCGGTACGAAACGTCATCGTGCATCGTCGTCCATCCTGTTTTTACTTGCTTCTACCTATTATTATTACAATTTATAAAGCACATATTCGACAGCTTTTTTCCTGTAAATTAAATGCGCTTTACGCTTTCGCGTGACACCCTGATTGCGAAATTGAAAGAAGGTCGTATAGAGTGTATGACTTGGGTGCTGAAAATTCTGAGAATCCTCACTTTATTGTTCCCAGTGAACAATAAAGTGAACGTAATTTTTTGTGGAAAGACAATTTTTCACCGGGAGTGTCGAAAATCGTTTAGGGCCTTTGGATAGCGACTCCATTGATTCTTTTTACCCGTGCATTCGTACAACCGCGACGGAACATTAAATTGTCAGTACATCGGTCATGGAAATTATCAGCGAGAGCCACGGTCGAGACCGTGGAAGTTTGACGAACTAGTTACCGGTGGAACAGTCGATACCGGTGCGTCTCAATAGTAATTTAAATGAGTAATTTAAATATGAATTTAAATAGGAATGAGTAATTTAAATGAGTCTCGATAGTAATTTAAAAGTTTATTGGGGACAAAACTGTTTCTGATGAGTGCTGCAATCAGACGGGTATGGAAAAATTTTTCCGCACGAGCATCGTATCATATTCTACTTCGGAAGACGTGGCCGTTTGACGCAGACTTCGCGTGCCTCAAGTCCTCATTTTCGCACCGAGTGTAATAATCGTACATTACAATACCAGCGCATTTTCTGACGTTGCGATCACCGGAGTTAAGAAAACGCTTTTTTGCCCGGGGAGGGTGTGTAAAACAGCCGTTTTCACAACGAGTGAAATAAAGTAATTGTAGAAGATTTAATTTCGACGAATTACAAAACCCAGAAATTTAATTTTTGCTAAACAAATTCGTATTTTCATGACTCGAAATCAACTTGTGAACTCGATATCCAATGAAAGAAGTTCGATGTGTACTTTTTCCAGACTTCAGCACGATTACACCATCGTAAAAAAAAAAAACAATATTTTATAATGAATAGCCAGCCGTACAGCGGTGCGAGAAACAATGAGAAGTCACGGTATAGAGAGACGTTGACATCCGAGTAAATTTCACGGCAGTAATATAAAGGAGGCTCCTCGACGTTCTGCAGTAGGTGTACGTCGGTATGATGGGACGGCTGTCAGACTCGGTCTGCTTTTATACCCGAGGCAAGCAGTGGGAAACGCGAACCCACCGGGGAGAACATCCTCCGATTCCTCTGTTGGGGCGGAATCGGCCACCAACGTATGGGCATCGCGTGTGCAATTTACTCGCATGCACATACGAACCCTACCTCTAGCCCCGCTAACACACATACTCACATACGCGCATGCCACTGCACGCATACACACACACATGTGGGAGCGCGCGTGTTTACATGCAACAGAAACGCGCGCACCCATACATTGTCTCTGCAGTATAAAACAACTCCATCGATCTCACCCAGCCATGCATTGTATCTATTCCCGCTTAAAAAACATTGCGAGCGATGCACTGGCACGATGCGTCGAAATATTCACAACAACACGCTCTCGAGTTCCCACTAAAAGTTCATCGTGCCGGTGAACTCTGTATGCAGAACACTAGACATGGTAAAGTGGGATTCGTTTTGTCCTTCGCTCACTATATCGTCACGTACTGACGAAAAATAATATTTTCAAAGCGGAAGTGACGTGTGTCCATTATGAAGTGACTTCAGGACAAGAAACAAGATTTTCAAGCCGGTCGTGCCATATTTTCGGTATGACCGCACTTTCAGACCAACAATTAGATTTTCAAACCGGAAAAAATTAATTTTCGATTTGACATCATTTCCGGACGAAAAAAGACATTTTCAAATCGGCAGTGATGTATTTTAGGTACATTTCCGGAAATCTAAATTTCTGATTTCTAAACTACACAGCCCATAACGGAGGCGCGAAACGCGTGAGCCATAACAACCTCCTTGTGGACTATATAGTACAATCTAGATGCTAAGAGCGTCGAAAATGACGCCGGAAGTGGGGCAAGCGAACGACAGGGAAAATCGTGGAAAGCGAAATTGCCGGCATGGTAATGAGTTAAGTAACGCAAACGGTTGAATTAAGTGAAATTAAAAATAGAGAGCTTTTTCTGTACTCTGAATTTGAAGCCTCTAGGTGCACGTAAAATGGCGTAGCTATCCGCACAGAGCGTTTAATGCTTGGCGTGACACGATTTATCGTAGATAGCTATTCTCGATTCGCGAACATGCGCCTCGAGAGTCATCGCGTGCCAAGGGTGAAAATCCCCTCGCACACTTGCGTTCGTAGGTACAATGATTTAGGAATCCGTCTTTCGCTTATCTCGTGCTCGAGTACTATTATATACATAATATATATACTTTGTATCGAGTCCGAGCTTACATATCCCCATTTCGCTTTCGCGTATCGGAATCGCTTTTTCCTAGTGAAACATTATTTTTATGAGTAGTTTAATTATTTTTTTTTATCGTGGTTGCGAAAATATTAGATGCGATATTTAAATCCTGAAGAATGTAACTAAAAAAAAAAACTCAGGTTAAATTAACGACGCCGTACAAACATGTTCGTATCGCAATAATACCCTATTTTCGAAAATATATATGAATTGCAAAGGAAACGCTGGAATTGGGTTGTTCGAGTATTGACACAAGTAGCGCAAGAAAACTTTTCTTAAATTACTATAGACGCTAGCTTTTACTTGCTCCCGAGGATATCGTGACCGCGTCGGTAAATGCGATGGCACAGTTTGCACTTTTCACTGTATGACAAGAATCATATATGTAAACCGTATGTATACTATTTCACCATACCCTTGCTCAGCGTTTGCGAGCACAAAAATAGCCAGAAATTATAATACGTGAAACGTCTTGTTTTTTCCATTAATTTCAATGCCATAAATTCCCCTCGCACAGATATACATTTATACACTTAATCCTCGAGATACATTCATAAGTCGCGCGCATGCCATTTTTGCATAAATCCAGAATGATGAATAATTAATCCGAGCACGAATGCAATCGATGCATCTCCGACCAATTAGAAAACTCAACGGTGTGCAATAATGAACCCGTTCAGCGCGAAGGTGCGAAACTTCGAATCAACGAAAAATCCGAGATACATGTAAGAGGTACTCTCTCATTTGAAGCCGCTCGCGGTTGCAATAATAATACAGGCTGGGATGCGTGTTGCTCGACGGAGTTAACTCTTTCACTTTCGAAGCTCCTCGACTTGCACGCCTGGCGAACAGGGTCGTGGACCCTCTTGGCAGAATCGCTAGATCTCTCGAAATCAAGAAAGCGAGCCACAAGCCGACCGTTCGAGGTTTCTCGTCTTTTTCTAGCACCCGGAGCAAAACCAACGGGACACAGTCTATGAACGATTCCCCCGAAAGGCGACGTTGAAAAAAAGATCGACGGGAGTAAGTGTATTATATAGGGGGAAACATACTTGGGTGGACAATATCAGTCGGACGCCCGAACAAAGCTGATCTAGAAGAGTTATATTTGTTCTGCGAATCTTCGACAGTTCGATACGATTTTATAGGATTAAAAAAAAATTGTGCCGGGAATTGATCATGAGACAAGTGGTGAGTGTCCGAGAAGAGATTGTAATGAAATTTAAAGAATCGTGATTTTTGCGGATAAATCAACAAATTTTTTAACACTGCCGAACTCTCGTTTCCAGAATCACGTGATCGTCCTGCTAGCATTCTTCGCGAAGTTTGCTACGACAGTGGTGGGATGGCAGATGTATGCTTGTTCGTACAGTCGTTATCAGAATGTAAGGTGCGCTTGGGGAAGACCACGGATCCAGGAACGTGCCGACTATCATACAATGGATCCAAACGACATTATCAACCCCAACGTTGGTATGTTGAACAACTACAAAACTCTTACTTCCCTTTCTATATTACATAAAAAGTGAGATAAAATTGTTGAATATTGTTGATATTTGCGCAAACTTTGAACTCCTATTATAAACATTTACTGGAAAATCATTAATTAGATGCGCCCTTTGTAAAACGAATAAAAACTCTAATTATTTGCATTGATGATAGATTTTCACACCTTTACCAATTTTCCTAAGATCACCCAGAAAAATCTGGCAGTGTAATTAAAGCGTAAATTATACGGTTGATTCAAAAGTATTCTTTCGCCTTCTTCAGGAGTCCTACGTGCCGAAGACATGCTGGACTACCATCGCGGCATTGAGTCGATGGACTTGAGTGGTGTGAACATCCAGTCTAAAACCGACACGTCCGAAGATTTGGAGAGCGGAGCCGACGAGAGTGGCGACGACGGTGGGGAATCCCATGTATTGGGTCACCACGTCCAGGAGGACGTTCACAAGACAGTGACGATCTTCAAGAACGTAGCTGTTCCCTATCCAGTCGAGAAAACCATTCGTTATCCAGTCGTCAAGAAGATCCCTTATCCCGTCAAAGTACCGGTTGTCCAGCCTTATCCGGTAGAAAAACCGGTGCCCTATCCAGTCAAAGTGATGATCAAGGTGCCGGTGAAAATTCCAAAGCCGATACCAGTCTACAAAGAGGTACCATACCCGGTCGAAGTTCCCGTGGACAGGCCAGTCCCCTACAACGTTTACATTCCCAATCCCTACCCAGTCGAGAAGAAGGTTCATTACGAGGTGAAGATTCCGGTGCCGGAGCCCTTCCCGATAGAGCGGAAGATACCGATACCGGTCAAGGTTCCGGAACACGTACTGCAGCCATTCCCGGTAGAGAAGCTCGTGCACTACCCGATAGAGGTGAAGGTCGATAGGCCGGTACCCGTTGAAGTACCCAAGCCCTATCCGGTGAACGTTGACAAGCCTGTACCTTATCCCGTTTACAAGCGGAGGCCCGTGCCCGTTGAGGTCGAGGTCGAGAGACCTATTCCCGTGGAAGTCGTGAAACACGTTCCCTATGAGGTCAAAGTTCCCGTTCCCCAACCGTACCCCGTCGAGAAAGAAGTACCCTACCCAGTGGTGAAACGCGTTCCCTATCATGTCGAAGTCCCCGTTGAGAGACCCTATCCCGTCCACGTAACGAAACACGTGCCCTATACGGTCGAGAAGAAAGTGCCGTATCCCGTCGAGGAACCCGTCATCGTTCCCGTTAACGATCACGAGCCCGATTGCGAGTACGAAGACGTCCAAGCTGACGAGCCAGAGAAAAAAATTGATAAACCAGACGCGAAGAAAGAAATCTCATCAAAAAGCGAATCTAAAAGTAACGACGACCAGAAATCAAAAGACAAACCCAAGTAAAGTGACCTGACGGTTAGCAATGATGGAGGGTTTTTCTTAATCAGATTTTTCCATGTCCTCTTCCATTTTATGGTACATAACTGTTTCCCAATTTTTTTCCCAAATTATTTTTATAGGACATACAATTTTGCGTGGAATGAAAAATCTCTATTCGTCGGATAACGTCGAAGTCTGTACGATGAAAATTCACTTTTTTTCGTCGTTTTTAACAAAAAGTTTAGGTGAAAAATATCGCCCCAGGGTCCCATATCCCCAGGTTCCCCACAACATAACCGTTTCGAATTAGATTTTGTTTATTATTATTTTGTTATGTTCAATTTTATTCGGTAACAGGAAAAAATCACTCTCCGTCAGAAAACTGTCTGTACTGTGAAAATTAACTTTTTCCCCGTTTTCGCGTAAATTTTAGATTTTCTGTTGTTAATATGTTATTGACGATGATTCATCTATTTGTAAGATTCTTATGTGTAATATTTATATTATAATATTGAATGTTAACTATCGGGCGAAAGGTGTCGGATAGAGCGCTGGTGGCTCCGAGCACGGCTGGCCCGACGTGTCTGCACGCATGTCGGGTTGCACAGAGTCAGGAGCAGCCAAGGCGCGCAAAACGAAAGTGGCTCATGCCAACCGACTGCAAAAACCTATGATCGATGCTCGCTTCGTACCAGATGACCGTTTTTAAGAATTGTTGTTCAGAGTCGCCACGACGATCCTCTCGAAACTGATATATATTACATTTAAGTACTATTTCTACTGTACCGAAGTAGAAGTACTTCGTAGTAGTACGCTACTCGTAGTAGTACCTATACTCTAGTCAATAACTACTTCCATCAGCGAGATTCTTCGCTGTAAACTAACGTCGTACATAACTCACGTGCGAATTGTTTCTCGGTACTGTGGTGCAAAAGAAAAAAATAGAAAACGACAATCGTCCGTCCGCGTTCGCAGGGTTCCTGTGATTTTACGATCTTCGAGAAAGTATCTGGGTAATTTGTTATTGTCATTCTTATAGTTACGTATATATCTATTCCAGGTACAGTGGTATTCTGTGAAATTCTGTATGGCACTGGGTGGGGAGAATGGACGAATAATCGACGAAAGTAGGTTGTTGTTGTATTTGCATGTTGAATAAATTATGTGGAATGTAAATTCTCGTTAATTGTTCTTTGAACATTGTTTTCAATTTTCATATTGCGATCTCGCATTTGTCGCCCAACCCGACGATCGACAGTCCCAACGAGCGATGCACGGTAGCGATTTAAATATAATCATTGTAACACCGAGCGGGCGAGAAAAGTACGTGGATAATGGCTGGAAATAAACGCGGATACACTAATAATAGTATATTGGTGGCGCAAGAAACAATAACAATCGTCATGGAGAAAAGATAATTGTCGGAAGGCTTTAAAGTCTTATTCTATCTGGACCAGAGAAAGTCTGGTCTGTGGTATATAAATATAATGCTGGACACCTTTTCACTGGTAACCATCTCACAGTTGGACAACATTTTACAAACCTCCGAACCAACGCTATTGTCATCGGCGGCATGGGAATACTCAGTCAGGTTTGTAATTTATACAAAGTTTACTTCGAGGCTTCACAGTCATTTTGGATCAGATTGAATTTTGCTTTATTCTGATCCACAATTATTAAATCATTATCAAATCAAATAAGTGTCATTGAGATAAGGTTTAACTCAAGCTGGAGGACGCATTAAAAGAAAATTTTTCATGTAATTCCGCGAGTGTTTTGTCGATTTGTCAATTATTAGAAAAGGTGGTTCGAAAGATTCATATGAATTCGGAACTTCAAGAATTTCACTTTAAATAAGAAAATTGAATTTGTTTCTGATTTTATAAAATAATTAATTTTTTTAATAGCTTGTGACTAAATTTTTTTTACAATAATTATTATGCTAAAATCGAATGTCTCACCATCATTAACACGACCGATTTTTTGAAATTTTTTGGACTTCGCGTCGTACTGACATTTTTATCGGATAATATTTTTATTAGTGAATGTACGTGTTATGCATCCTCAAGTTCCCAAGAAAAAATTACCACAGTCATATGAATTTCTTGACCATAGCCATTCATCGAGTTCGCATATTTAAAAACGAGAAAATCATCGACTATTATCCAACTTTCAAAGTCTAGACTGTATAAAACCGCACTCGACCCCTCACACACGTACGATTTCTATTTGCACAATCCGATGTGTCACACGGAGGTGATTCAATACCATGACACCGTTTTCTTGATACTTCGGGAAAACTGGACATGTTGCTATATACATACATATTATATGTAAAAACAGGAGTTAAGAGTTATGGCATTCGCCTTTCTCTGGCTGTGTCTATCGGACAGTGGTTTGGCGACTAAAAAGGAGGATCTCGAGCGAGCAGCCGAGTTGGCGGTCGAGCGTTCAGCTGAGCGAGCGGCGGAGAGGGCCGTGGAAAAGGCTCTCGAAAGTGGTAACTCGACGACCGAGACCGAGACGATACGAGAGTCATATTCGAGCGTGAGGAAGTACGACAAGAGTCTCAAACTTCCGAGTACCGGATACACACCGGCTCAGCGTCACGAGTACGATAGGATTATACGCGAGCAGGAGGCAGCGGAGAGGGCCTCGGCATTGCTGAAGCGTGCAGTGGACAACATAGTCGATGCCCGCCAGCTACCGATGGGGAGCAGTGACCAGGCAAGTCCAAACGGTTACCACCAGCAGCGGCAGAGTTACAGCGAGAACCTTCCAGAAGTCGCTTCCCCCAGTTCGGGACCGTTCGACGTTACGAGGCAACTTCCGTTTCCGGTTAAGAGCTACGAAAGCTCGTACGCAACGTTGGCCAGAGACGAGGAACACCAGCGGCAACGCGAGCAAAGACTTCCGGCCGTTGGGGTATACGAAGTTGGGAACGTAGACCGATTGCATTCCTTGTACCCGGTCAAGGTCCTCGCCGTCCAAACGACGAAGCCGTTTCCGCAGCAGCTGCTTCGTGTCGTACCAGCTGCGGTCTCATCGACTTCGATGGCAACGTCCACTTTCCCTGTGACCTACCGTCGTTCAACAACGGAAGATCAATCGATGCGGTTAACCAACGCCGGAGATTACTCCGTCGTCAGGGATTACGGAAAAAGACTGGGTCACGGCTGAAATTGATTTTGTCGCGTTTGTTTATTTTTTATTTTTTTTTTTGTAGCATTCCAGTCTTTATCAAAGCACTAGGGGTTGTTTATCGATATGACGGTACACCTTGGGCATGCGGACCGCGTCAATTTTGAACTAAAAAAAATGGTAGACAGACAGAGCATGAAGAAAGTAAAGTTGTGTTCTCCAATCATGAAGAAGGTCGAGAACTGCACCATCTCGATAATTGTTGAAAATAAAAAAGAGCTCTGTAAAACATCCGGTTAATTACCAGGTGGTTATCGTCTAGCACTGTCCCTTTCACTCCGGACTAGTAAACGGTGCGTACACGCAGGAAAAAAGAAAGAACGAAAAAAAAGACGCAGAAGTAATTCTTCCGTTGGGAATTAATCGTCGATGGTAATTATCAATGATTCCAGACACCTTTCTACCTTCAAATCGAATCTTGTTATGAAAATTGAATATGCGAGTAATCGGACCTGCGCCTAACGAGCCAAATGGCAAAACCGCATTTCCTCGACTTATTTTTTTTATTGTCTATGCATGTAACTCCCGTGCATTGTGTTACTCAATGTACATTGTAGGAAGTCGACAGGTTCGGCGCTATATCATTAGATTTAGTTGAAAGTAACGGATGGAAGCGTCGTAGGAATATCACGTCATCTGCGTGTTCATTTTAAATTACACTTTCACTGCCTATCGCGTATGTGTATCGTTTTTGTCTGTGTTCGTGGTCAATGTGTATTCCATACGAGAACCCGAGGAGCACATAACACGCTCCTATAATAATGCACGAATCCTTCGCAGTGGATTTACCGTCGTCGCAATTGTTCTTTTTTTTTTCTTGCCTCCCATCTTTCCTCTCTTTCTCCTTCAGCTCGTCCCGGAGGGACGGCGCCCCCCGCGCATTACCAATTTCTCCGCACCGTTACGCAATAGTGCTCGGTTTGTTCCTAATTTGTACCTTTCTTGCTATCACGATCGTTTCGTATGGACCGAAAGTAACCAAGAGATTTACCGGTTTTGGTCACCGACCAGCTTTTCTACTGAGGTAATAAAATCGAATTAAAGCAACAAAAAAAAATGTATTCTTCCGGCTATCGCTGTTTCGTCGTCCGGACGTCTTTCTGGTCGGTCTGACCGATAGGAGTATCGGTCTTCCTTTCTCTTCCGGCTGAATGAAATTAGCGCACACACCAGCTTTACGGCCGCGGTCGTTTAGATGTTTATAGCCTCGCGTGTTATTGCGATCAAGGTAGTTGGGTTCGACAATTGTTGGCTCACCAAGGCGAAGGGAGCAATGAAATGCGAAAACGATCGCCGGTATTCAGACCGGTCGCAGAGTCTTGTGGGCCGGAAGAGCCAGCCTTTTTTTATTCGAAGACGTGTTACATATTCCTTATAGAGAAAGATGGTCCCGAAAGCGAAGGTTTTTTTCTGAAGCCGCAGTCGCAATTTGTGCGATCGCTGCAATTATAGCGGGCCGATTCTGCGAACAGTGCTGAAACACATATGGCCTGGTAGAATCCATCCATCCTTGATGGTTAAAAAAAAACATTATGTAGACGGCGTGACTAGCAAAAAGAGTCGTGAGCAATGTACACAAAGCGACAGACCCATAGTTCTTTCACACATACTTGTGTGCACACACGGAAGAAGTAGCTACCGACTTGTCGGCGATCCTCTTGCAGTGCCGCAGGATAAATCGCGTGTATTGCGCGTACCAACAGAAACACACACATATGCAAGTGTTTCACTTTCGACGGGCAACGGCACCATGAGGAACTCGACGTTGGCGGGGAAAGCGAACTCCACGATCCTAGTATATATAAATACTTCGGACTCTTGGGGGGACCCATCCAGTAAGCTTCTAAACATCAACCACATTGCGAGTGACTCGATACAATGAGGATTTCGGTAAGCCAACACCGAACCGATTTATTTTAAAATCTGAGTGACATTAATAATTAATTTTCGTTGCTTTCACGATTTGTTGACAATTGACTTTCAGCTATTGACGCTCATCTTGTCAGCTCTGCTGATAGGCTTAGCCTACAGCAAAGAGGAGGACATAAAGGAGTCGCGGAGCGAGACTGAAAAATCGGCCGAGAATACGTCCGGTGGTGAGAGCTCTGTCGCGGCGGGTGACGAGAAGAAGCAAGAGAAGCGTGGTCTTCATCATTTCGAGGGTGGTCATGGAGGTGGCGGCGGCGAGGGTGAAGGAGGAGGCCATGATTTCGGTGGATATTACGCCGGGGGTCACGGATACGAGAGCGGCGGCTCGGTAGGAGGTGGCGAGGGACACGACGAAGGCAAGATAAAGCAGATCACCATAGTGAAGAACGTCAAGGTTCCGTATCCCGTCGAGAAGAAGGTGCATTATCCCGTAGAGAAACGCGTGCCCTATCCCGTCAAGGTTCACGTTCCGCAGCCCTATCCGGTGGAGAAGAAGATACCTTATCCGGTGAAGGTCCTCGTAAAGGTACCGATCCACATACCGGCGCCTTATCCGGTCGAGAAGAAAGTGCCCTATCCGGTCCACGTTCACGTCGAGCGACCCGTGCCCTACAAGGTCTACGTTCCCCAGCCGTACCCGGTCGAGAAGAAGGTCCACTACGAGGTCAAAGTGCCGGTACCAGCTCCTTTCCCGGTGGAAAAGAACATTCCGTACCCAGTGAAGGTCCCCGTTCACGTGCCCGCGCCCTATCCAGTAGAAAAACCGATACCCTACCCGGTGAAGGTGCCCGTCGATCGTCCGATCGCCGTTCACGTTTACAAACCCTATCCGGTTCCGGTCGAGAAACACGTGCCCTATCCAGTGGAAAAGCCGGTTCCCTACCCGGTGAAGGTTCACGTGGAGAGGCCCGTGCCTGTTCACGTTGAGAAACCTGTACCAGTGCCCGTCAAGGTACCAGTGCCTGCACCCTACCCAGTCGAGAAACACGTGCCCTATCCGGTTGAAAAACCCGTACCTTATCCGGTTAAGGTTCCTGTTGAAAGGCCTGTTCCAGTACACGTTAGCAAGCCCGTTCCCTATCACGTCGAGAAACACGTACCCTATCCCGTTAAGGTTCCCGTACCCTATCCTGTTCATCATGAGAGTCACGAGCACTCGTCGGGCGGAGGCGGTGGAGGTGGTGACTACGAACATTCTGGCGGAAGTTACGGAGGCAACGAAGGCTACGGGGGCGGTGATTACGGGGGTGGCTACGTATCCGGCCACGAAGGATATTGATGATCGGTGAATCAAGGATCGACACCCAATAACCATTGTCGTTGATTAACATCAATTTGCGTTATTTGCTCGATTTCTTTTGGGAATTTCCGCACGAGCCTAACGACTCTGTAGGTGTTAGATCGAATATCGGTAAATTCTAATTTCCTTCTTGACAATAATGAATGTTGCAGATGGAAAATTAGATTTTCCCGGTTTCTCGATACTTGAGATTGCGTTTTCTGTGATCCGTGACGAAGCTCGGTGAGCATTCGTGTACGAGAAAAATAGACAAGCGAGATGCGAGTTTTGGAAGTCAAGAAGGATTCGTTTTACGAAAACTTTACGAAGTATTAACTGGGTGAAAAAAGAAATCTGTTACATTTATTGAATTGTTTTTGGCGTATTGTTTTTTTTTTTCACTATAATCGCGCATCATGGTTGACATACTCATCGATACTGCGTTAACGACGATGGTGGAGCGCCTTTGAGTTATGTACCTTTGTTTTATACCTTATACATAAATGGTAGATTTCAATTTTTTATCTGCCGTTGCCACGGTGAGACTGTTACCGATTTATCACAACGAAAAATATGTGTAATTTTTGTATTTTTCGCAATAATCAACTACACGATCAATGTACTTTCTTCTCGACAATAAAACCAAAGAAGAAAATAAATCTGGGTTCGAAAGAAATCCGTTTTTTTTTAAGAGTGTAATTTCCGTCGAACTGATTTTCCCCGTCAGAATCAACAAGCAAAATGGCGAGAGATCGTTGAACACATTAAACTTTTCGTACACAAGTCGAGCCGGTAAGATCGAGAAGTAGTATTTGAGCACCGCAAAGATTTCTCCGATAAGGCACAATGGCAAGAAGCCGTGAAGCAAGATCGTCACGCATTTTGCCCGCGAAACAATTTTATTGTAGTAATCCAATTAGAAAAAAACTACCTAATTATATTAAAAAAAAATAAATCCATTTTTTTTAATGATCCAAGTGTATTATAGTACACGGTGTATGAAAAGAACTTACCGAATGTAGGGAACGTTGGCAGGCACGTGGTACTTCGCGCCGGGATCGAAATTGTCCTCCGATCTCAAAACCGGCGGCTTCGTTCCAGCGTAGCGTTCCATCAATCTGTGCCAATGACAATTGTATTCCTCCCGATTGACGAGCCCCCGGAATAGGTCCCATCGCCATCTGTCCACGCCAATGCTGAATGGCAGCAGGACGACTTTTTCCATCGCCAGAGAAAATAGATAATTTATATCCGCCGATGGCTCGTAGACGTACTTGTTCGCCAGTCCAAGAGTCTCGAGATGCTTTGGAGTTCCAACGCTGAGCGCGATAGCTTCCCCGACTGCCTCATGAAATCCTGGTGAATCAACGGCAAAAAAAGAATTAATTTCAACAATCTCAATTAATGATTCATATTTTTCTCTAGAACAAGAAACTTGAACTACGAAAAAAAACTATGAAAAAATAAATAAATATCTACATTTCCGTATAAAACGTAGTTCCCATTGAAAAATATGTGTCATGATTTTTAAGTCACGAATTTCTGGATTCTTCATACGTTCGCGATTACAGCATTTATGTCTGGAATCTCCGTTCCTCTGTCTTCCGACCACTTAGTCGTCATGACAGGTATTAAGTATGTCTTAAGCGAGTCTCGTAATATCCGATTGTGAGTAAAAATAGTACAAATGGGTCCAAGATTTCCCCGTGGTTCCCGTTGCACTTCGTTATTTGGAGGGAACTTGGTAGTTCCGGTTCGGATACGGCTGAGCGTATCTCGAAGGATCGTGACGGAGAAAGTGCAATAATTACGTTACGACGTAATAAGTATATTCCGGGGTATGTGCCGTGCATAAGCGTTCGTACGGCTCACGCCCATGGTAGCGGGCCGATTAAAAGAGCTCTTTTGCTCGGCACTGTAATTTACGAGCTTGTCGGTATTCAGCTGCATCGTCGGCACTTTGGTATCGAGCATTATTTATTAGCAATATTATGTGACTGAAACAATCGACTGCCGATAACGCGCTAGTCGTTTTACCTGATTTTCCATACCGTAAAAATTATTTAGACTAAATTTAATGAATCTTTTTGCGTATAAAAAATGAACGGTTTCCAGCAATAATTTCGCAAAAAAATTAACAATGTAGGATAAATTGTCCGTGATCGACACACGATGAGCGGAGATTGCGTTGCATCTCCCATCACGTTTAGGAAGCGGCTTATCCATCGGTTAGGAGTTTATCTCGAGCGTGTCCGAAGAGTCTGCACGAGTTCGCTTTCGCGCTATTAAATGCAAAAGCGGACCCTGCCTTCCGCATCGTTCAACTGGCAAGGTTCCTATCATCTTCTATCGGCTTCGATCATGATATTATCATTTGTTTTTGAACAGCCGACAATGTACGCAGCGAGAACTTTACTATGATTTCACGTTAGATCGGACTCTCACCTGGATTAGCGCCGTCGCGAAATTCTCTCGGAAGACCGCTGTATCGGAGAAAGTACTGTATGTGCGCCATTTCGTGGTGTACCGTGATGAGATCCTTCATCGTGACCTTGGTGCACATCTTGATCCTGAAGAAAAAAGATCGATTAGTCGTCACAGATTCAAAGATCGATTAGTCGTCCACGATGGCGTGTTGCCTTTTCTACATTTTTTTAATTCTCTTAGATTTCCCCTGATCTTACCTGTAGTCGAGACGATTGCAAAAGTCCCAGGCGGAAGCTTGACAGATTAATTGACGATTGCCGGGATCGACCAATACGCTTCCTGCCCAGAACTCCGGAGGCATCGCGCTCAGATTCAACGATAGGTAAAACTCCTCGGCCACACGGAACATGTCTATCGGCGTGTAACCCTGCATTCGAGATAAACAACGAAAAAAACATCATGAGATAAAACATAAATAATGTCAGTCGATGTCCAGATGGGACTATGCTGTAACTTAAGTTTTTATTCTACGATTGGACTTGACGTATTGTCTATAAAACGTTCGTTCCGGTCGAAAGTGCAATGTCCTTTGCTTGAGACGAGACTTTCTTTTTTTGCGTCCCGAGCAAAGTCGGTAAATATTTTTGACAGAACTTGGAGCTCGATTTACCTGAGCTTGCATTTCCTCCGTGACATCCATGTAATATTTTCCGGGATACGGTATCGCCAAGTCGATTATGTTTGTCCATGATTGAGCCCATACGTTTCCTAAAGGACAGAGGCGATCGTTAAATAATTTTTTTTAAAAAAGCTCTATCTTCTGTTTGCTGGAAGCGTAATCGATGAGCTCGTTTATTGCCGACCGAGCAGTTTTGATACCTAGAATGTGTGCCGGCAGCGGGGTGTGTCCTCCAATTTTTTCCGGTCCATAAAGATCCCGAAGCTTCTTCCTTACGTATGCATGAAGCTCCTCGTAAAGCGGCCTTATGCTTTCCCAAACTTCGTCGACCTCATCCTGGAAGTTCGGGCTCTCGTAGGGGAATGTCCAATATTCTGCTGCGTCGGTGAAGTCTGTCGTAAAGCAAAGTGTTAAAATAGTATACTATCCTCGGGAATAATGAGGCCTGTTACTCCTTACGGAGTCATGAGCCTTATTCCTCGCTAGGGAGCAATCAGGCTCAACTCCTTAGGGTGGAATACTGCCCACTATTCGCGAGGGAGTGATCAGCCCTTTTTCACTACCTACTTCGCTAAATGTAGCACGTTTTAGTGAAGGGAGCAATGATAAAAATTCTTGATTCAAATTGATTAGTGATAAAAATTCTTGATTCATAAACCTCCGTTCTCTCCCATTAATATCGATAGAATCTTCAATCTACTTTATTCCATATCAATTTGTTGAATGAAAGATGAAAAGAAATTAACACAAAAAATTTGGTATCGTATCGCAAATTTCTAGCAGCCTCGTCTCGTTACGTGAGTTTCAGATTAGACAGCTCAACTTACTGTTCAATCTCGCCGCATCGTTGTTCAATTGAACGAGTTGTCCATACAGGTCTCGTATTTGAGAACCGCTTCGTCTTCTCCATTCCGTCCATACCCATTGAAGTTCGTCCCAGTCTCGGCTTCTCCCCATTATCTTTGAGACATCTGTCGCAAAAAAAAGAATAATAATGGCAAACATTAATCGACGTTATTCTTTTGACTCGGCGAAATTCTCATTTCATCGTGCCGGAAAGCCACACACTTCCCGAGCTCTCGAATTATTTTCACTCCGGTCGCGCAATTCCGCACTCTCAGCGAGATATAATATTCAAGACGTGCCTCGCCGCTTTCACGGCAGCATCGAGTAGATTTTGCAGCAAAACAACTTCGCCGTTTGAGAAATGACTTAGCTTTTCATGTATAAAAAGCGATGAAAGAGATCATTGCGGTTTGTCCACTTTGTTGCCGCGGACGCAACAAAACAATTCCATTCAACAAGGATTTATTATTCATAATTTTTTTTACCTTTTTATTCAAATCGTTAACAAACTGCATTTAATGTAAAAACAAATGTAAAATTGACAAATGTAAAATAAAATTGTGAAATTAGTACGTAAAGAAAATTTGGAATTTAGTCGACAAGCAGTATTTCTTGAATGATCGAACTCGTTTTTACTTTGTCAAATTGTATTAATGTCAAATGAAAAAAGCAATTCGACAAATTTCAGTGACAGTCTTTTGTGAAGTGAAGAACTGTGTATTGTTTGTGGTGAAACAATAAGAAATGTTCTAATCGTACCTGGATAGAGACGAAGTCCGCACCGGAAGGGATCGTTGTAGGCGCATATAGTCGCTGAATTATATATGCTAAGCATATCGTTTATGATTCGGTTGTACTGTAACGAGACAACGAGAGAAAGCATATTAATTCATTATGCAGCTCAGTTTGCACGTATATGTACGATGACTGCACTTCGGCATGCATTTCTCGATGCGCTTACGGTCCGTCGCGCTTGAGCGCACTCAAGATTGTAAACCCGCACATTCGCCAGGTGTGCTATGAGCAGGGAGAAAAAAATAGAATCCTTTCCTTCAAGCCGTAAGCGCTGCTTTCCCGTTGGCGGGAATTTTTCAGACGCTCGTGCAAAACGTATGCACAGGTAGCCGGAAGCATTTCCTATACTTCGTTGATCGCCGCTACGATTATCAACTTATGAAGACTCGGATGGACGAGCTAGATGAATGCGATGGCAAAAAAGAACATCACCGATGCTTATAATGAATGACGCAAGCAGTCCAATGAATTGAGTAGGTGGCCACTGCAAAAGATTGTCCCTCGACCTGCTGACTTTCATTCGCTCACTTGATGAATCAATTTTTCCACGCGCTTAACGAATGATCTATTTAAGGCAGACAAGCGGTATAATTCCACTCGGATTGACAGAATTGTTTTTATGTAAGCGTGCTCTAGAATTACCGTGGCGTAAGAACTTTTTATGCTTTTCACGTGTTCTCGTTGCACGCTAGAGAACATGACCTTGCAATTATAATCTCAATTCTTCACGGTGAGATACATTGAACGAACGAAACATTGATTTTCAATCCAGATTCGGGATATATCTACTCGAAGCACTTGACCTCCCAGCGATTCGGGCTCGTACCAGGAAATTAAATTGTCATGAGGTGGTAGAATTTTTTTCCATGTCGGTAGAGATCGTCTTTTGATGTGCGCCAAATGGCATTTCACTTCGACACTCGTTGACGAGGTTAAATTATTCAAGTCAGATCAGAAAATCAATGTGTATAAAGAAATTTCTTCAATTAATTTCTATCGATCACATTGGAATGGATTTAATCAATCGTCAATGCGTGATCCGATATAACCCTTTTTTGAACCAAATGATTAAGTAGCCAGTTAGCTCTAAAAATTATGTTATACGACGATAAACGAGGTAGTCTGACATGTCGCACTTACCCTGTCAAGTTGATCTGGCGGAAGGGCAGCTGGGCCCACCGTCGAAAGGAATCTCAATCGCCGTGCGACATTCGGATCTCTGAAGCCTGATCTGTCCAGTCTCGAGATCAACTGCCATGCTTGGTTCTGGAAGCCAGCGTACTGTCGCTGTGCCTCGAGCTGCCATCGCGAATGCCACATAATAAAAATAAAAATAAAAATATATATATATATTTAACCTTACACAAAATTGTCTGAGAATCATGTACTAAAATGCTATCACATGTTATTATAATAGCTCTATTCACAGTTTGACGTAATTTTTCGTGACAATGACTAGACACGCGTCCAAGTCATGAGTTCACTTTTTTTATTCCCAAGTAATTTAACCGAATCCCATAACGACGATTTTTATAAACCGTCTTGCGGTTATACTCATTTCTTCATACATTATAAATCCAGCTTGAATTCCCCTCTTTCAATTTCCCTACAATTTTTGAGTTCCCACTTTGTGCCGTTCCCATGAAATCCGAATAGCTGAACTCCGCAGCCTTATCAGTGCGGACGGTGAACTAGTTGTAGTGTCCGACTGCGGCACAAGTGCACCGTGACACCCTTGTCGCTGACAGTTGCACCGTTATCGATAAGGGGGAACGCTCTAGTTTCCTTCCTGAAACGTGCAATGCACCGGCGACGAGAAACTCGCTTCACCGAGGACTTTCGATCGCCTCTGCGCTCGAATTCGGCATCTCCTCGATTGCCTTCCGAGTCCTTGGCTGAATAGCCGACGCTTTCGCGATAATCGAACAGCAGCTGAATAATTCAACTCACGGGGCATAATGGACCTTTGCGTCGTCGTCATGCAGATGCGGATCGGGAACCGTCGAAGAACAATGCTCACAGTTTTTCCGGCGAAAATTATAATCGGGATGGAAGAAGAAAAAAAGATAGCTGCGTAATAGTCGAGTAACAACAATTATGATTGTTACGAGAGGATTCGCCTCCCGAGGATTTTTTCTTTGGAGCGGGAGGCGAGCACCGGTTTGTCTGGAAGCCGAAGCTTCTCGTCCGTCGTGCCGCGGCTCGTTCGCGGATAAAGTGCCAGCGGCCTCCCTGCTATTACTCAATCCTAATCGCGACTGTGCCGCAGGCACAATGGCATCACCTGGGAACATTTCCCGTATGTAGGTATACATTAGCGAGCCACGCGAGTGAGCGCGTGCACGCCCTTTCTCGCGGGTCCGCGAGAGATAGACAGAGAGAAAGAGAGGCAATAAAAAAGGATGCTACGATCGCCCGACGCCCTCGGACCCCGGGAAATTTCCTCCTCCTCCGGTAGAACAGACGAACGGAAAAGTGCAAATCTCACGAATAGAGGAGGCATAAAAAATATATGAAGTCGAGAGCTCTGCGGAATCCTCCGTGGATCTTCAGCTTAGCTTTGTCGATGTTACTGCGAAATTCGGACGAATAGGAGAGGCGGCGATATTGGAAGTTGTCGCCAATTGCGAAGAGGAAGATTCAAAACGCACTTCACTAGAAGTCGAGTTACCGACATTTTGTTATTCTTCCTGACTTTTTTTTTACTCTGAACATGCGCCATCATTTAGCAGAAGCTGTGATAAATGCAGTTACTGGGGGATGATTTATGCTCCGTCAAATCGGCGTGCGACTTTATGATTAAGCGCGACCCGACGTAATTATAACGAAAGCTGGAGCACTCGCATTAACGGCGACCTAATACGGCTCCGCATACGTTTTCCATGTAATCTACAGCTGTAATACGGGCTCTCGTTGAAACGTATAGAATCGACTACGCGGGTCGATGAAACCCCGAAAGTATATTGCGTTGGAGTTGAAATGCGGGAGAGTTGTCGCGTCTTGATAAGAGCTCTTTAACACGTGTCCCAAAACAAGAGAAAAAGTAATCTGTCGATCAACGTAGCACACATTTGCATGGCCTATTTTTTTTATAATATACGTACCGCCTGTAATTGTGTGTACTCGTTGACATCAGTCTCGTAGTTCCATTGGGCGGCAACATTGTTGCTACAGCTTTCGGCACCGAGAAAATCGAGCCTCGCCAAAACATTTCTATAATCGAGATCGGTTGGCCTGCGTTGGCCTTGTTGCTGATCGTAACCATCGAATCTGTCGGGCCTGTCGTCTGGCTGACGATTGAAACCGTTCGTTCTGTCGTCTCTCAGCGGTGGGAGATCTAACTGGCAGGATGCGAGCGACAGCAGGAGACACAGGAGGAATCCCGTCAATATCTGTAATAATAACTGAATCAATATCTCTGCTACAGTTGAATATCCTCCGGGACGTATAATAATTCATTTTTTTAAATGGTTCCGTGATCGAATATGCTTCAGGCAATTAATTTTGTCTGAACAATAAATCAATCGTTTGTTCGAAATGAGACCTTAGTTGGGCTTAATCGATTTGTTGGTCAGAGTCTGGACATAGATTGAAAGATATTCGTGAAGGAAAAAAAATTACTATGTACAATCCACAGCTCCAAATGATGTGACATACGTCGTGACAGCGCACAACATGTACCTCTTTAATAATCGACACGTCCATCGCGACGTGCCGTGGAACCCCAAAAACATATTCCATCGGCCGATCGATAGATTCCGCCCCTTGGCCCGTCCTATGTAATAACCCCCTCGATTAATTGCTCACCGGTGCTCGTGCCGAGCTACGTCATATCACTAGGAATACCCCCTTTCGATCGCCTCATTTTGACGCAAGGAAAAATACATTCATAAAAGGTCATTGCGAATAAGACATCGGATTATATTGCTGTTGTTATTTTTTGTTTTTTTTTTGTTTTTTTCAAGCACCGTTTGGTTTTGCTACTTACGGAATTTCTTCCACTCTGACCGACCACGACCACGAGGATCTGCCGGTGCAGTACTTCCATGACTAAATGACTTCAGTCAGATGTTCCGAAATGTGATTTTCACCCTCAAATCCGAGCTCTCCGTCGTAGACGAAAGAATAAAACTCCGATGCACCAAACTTGAGAAATGCACCTTTGTAAATAAAAAAGAAATTGTCCAAGTCGAAACTTCGTTCTAGTCGTCGTCTGAGATCCGCGTGTGTGTCGCGCCCGACTGACCCGATCGTTCCTTGGCTCGTTGCGTTACTAAAAGTGACATAGGCACAAGCGTATACATTTATCTATCTGCGTACTAGGAGTTCGAGCCACACGAGAGGTCATCAACGATGCCTCGTAGTGGGGATACACCTGTCCCGGTGTTGTGGTACGCAAAAGCCCGCCAAAGACGTTACAGTACAAAACAATTCTACCGCTTAGAATACATGGATTCCGGTGCGTCGGAGGAGTGAGCGAGGAGCGAACGCGTCGGCGAGGACGAACGAAACTAGGAGTAAAAACGAATGGAGCGAGCGGAGGGGAAGTGGAGAAAAAAGGATCGCTGATAAAAGAAAAAAAGAAGCGGACCGAAAAGAGGGAGAGACGTTCGGCGTTATTGCGAGCGCGAACGACTCCGACCGACACTCAGCCCGGGAGAGCAGCTCGGGAGGAGCGAACGGAGTGGAGGTGGAGGAGGTCACTTGCAACACATCGTGAATAGTTTTCCCACGTTGTCGGCGCCACTCTTTATCCGCGCCGAGCCGCGCTCCTGACGCGATAGGCGCGCGACGACCTCTTCGTCCTTTTCCTCATTTTCTACGCGACCTCCCAACGACATCGATGTCTTCTTCATGGTCCCGACACGAGTCTCTCGAAGTTAGCGGACGGAACGACGGGACTCAATGAGGACCATTGTCTGTGCTCTCCGCTGCAGTCATCGTCCAACTAATAAGCACGTACCGTATAGCTAGTCTTCATACCTATTGTAAATTTGTACACCATGGAGCGTGTATTCCTTCAGCAATGTCTTATACAGACTTTTTTTATGCCGCATACACCTTTTTCTATGTTGATAATTTTCCGATCTAACGTATTCGTTTAGCTGAAGAGAATTAATCCTCAGACCCAGAACATGAGATTTTCTGGTAGAGATAAAAAATAAGATGTGAAAATTGATGTCCGGAAATATTTGCATGTGAGCTGCAAGCTGGTTTGACCATCTCGAAAATTCGTATAATATTTAACGTGCGACGTTGAAGCGGTGCAAGTTAGAATCAGGATTGCGATCGTGGTGACTCGGGTAGACAGATCGGAAGTGATCTATTACACCGGGCCGAAGTACGTGTTCATAATATGCATGACATGCATGCAACTCGATGATGACTCGATGGCATTAGGATCACGAGACATTATTCTGATTCATCGTTAGCCATCGTGTTGCACGAATGATGGACGACAGTGGATGTGGGTACGCCTTGATGGTTAACGGCATATGATGTGGAATTACTGTCCGAAACACTCGACCGCGTTCGTCCGCGCAGCAATTATCCCGCAAGCTCCGTTGAACTCTAGGCGAGTAGATCGCGATGATGAAGATCCAACAATGGCAACTAGAACCGATGAGACTTGAATGGAACGAATACGACCGGGAACGAAGAACCTAGTCAGAATACTACTAAGTATTCCTCGGCAAGCTGTAAAGTACAATTATTTAAAAATTACTGTGATTCGAATAAAAACCGTTCCGTCGATTGAATATTGTCTTGTTAATTTGAGGATAGAAGTAAAAGGCCCCTAAAATTGATTTTTGTTGCACAAGTAATTTTAGCGGGCCATTCGAGCTCTGGCATTGGTGTGGGAAAAATCTTACAGGATCAAGCTACATCTCTGCCGTCACGTAAAGTCATAGAGGAACTAGTTCTCTGTCCCCGTTACTGATGCGCATCGCCAGGCAAATAAATAATTTCTTCATTGTTATCGTAATAAAAAACCTCAAGTGGTATCCTCGACGTCACAGATACTAAAGAACAAGAGAACCCACATCAGTGAGCATTAGCCGAGGGCAATCGGATCATACCGCGCGCGGAGGACAGAAGCGTTCGCCACCTCCGTTCTTGCGGCGAATAAACAACCGCGCCCAGCATAAAAACAACGTCTGCGATAATCCCACGATGATCTGGAACGTGCCACATCACTTCAGTAATGTGGCATAACACGTTTCCACAGACACTCACACATGCGTAAATCGCCTGCAACCGGCGACTCTCTAGGCCAACAGTCCTCCGAGTCGGACCTTGAAGAGTTATGACGAAGACGACGACCGAGACGACAACGATGCCTACCTCTCGCGTGTGGAAATTGTCCGTCCACCCGCCACGCTTGCATAACAACCACTCACGATCGCCCCGTAAACAAAGTACGATTTTACAAACCTAAGTAAATCACGCGGTAAAAAAAAAGCCACGATTCATGGCTGAGTGTCCTTGCCGCTGACGATGAGATTCTTCTGATGCAATTATTATTTTCGTTTGTCCGCCGGCTCAAGATACGCGCAGCGAATACGCATGAAAGACGGGCTCAGCGTCCTCCTGATTCGTTAAGAGACTACATGTCTGAATGCTACGTGCAGATATAATAAAAAAAGGGGGAAATAATGGTTGAAGCCTGAACGGGATGGTTGTAGTCGGTAGAGTTGCTTGCGGATAGACAAGTGACACAGGGACCGTGCCGTATCTTCGGGACCATTCAACGATGAAAAGCTACCTCGGGCGAGTTGGCTACATCGATCGCTACTAGTCCACTGCGTGTGTATTCTATCCATAGACTATCGTACGCTTCGTCGCCTTTCGCGACGCTGACAAATACATACAAAAAACATAATTCACGAGGGAAACGGCAGGTACGCGCCACGTAGCCAAAACACGATGACGCATGACGTTGCGACTAAATCTAGGCATCAGTAAATCAACAAACTGTGCTTTGTCGAGGAAAGCACAGGGGAAAGCGTGAAAATGTTGGTAAAAATAATCTAGTACGAAGGTAAACACTACTTCATAGCCAAATCATGGTAATTTCTGGTTATTTTTGCAGTGAAACTATTGTCGAAAACTTTCTCGATGAAGCATCGATTTTCGTCAATTGAATAATCATGACCAACATTGTTTACCTATTATTCGAATTACCGGTGGAAGGACGATATCACCGCATCAGCAGCGGGAAATCTGGACATCATCGGCTTTAATAACAAATTTCCGTAACGAGTGACTTCGACGTTTAACCGTACCAAGGAGTCTCAGGAATCAAAAGTTCATACTCATTGCATCAATGTACAGTTCGTAGATCCCATTGAAGATTGTCTACCTGCCGTTGTTGGCCTGGTAATTAAAGTTCTCGTCGGTGAGATTACGTCGCGAAAATATCTGTTCCTATCTTTCAATCAAAATTTCCCGTCGGTTTCGATCGCACAGAAAATTGCGGAATTGCAATTGTACTTTCATAATACCGAGTTGACGTAGGATGTGCGGGTGGAGGGACAAGTGGAAAAGTCATTGAAGGGAACCCCCAAAGAGGCAGAGGAAGGATCTCAGCCGCCTTCTATAGAATCCAAAGCTGGAAGAGAAAAAGCGCAACGCAGTGAAACGCTCGTGCACAATATATTCGTATAATGGCGCGAATTCGCAGCCCGGACAATGCGAATCTCATCGGGAGATAACGAATGCCGGTCCCACAAGAGACTGGCCGGGGCAGCTCGCGGCCTCAAATCTCCGTGGGTTCAAGTACGCGTAAGGTTAGCACGCTCGCTGCTTCTCTTGCGTCTCCTACCTTCACGTTACACCTCTCGCTGCACGTCTCCGGTTGTGTTAATAACGTTGCTGAAATACCGTACACACTTTAAACACATCGCGATGATGGACGAATAATAGATTATAATTAACGTCCTGTTACGCTCCCCACCGGCGACTGCATTCGTGCTTTATCCTTGAAAAATATACTTTTATGCCCAAACAAGTTCGCTCGTACGTGAATCTCGTAAAAAGATTGTTTTTATACTGAACAGGTAGTTATGGATGTGTTCCGAGAATCTAGCAAAGTCAGTTTTTTGAAAAAGAAGCTCCTTGCTATCTTTTAAAATCTACTGACTGGGCACGGACTTTGTGACCGGTTATATATTTTTGCATTTTATTGCTGAGTGACATGATATGAATTAGGGTGAAAATTATACATTTAAAAAAATTCTAGATATCGACTTAAAACCTCCGCAGTTGTTTTCAAGTGACACATTTTCCAACCGATTTTGTTGACGGAAGAATTCTAAAAAAATTTGGTGAAAAAAATCATTTTTGTCAAAAATATAGCCACCAGTATAGTAAATGCTTTTTCATAGAAGAAAATTTTCAACTGTTAGCTTTGATGAGGAAGCGTTATGAAAATTCGAATATGAACTTTTTTGTCAACTAATACTTACAAAAAATGCTTGACGCTTACACAGTGCTCAAAGCTAACAGTTTTTTTCAATGAATCATTTACCTGACGAGAGACGATGAATCGTTTGGGTGTGGAGGTATTCGTCACGTCAACGATTTTTTTCACAGAATTTTCTGAATCATTTCAACGCTCAAACGGATTCATCATCCGTCAACAAAAATGCCAGCGCCAATATTTTTGTCGATCAACAATCCTATACGTTCGATGTCACATGCACATTGATTTAAATCTACGATTTTGACAAAATTGCAAGAAAATAATAATGATAACGTGTCAGTAAACAGATCACCGACTGTGAACCTCTCCCAGTGTGCGCGCGCACTGTCGAGTCAACACCTCGGCTAGACGTCGATTCTGAGCGTGAGAAATAACGATACGGCCTCGCACGCGTAATATATATAATTATCTAATGCGAAAATTACTATAAAGTCAGTCACTATCCATAAACATGGTTGTATGCGGAAATACTTAAAACCCATTGAGCAATACACTCGAAAACAATAATAAAAAAATACTCACCATGATTCAAATCCTATGCGTTGAAGCAATGATCTTTCTTCGTTTATTGTTCAAGGACCTCATGTTTCGTTCTCACGTCACTTAGCTTAAATAATGGTAGGGAGATATCAGAACAGTTAATTTCTTAAGAAAATTCTTATCGAATAATTCTATACGCTCCATCATCAGTTCGTAACAGCTCGTCGAGTCCTTCCACCGGTTCGCCTCTCCTGCGGAATTCCACGACTTCCTGTGGCTCGATAAATCGGCGCTGGGTCGAAACGGCAGTGAGGATGGCGCGGCCGCCAGATAAGACTCAGAGTACCAGTATGCAACCATAACGATGACGGTCGTTACGAGGATCTTGCCGGATGGACCAGCGATCGACCTTGTTACGAGTTACGTAAGAACAATATTATGTCGTATAGTATATCGCAGCCAACGTACTGGTGCACTGCGATGGGGCAACGGAAACGGATCCAGTTGTTTTTTCACGGGTCGTGAAAAAATTCTGGAAGTTTCTGGACAATCGGTTGTAAAAAGGACCAGCTTTTTTTACGGTGTAAATATTGCAAGTTCCCTCTGAGCCGAAGACAAAGTGCTCGCTGGTTATATGTAAATGCTCCGACATTGAATATCCTGGAGCAATTTGCTTCGCGTCTCACCAATACCGGCTGCGAGTCTATTAGCCGTTATTAATGAAAACCCACGCGTGGAGCGCCAGGCTGAGAATAAATGTGCAGTAAATGTATTATGCGAGGAGTCACTTACTCACGTTTCTCAGCTTTATACTGACTCATCGGTCATTCGATACCGTGTATCCCGGGAAGCTGGTACAGCGTGGATCGCGCGGGCGAGGCTGAGGTACAGAAGTATGCAGATCTCGCGATTCCGCGGCCGTAAACGGAGCACAGAAAACTGTGGCAATGGCCCGAGGACATAAGAAGTGCGATTGGGCATAAAAAAATTACGAAAAAGAGGGCATCGAGAAATGAGACTGCCGAATGAAGCAGCAATCGATTTGTTCTGGGATTTACCGACTACTTTTGTACATTCACGCTTCGGTGGTCTGGATCGCTGTAATATGAGTCAGGGTCATAATTCCGGTACCAAGGAGATTCTCCAGCCGCGATTTATAAGCTGATCGCCGTTGGTTCAATTGAAACCGGCTTATCGTTGGAATCATCACCTTGCATTTTTTAGTCGGCAATCAGGACTCGAACCCGTCACCCAGGCCTAGTCGACGCTCTTAGACTTTCGGCTCTGCTCAGCTTGCAAAATTTTTTTAAACTTGTAAAAATTTGTAAAATTTGTAAAATTTTCCTGTGACAAAATATTGTAAAATTTTTTTATATACATATAACACTTAATCAAAAGACATTTTCTAAGATGAATGGTAGAAGCTGAAGGACTTTCACGGTCATGATAGCAAATTATGAAGTGTCCATGTGAAGGATGTACATCAGATGCATAACGTAGTTCGACAAGGGACTTATCCAATTGCCCTGTAGACTACTTGGAATTCCTTTATCCAAATCCACACCGACGCCACTGAACGCTCGACCACAAGCGGAGCAAACGGCATTCTCCGAGCCGAATATAGAATAGTCGATCCTATCGTCAATGCAAAATTGCCATTCGCATACAGCACGACTTTAACAAGTCTGCTTTCGCATAATTACAAAAAATTCGACCCTCCCAGATGGAGTTCAACGTCACTCTGAAATTACTTCAATTTGGCGGAGTGATTGTTTGTGGAGTTTGAAAGGAAAAAAGAACAGAACTACGAGGTCTTACCTTATAGAACGGAACAAGGGAATAAAAAGAATTCCACATAGACGTCACTCAGACTCGCCGGAGCGTCGAGAGTTTTCGAGAGACGCTGGCTTGTCACCGGAGAATTCATGGCCATCCTCGTCAAGCACGTCCCGGTTTCCGGCGAAAATTTTCGTTTTGTTTTTGTTCTTGTTTTGTCGCGGTATCTAAAAAAAATACGGGTGACAAATATGTGGGCACGGCACACCTTTGTGAAGTTTTGAGAACGTGTGACGCAGACAAGAGTGTGAAACGAGACTTGAATGGATTGAGCCTATTCGACCTCTCGATTCTTCATCACCGCTCACACCGGAAGTCCCCCATTAAGTTCGTCGATGACATGCCAGTGTTGACGCTAAAAAAGTTATTGCTGCAATCTTTTATTGTGATTTCTATGGCACTCGTGATAGAATCGCGACACAACCGCGTAAAGAATAATAATAATATCGGGTTGAACTTTCCCGGAAGCGTGAAAAACGCGACCGAGCCGTCGCGAAGACGCGCCGAGGTTGCGCAGCACCGAAAGCTGCCACCGGAATCGAGCCTTCCGGAGCCCGATGTGGTTAGCTACGAACTCTCACTCTCGATGACGATATTTTTTACGAAGTAGTTTCGTTTAACTAATTTGACATCAGACCTAGCTGATGTATAAAATCGTTACGTAAAACGGAATTTCGTTTACACCCTGAAAAAAACTTTCGTACATTTTTTTATACCTGTCCACGAACATCGATGATTTCCTCATCAATAGCACACTTACTTCGTGTTGAAAATATGGTTGACGCATTAAACATATCAAAACCCAATTCTTTCATTTATGAAGCAAGCAGGTTGATCGACTGTCAAAATTTACAGTTTTTGGCACTGGTCAATAACCTGAGCCTCGTCGAGTACAATCGCAACGCTATCGACCAGTGGAAGTTCGAGAGCAATATTACAGAGTCGACCAGACTTGCGGCGGTGAGAACCATCAATTTAATTTATTTGCACAGTCTCAAAAGTTTGGATCAATGTGTAGTTGAAATCATCGGAGCGTCTCGCAAGATTCCAGAGATCCGTCTGGCGAGCAGCCATGCAGTACGAGTGGCGAA
Organism: Listrodromus nycthemerus; assembly: GCA_963978505.1. Lineage (NCBI taxonomy): Eukaryota > Metazoa > Arthropoda > Insecta > Hymenoptera > Ichneumonidae > Listrodromus > Listrodromus nycthemerus. The sequence goes on along the minus strand of OZ021679.1, from coordinate 23,556,446 downwards.
AGTTCAATGAATCCACGGGTTGGAGGAGACAGTTCGAAATGCTAGCCGTCCTCGGCGTAGCTGCTCTGTCTGACGACAAATTTCGAAGAGTAATTATATAATTACAGGAATGCCAATTTATCAACGCGTTCGTGAAATTTCAATCTACTTCTCATTATCTCGCGTTCTAATTGAAAAGCTCGACAGGCTCGTCAACGAGATGGAAACTATCTACGGCACGGCAACTATTCTCCCGTACAAAAAGCCGACGAAATCGTCCATAAGATCAAAAAATCCTACAGAAAAGACGAGTTTCCGTCGTCACAAAGTCGGACGGACTATTCTTGCGAAGATGAAAACAGGAAAGAAGTACAAGAAAAGAAAATCGAAAGAAAAGCTAGTAGATAAGCTCAGACTGGAACCAGGTAGAAAAGACTGGGCAAAATGGACCCCTGGAGCAAAAGTTGGGGGGCCATAAAATTTTATTAAAACCAAATCCCTGATCCTCAAAAAAATCCCTAACTTTCCCGGGCTTTCCAGGTGTAACATGGAAATACGTCACTTTCTGCGACAAGATTATATTTTCAAGCCGGAAGTGACGTATTTCGTCTGGGGGTAGCCTTCACTCAGGCCCTGATAACTCTTCCACTATTTCACTATACTAGTACTATTCAGCATGAGAAGTGGTGCGTTCAACAGGCACTTAAACCTAAAATCCAAAATTTCACAGTTCATAGCCAGACGCTTGAGCCACATTAATTGATAAACACATATATATATGTATATACGTCACGTTGAAAATATACGACACTTCCGATGATTTATGTATAGATTTACTGGAGATCATGGCGACATCAGAGGATCCAGAGGAGCTATTGTATGTGTGGAAAGCTTGGCGCGATGCCACGGGTAAGCGGATGCGGAAGAAATATGTCGAGTACGTCGGGCTGATGAAGGAGGTGGCTTCGTTGAACGGTAAGAGTTTTGATGAAGCATTGCCGGTGGTATTGAGCTCTCGAGATCCTTTGGTAAACGTGTTATCGCTAGGCCGGACAGATACCATCTTGTTCACCACTGCGATTTTTTTAACGTTCTGGTTCGACAAGCGAGGAGCGAAAAGCCAATGTACACCGAATCCGATCTTATTGAAATGCAGGCTTTATGACAGCAGGGAAGTATTGGACGAGCGCCTACGACGACACAGATTTGGAAGGCACGGTAGAACAGCTCTGGAAAGAAGTCAAACCTCTGTACCTTCAACTTCACGCTTACGTGAGAAATCGTGTGCGCGCCAAGTATGGCCCAAAAAAAGTCCCGAAAATGAGTAATTACATACCGGCGCATTTGTTAGGTAAGTTCAATGGTGGAAAGAAACGAGCGTAATTAGTATTTTTCAATTCGCGAAGCTAAGGTAGAAGCACGGAATTATCGACAACGTTCAGATTGTTGGTAATAGTTAGAAAAAAAACAGACCATAATCATTCGTATCGATTGGACTAATCAGCTTTTCATCAATACAATTTCCGTTCGTATTAAAAAAAGGTATACGATACAATTTTTTAATCGTTGGCAAAAAAATATGGTTTATGACTTTGGCGTTAATGCTGCCAATTCTCAGCACTTGGTGATAACAGCCGTCGTAAAGAGTCTTTACAACAGGGGACATGTGGGCTCAATCCTGGATCCACGTACAGAGATTCTCTCTTCCGTACCCGGAACTCAACGGCACCGATTTTACTGGAGCTCTCGTAAAAAAGGTAAATTATGTTTATCCAATCGACTTTCTTTCGGGCACAGCAATGTATGAAAATCGTAAATTATCAATTGCACCTGGATTGATAATTCCGTGAAATAAAGAGGCGCGCCCACTTTCGTAGAAATATACGCCGCTGAAGTTTTTCAAGCTGGCTGAGGACTTTTTCCACTCGATCGGATTCCCCTGGCTTCCGGAGACCTTCTGGAAAAATTCTATTCTCGAGCGGCCCGACGACAATCGTGAAATGGTCTGTCATGGATCTGCCTGGGACATGTACGACGGCAAAGACTTCCGGTAACGTATTAAAAGAAAAAAAAAAAAAAAAAACATCAGACTCTAAGTGATGGTGTTAATCAAGAATAAATTCGAAGCGATAGTAGAATGAACAACGTGCGTGCATTAGGGTATAGCAAATGCGATCGCGTCGCAGGATCAAGATGTGCACGCGAGTCACGTACGAAGATCTCGTAATCGTCCACCACGAAATGGGTCACGTGCACTATTACATTCAGTACAAAGATCAGCCTGTCGTCTTTCGAGAAGGAGCAAATCCTGGTGGGTGTCGAAATTCGCACATTTTGTAAGACTCGATTCACACTCCAATTTTAACTATTATTTAGAATGTGGATAAAAAAGTAATTACCCGGAGAATATCTACATGAAACTAGAAAGTTCTTTTTTTTCCATCCGAAGACATTTTTGGTCCATCCACAAAAGTGTATTCGCAAAGACAAGACAAAGATGAAGTTTAATGTCATCCAGATATCTTCGGTTCATAAATACCACCATGATAGTATTTTTTTTTATCGTTTCGAATCTTCAACTTAAAGCGTCTGCGCTATAGCTCAGCCTCCGTATCAATTAATTACCGTTTTGAAAAAACTATCGGCGACAAAAAATATGAAATTGGAGCGTGGTGTGAGCTCCGAAAAAATTCAGGTAAGTCATCATACATTGATTGACGTCTGAGCAGGTTTCCACGAAGCAATAGGAGACACCATAGCTCTTTCAGTGTCATCACCGCCTCACACATCTCGCCTGGGCCTCACCGAGACTGACTCCTACGACACTCGCAGTGACATCAATTTCCTGTTCGTCATGGCCCTGCAAAAGGTTGCTTTCATACCGTTCGCCTATTGCGTTGACAAATGGCGATGGATCGTCTTCGGCAATGACACCGTGCCCGACAATTACAATGGCCTTTGGTGGCAATTAAGGTATGACGTCCCGCCTTGCTCCTGAGTGAGCCTCATTGTAATTTAGGACAAAAAAAAGCAAGACACATCCTTCGTCTTTGACAATCATTAGCTAACCCGGAGGTCTTCTCATTCATAGGGCAGATATACAGGGTATCGAGCCACCTCTCGACCGAGATAAAGACGACTTCGACCCTGGATCCAAGTACCACATTGCCGCTAGTGTACCATATATAAGGTGCGATAAATGACAAAAGATTCTGAAAATATTGTATTAACGAGACAAAAGCTTTTAGGTACTTCGTCAGCTTTATCATACAATTTCAATTTTTGGAAGCCGCTTGCCTAGCATCCGGTCGCTATGAGCCTGGTAACGTGCAAAGACCTCTGTACAGATGTGATCTATACGGCAGCAACGAGGGCGGCCTCGGCTTAAGGTACAGTCCCGGTGAAGCTAAGCTTTACTATAATCCTATCAATAGGCAATTTGTCAATAGAAAGCCTACAATAGATCCACTGCAGACCCATCGCCGATCTGCGCGGTGACGTCGACCTATGTAGTGATTCCGCTGTCCAAACTGTAGAATCCGTAGCAGTGGCTGTTGAAAACAGGTCACCCTCACCGTGCAGTTCCGCCGCGTTGATGCGATTCGGTCTGAAAGTGAGTTTCGATAGGCTGACCGGATGCGTTTCTTCATAGACAAATGATGAAGCTCGGGTCAAGCAAATCCTGGCCGGACGCCATGGAGAGATTCACGGGGTCCAGAACCATGCAGACGAAAGGTCTATTGGCCTACTTCCGGCCTCTCTATCTCTGGCTGCAAGAGGAGAATCGAAGAAGCGGCGAACCCATAGGATTTTAAGGAAAAGTCCAAATCGAGTTCATTTATAACCAGGCCAGTTTTCGTTGCCTTAGAAAACAGGTGAGAGCCAATCCGCCAGCTCACCCGACGCCACTTCCATCTTCCGCCCGGCCACGGAACACGTTCCACCACCTAACCCGTTCGCAACTCACCTGCTGTACCTGCCGCGGTACCTACGAACGGCAACTGGACAAGTAGGAAAACTCTGGTAGGAATCCACGGGGCTCGGAATTCACGTCGATTACCGTTGATCCCTCGTTCAGCTAGATACCGCTATTTGTCAAAGTTACCTGCAATAAACAACGCGAAAAATGGGATTTCACGACCACTCTGCTTGCGACGCGCATCGTTGACTTAGTTTCGTCACCTCGTCGTCGTACGGACGTTTTTTCTACCAATATGTTTATACGTCTGCTTGAATTCTAATGGCGTGCATTTCGCGCAGATGTTTGCCACTTTCACACGTATGGGACTTGTCGTCGGCTCGCCAGGAGCCAACTGGGCCACGAGGCCTACCGATCGGAATGACCGACGCGGGCGTGCACCCCGTCTATTTTCTTATTTGCCAATTGGAAAAGTAAAGCAAACACGTACAGTGGACACCGTATAGTTTCATTGTTATTGCATCGCTGTTATGCATTTTGCGGCACATTGTGCTCCACTCTGAGACTACAGAGCAAAGAGAGACGATGGATGGGGAGAGAGTGAGAGAGCACGTACGCCAAGCCGGGGTCTCCCGGGTCATGTAGTCACACGTAATTGCAAGAAACAATTCAATTGTTATAATACCCATTGCCCCGACCTTAATATTTGCAATACCAACGAGAACCTGATCTACTGACGGGATCCTAAAAATACCACTTGTAAAAACCATCGTACATTGGAAAAGTATAACTTTCGTGCTGACTCATGGTTTCAATACAGTGCAATGGTGTTTGTCGGAGATAGTATTATATTGTACGTCTCGTATTTTTAGTAATAAGTACACAGATAAGCCCGAGCGTTATCCTTTCATATGTACGAAAAATGTCGCAGGATTGTGGACGTTGAGTTGAGTAACTCCGATCGACTGTGATGTCAGAACTACAAACCGAGTGTGAGCTGGAAGTTGGATTTTTACAGCGCGTATGTAATTCAGGTTTGATGGATTTTTTTTGTGATTCGAACTCGCTAAAGCAACGTTTGCCTGGGCGATCGATTGTATCTCTTCGAAACTGGTCATATCGGTGGTCCAGACCGTACAGCACGCGTGTGCGTCCCGTGACCGGTCATTCGACAGAAATTTCGAAACACAGTTGGCGAAACACGCCAAACGACCGGGTATACCCGATTGGAAGGACGACTATCGACTGTGTCGGATATCTGTAGCAAAACGTTGACCGTACCAAATGATCGCGACAAGGTGGAAATAATGGGACAGGGATATAGAGGGAGGGCAAATGAAAAAGCCAAGTTGTAATGAAGCGTTCTCGAAGGTGATCGATCTCAGCCTTGCTAGCAATGAAAAAAATAGGTATGGTGAGAAGAAAAAAAATCTTATCATTCCCTCAGCCAATTAAGCTGATTTCAATGAATCGAATCGCATTCTGTAATTGGCAGGTCGGTAATTTCCTTGATGATTCATTACGCACGGGCGTAGACCGTGAACTGAATCTTGTCTCAAACGGAAGGAAGTGGAAAAAAGATCCGCTTGGATGCGGAGGAACTTGGTGTCGATATGGCACACAGTGCGAATATGGACCACTTAAATTTGTTGACAAACGTAAATGAATTCCCATCTCAACTGACTTCAGAATTCCATGCTTTCAGGGACCGAACCCTTGAAACAATTATTTCGACATCGGTGTGAATTTCACAGTTAACGAGACGTTTTATCTTGAGAGCAAATAAATTATTTTGTACCGCCAATTTATATTTTTGAAGAGTGACTGCAACCATCGAATCGTTGCACCGATCTTGTTCTCAATTTATCAAGAAATATGTGAGAATAAATGGTGTATCATATTGCCACCGATTCCTCTGCATATTACACGATATGCAGGTAAACTTCCGACGAAAGGAGTAATAACGTTTACGAGATATCACGACAGGTTACACACGACGAGATCGGCCTTCCTCTCGCGAGTGACGTCGACAGCGAGAAAACCGCTAATTGATTTTCGATACCCTAAGGCTTGTACAATTAAATTGCTCCCAGGTCTCGGTAGTCACTAGAGCAGTGGTTAGATCGTTTCATTGCTGCTGCTTATGCGCGGCACCACTTGCCGGAGACTCTCTGCCGTACTGTACCATTTCTACTGGCGACGGGGTATCCGGGTTACAGTGCACTTGAGGCACAGTCACGTGAATTAACGGAGGAAACGAAGCGAGAGTCGCTAGAACGGTCGAGGGCTCGATTATAAATCGCTCATTGCAGTCCTGTGGCTCCCCCAACGCGATGCAATTAAACTCATAATAATTTAGAATCACGCTTCAAGGGCGGAGAACCTATATTACAGCCCGATCTATATAGACAGGAAAACATGAGAAAAATGAAATCTGGGTTATGCCCATCGAGTTATAGCAATTACAGGCTCGCCTTGGCTTCCATAAAACAATTCAGAAAGTTAATAGAATTATTGTAACACCGAGGACCGAACGATCGGATACCAAACCGAGGTTCGATTCGAACGTCCGAAGCTACTCGGACAGAGTCTCAGGGGAATCGAGGGAACTAGTCCCATTGGAATTCCGCTCGGAATTTATATTCGAGGGAACATCGAGTTCGACCTTGAATCTCAATTGATGTAGATCATTTTTTTGCAACATGCTTAGATTAAAATATTTAATAAAATATTATCATATTTTAATATTCATATTTATTTAATTCAATTTGTTGTGACCAAGTAGTCGTGTCGACTTTGAGGTGTATCGAAAGAGTAAAAAAATTATACTTGATTGTGCGGCAAAGAATTTTTAAACATCGACAAAATATCTCAACCGACGCGTCTGAATGATTAAGATACTTGTCTGAAAATATTGCGCGCGAATCGATAATTTTTCTGGTGCGGAATAAAAAAATCGTGTCGGAGAATCGAAATTCGAAGATTCGCAGAAAAAATTTTCTCAAATAAATGCTGAACGGTGCGATCGAGAAACAAATTTAAAAAGTACAAATTTCTTTTTTTCTTACTATGTACGATATATCTCCCGACCGCGGGTGTTTCCTGTTTGGACTTTAATTATTACAAAGCCATTTCATTTATGATAGACCTTACTCGTTAGCCAATGCTGTCCGACACTGTCACGGCTTATTTGCCACAAACTATGTACTTGCGAAACGAGATACGGAGATACGAATCGAGATTGTAGTCAGTGTGTAAACCCGGCACAGTCGGATTCGCTCGGGCGTTGGTCTTGCAATTCAGTGGAACTCGATCACAACTCGATCTGTCTCCCAACTTTTTTGATGTGTCTCCCACTCAATTGAACAATTTTTTGACGGATTTCCGGCGTATCAATGAGGAGGAGGGACGATTGTTCGTTACGCGTGACGGCGGTTCAGGGACGGTTACGCGTTCGTACCTTCGGCTAATGTCACTGAGCCAAAGAGAATGGCCCGGGTCCATGGTCTCGCTACATTTCTTCTTGACTATTGCCACCGGTCGTCTACGGGGTGAAAGAGCTCTCTACTCTCGGCTCCCGACTCAAAATACCAAGTCTCGTTCCGAGGGCATATCGGAGCTGACCAGAGATCAGCTGATCACTGCGCTCCACGAGGCTGTCGTGTTATAATATACGAGTCTCAAGGTGATTCAATGTACATTGACAAGAGCAGTGTCGTAAATCCGACGGTCTCTCGCATTCCATGTACGTACATAACAACGAAATTATCAGTGAGATGCATTAAAAGCGGCGCAGCCGTGAGCCAAATCGCTGATCGAAAGATTTCTCTACCGTTCTTATCTCATAATATTCACTGGAAGGAAACATTGTAAATTTAACGTACCTGAAGTTTGTATGGTAAAATTGGTAAATTAACTTTTATGTACATGACGGATTTTTTATGATCTTTATACGCAAATTAACGTAAATCATTTGAATTGAAGTTATTTTTTCATAGAGTTGAAGGAAATTATGAAAAAATGCGGTACTTTCAATGTTTTTAATACACATAAAGTTAATTTTTTATCCAGATTAAACAGGAAATTCAATATATTACTTTTTTATATTATATAAAATTATATTGTAAGTACCGAAAGATCGGGCGAAACGATGTTGCGAACGTGTGAAAAATCCCGGGTTCCGTTTTAAAAATCCCAGAAGCAGTGCATTTTTTCTAAATTTTCTTTTATATTTAATATTTTTAAATATATTGTACAAGAAGAAATACTTCTCCAAGTTCTGGTATTTTGAGTTGGTAAGGCTTCTGCGCGATCGAAACACTGCGACAGGCAAATAATGGCCCCGGATTTCGACACGATACATTTTATTCAATAAACGAATAAAATAATTTTTTAAAAGCAGAAATCGTGGAACTCTCCTCAAACGAATTTCAGCCTTGGAGTATTTTCACGTTTCCATTCGCTCATCATTGAAAAGGGCGATCCCAAGCTGTTTTTTCAACAGTAAGATAACTGATCGAGGGCTTGTTTCGACAGCGTGAATTGCTAAATGATTCTTACGTAGTACGTTCTACTGCAACAATACGAGTCACGTTGGAGATATTCCATTAATTTTTTTCTTATAATTCTACTTAAAATATTCCATAATCTCTCGAATTTCCATTTCAGATACCCTATAATCGTTTTGAAATTTCCATTTACGAGTCCGACAACGCAAAAGCTCCATAACATTCGAGAATCCTGTTGCCGATCGTTGTTCTTTATTCATCGGACCTTCAGCCACGACGATGGTCACGCACCTGTTTATAATTGAAGGATAATTTCCTAACAGCTCGACGAGATTTTACAATGTTATCTCGAACAAACATAGAGTCATAGCTGATTGATGGATAACTCGTGACTCTTGTCCGAGAAATCTATCTGATACGGTATACACGTAACAACACAGGGACATTAGTGTTCGACATTGCACGGAGTATTTAGATTTGTTTCTTAAACTCAATTGAGCGTGTTTTTTTACCTTCGACCATGACCGAAAGATATCGATCAGTTTTCTCCGAAATAATTGCGCTTGCAAAAGAATTAATTAATATCCCATACATATTTTTGGAATACCTGACAATGTTTTATATGTTGAGCAAGAAATTTTAACATGGCCCTGAGCGCCCAATTCACCTTACGATTGCTGTTTAAAAGTATTGCACTGGTAATAGTCGAACACTGGAGTTCGCAAAAAACGGTAATAGCACCGTTTAGCGTTTACGAAACTACGGCAAGACCGTCTCGATCACTACTGGCCGCGATCGCCGACCTAGTTACGATATTCAATTGTCGAATTTCGAAAATTAAAGCTACTTTAATGCTGCGCATTTCCCCTCACAAAGGATACTGTGATCTTTAATTGAAGGCGTCGTACAGTATTCCTCCTAATTTTAAACCTCAGCTATACTTGAATAATAGATATCTGGCGCTGAAAAAGTGAGTTACTTCCGGAATAAAAATTTCCGACCAGATATGAAATTATGCCGAACATATGTTACTTACTGTCTTGAAATCTTATTCGTTCAAGGAGAGTGAAGTCGTACCGGTTACAAGTTACTTCCGGATTAAAAAACTCTCTTTTCGACTGGCAGTGAGGTCATATCAGAAATACATCACTTCCGGTGTACAAATCCGTCTCATTGTCCTACTGAAAATGACGCAGTACTTCTTGGACATTACTTCCGGTCAAAAACTGATATTTTGAAAACGAAAGTGACGTTACAGAAAAAACTTCTTATTTTTCTTTGGAATGTATCTCAAATGTAGCCAGTGAGAGAAGTGTATGAACTAAGGAACATAAAAAAGTGGGTAAAAGAACGTATGCGATTCTTCTTAAATGGAGTGGATTCGGCGTGAATATGGACCATAATTATTTCGCGAATAAATGATCCACGTACCGGGCCATATTAACGTCTTTTACTCCACATGGTATTGCAGTACAAAATCAGCGAGAGTTTCACGATGACAAAACAATATTGCACCAAAGATCGCGGAAGCCTAGAGCCAAAGGCGCCTTCATCGGCATTGATAATTACTTTCACCAAGTGTAGGTATACCCAACTATCGCCACGGTAACACAAAAGGAATGACGGAACGTACAGCCGGGCATATTGCACTCGATGCAATAAGCAGCTGAAAACCGATCTCTCGAATTATTATCTTCACCGTTACTCCATAATCTAACTGAAATTAACTCCATACGATAAGACAATAAATATACATTCATAATCACTATTCATCTTGCGCAATAGATATTCAAGTAATTTTTTAATTTAATTTTCCTCCGGCAGTAGCATTCAATCGGAGATTGTTTAATCAAGCTTCTCGACGTTTACGAGGAATCGTTATAATCGCGAAAAAACTAACGACTAATAATTACACCTTCGACTTTGACTCGCCTGCATCGCTCATTAAGAAGGCAACAGTTTTATATTAATTTTTGTTAGTGTGTGTTTTTTTGTTTTAAAATCGATGGTTTATTCAGAGAGATCGAGAAAAAATGTGTAACGACTTAAGAGGGTTCCGTGGAGCATTATTCCGTATTACGGTCGGAATTATTATACATCCCGCTCGATTGTAGATCCCGTAACTCCGGATTCGACGTCACTGTGGTCTAATCCCCGTCTCGAGTGTGCCTCACGGTAGCCGAGGTATTACGGAGATCCGGATTCCAACGGATATACACTGGGATGCGGACGGCATTGAGAAGTATGTGCGTATGCCGCCACACGCGGAGGAATCCATTGCCCGCCACTTCTGAGTACGGCGTTACGTTCCGTACGTACCGATCGTGGTGAGTTTGCTCGATTATTTAGATACGCCGAGAGATACGATAGCGCGATAACCGATTGTCACGGTTAATTAATTTACGGGCAGGTCTCGGTGCGATCACCTCTTGGATCTATCGCTTATCCACGACGACTAGCGATGAACAAATCAATATTGTAATTTGTGGACGGAATCGGCACGTCGGGCCCGAGTGCTTTCGTGTGTTAGATGTAAACCTTTCACTTCCTCATAAGAAACACGCACAATCGGTATTGTCCGTGCGGGTTCACCCCTCGAGGTCATTCCCGGTGAAGAAAAATATATATATCGGTCGGTGGGACAGTGGCGATTCTGCAGACACTCCACGTTCAGAAACTTCTATTTTTACACCTTGACAGATAAAATTTTGTACGGTACTCAGGTGAAAAACATTTTTGTCTCGCGTGAACCACATGGTCAACTCGTTAGAGAAAGTTCTTTCGCACTTGTATCGTAATGTACTATTTTTTTAACTGCTAAACCCTTCTCTGAAGCAAAACGTTTGAGAAATGGAAATTATGAACATTTTTATTTGTCATTATTTTCATTCAATTAAAATAAATCTTATAACATTTCGAACGAAAAACTATCTTCCTACTGCAGTACCAGTCGGTGAAAAAATTTCGGAATCTCGAGCTTGAAATTAGACATCTAGTAGAATGATGTATATTCCTTTATTTCAATCGACGAATTGACTTCCAAGAAATCCACGGTTTCGGCGACTACTGGAGGGTTTGTGTCCCAGCGTTAATTAGAAACGTTATCTCATAATGCACGTTCCGGATCTCCAGCCTCCAATTAAACATCTCAATTTGATTAAGAAAATTATGAAAAAAAGTGCCGAAGGAAATCCGTCGATTATCATACATCCGTCCGCTAAGTTATTTTTCTTTTTTTTTTTCGTCGCGTTAGAACCGTCACAGGAATTGCGAGCCCATTAACCCTAATGACTCCATAGCTGATATGCAATTCGTAACAACCTCGTGCAAGGTCGTCATGCCACCGCACAGGTTTCTTCCGCAGATCCGGAGATATTTATAGCTGTAGGCGAGGTTCGTAATATCGGCGTCTGCACCGTGCCTGCCTTAACTACTGAGTGCCCTCCGGCGCTGTCGCGCCTGCGGCTTTTCTCCGATATATCTCTTTCTGCTCCGTCGCCCTGCCGCTACTCACCCTGAGGCCCGAGGGCAAGGGTTGCCTTGACCGTCGTCGACGAGGCGCCCCCGCGGACGAGCGACCAACGGAGAGGGGAGGCCCCGAAGAATCGTCCGTCTCGCGGCCTCCACCACAGCGATATAAAAGTCCCCGGTTGGGCCCCCACCTTGCGTCAAACGAATAGCCACGTCTCAGCGGATCGCACAAGCACGGACCAGTCCGTACGCCCGTACCACGTGCGCCTGTACCTATAAACCAGACTCGCACTTCACCACCGGGTTCTTCGCTCAGGCTCTCTCTCAGCCTATCCGAGAGGAAACCGTATACACGGTGGTATAGAGGACTCAGTTCGATAGTCGAGTACCCGGTGCTGACCGTTCCGGAACACGACGAGCTACGCTCAACTACATCCGCCGTCGGGCTCGCCAACTTCCGGTCCCGCCATCCCTCTTCAGCTCCAAGTGCATCCCCGAGCTTGAAAATTGTTCATTTTTGTCCGTTTCAATCTCTTCTCGTCAACTTTGAGACACAAGACGCCCGAGCGTGTCGGTGTGGCTAATTCCAAAAGTTAACGAGCGGTGCCACGCGGGAGAGAGCGATTCTTCGAAACTTAACGGAGAACGTCCGCGGGACTTGGATCCACCAATCATGAAACTCGTAAGTAGAAATTTTTGTTTTTCGCGATTATTCATCAGTAGTTTTCGAATTCGTTGGTCTTTTGAATTGAAAGAATGAAATTATTCAATGCTAATAAAGTCGTTTAACGTGCGTTCAATCCGTGAATTTTGATTCGACAAGTGATCTGTTAATTTTTTTTTTTTTTATTGAGGAACTTGAAAAATGATGATTAATTCATTAATTATTGATGTTTGTGCGCTGCATGTGAGAATCGTATTTTTTCTCAGATCCGGAAATGAAGTGTGAGAATAATATTGCAATGCGGTATGAAGCAACGAAAGCAAAGTTTTGCACGGTGAAAGAGTAGCCAGGCGAGAGTTTCGCGAGGGAGCAGAGAGGTTGGATAGACCGTACGTCCGCATTAATTTCCCTTGTGGAAGCACGCACTCTCGAGACTGGTCGGGCAATCTCTGCATACTTTTTTAAATTATGCTAATCAGTGTTACAAAAATACTTTTCGGACTTGCTCACCGAATACGAGAACGGTGGACGTCTTCCGGTGTCTGACTGAGGAAATGTTTAATATGCCGATTATGACCGGTAATGAATCCACGACGCAAATTCCCTCGAGGGTAAAATGGCGGAGACGGTGATAGAGAGATGTTGATTAAAAATAAAGCTGTTAGGTAGACGTGAATTCATTCATGAGATTCTGGAGTACTCGGTGCACTACTCAACGCCACAATCGACTCGTACCCTAGGGCGAGGCTGGTCTGTCCGGCCTTGCCAGAGGCTCGCGGAGAACACCTGCTGCTCGGATCTTAACTCCATAGACACGCTTAACAACTGTTCCGGTTGCGTATTACCGAATAATGTAACGACCGTTTGAGTTCAGGTAGTTCTTGCGATGTGCACTTACTTCGCATACGTTTCAGATAAATAATAGAGGATTGTGAAAAAATCAAGCAAAAATAGAGGTGAAGAGATTAATTTCGTCCAATAATCGCTCCACAATATTATTAACAAATTGGTGAAACATAAAATTGGTCTAAAAATCTCCACGAAAATCTAACTTTTTTGTGTGAATGATTTGTTCATTTTCCAGAATACGTACGAATTACAAAGAAAGATTTATTTCAATTTCGGGACTAGATATACATTTTTCCTATATAAAGAAATATTCAAAGTAAATTGTGAAATATTAAAAAGGTCATACGTATACAAAAAGTGAACGAATCATTGGACGATAAAAAAAAATTGTTTCACGTCTTCACAGAAAATTTCGCTCCGAGTTGACGTGTTTTAGATTCCCGGGCAGACACCCGGAAATATGAACATCCTTTGTGTTGCATTCTGAATACGCAAAAAATGTATACAAACCATAATCCGAAAGTCGATATTTTTGGGATACAATACTTTCTCTCCTTGCGTACATGGTCGTTATGAGAAAGTAAAAAAGTGGGCCTATTAAAATTCGATCAACATTGCAGATTATGTACCAAGATCTGCTTCCCTGTTTTCAAAAAGTCGAAGTTGATTGACCAGTGAGAACCATTGCGTTATTACAAATGTGGCGACAAATATGTATTTTTTCTCAGCCTCTCGGGTCTATCAATTATCTCGCAACTTGTGTGTCAATCAACGCCCCCGCAGTGCCTCACGAGTGGGCAATCGGCTCATGAAGGTGCATACGCGTACGAACGATAAAATTAGGTTTGTAATCTATCGGTCACCTGGTTGTTTGCATCAGATGCACGTGGTTAAAAACGTACTCACACATACGAATCGAACATAATTGGGAACTAAGAGGCAGCGGGGTGTACGATGCAATATCCAAGTACGAACAGGATACTACACAGTTCCCCAGCGGGTAAAAACTCTTGATGAAACCTGTTTTCTCGAATTCGCGAACGAGCCACGAGATCTCCAACGAGTCGTAAAGTATATTAAATGCTAACGGGTCGGTGTATGTCCGGAGCTCATGCGGACGCAAGTTGCCAAGGAAACAAGCCATGCACGTGTGTGCACGGCGGTAGAGCCGTTAAATTCCGATCGGCAAGTGATTTAGCTAAAAAAAAAAAAAAAGTCGAAATCAAGATTTTCACAAAATTTCCGCATTAAATCGATTTTTTTTATAGAAAGCTTCTACGATTCTTTGACATTCCCGTAGGGGAAGTTTTGTTGATAAATACGACAATCGCATTTTTAACGTATGGTTGATTGAATACACATATCATCAATCACGTGGATATGCAACTGGGTAGGCAGAGATACGAACGGTAATTTTGGCAAAAAATGAAACTAAACTTAATAAAAAGGCTGAATTCCGCGGGGCACGGCGTACCAATTACTTTTTGGGGAACCTTGTGACGCTCCATTGTACACGCATGATAGCGACAAAAGTGTGAGGGGAAAATAATGCAAGCCAGATGAGGAAAGCTTTCGGAACCCCAGACATTGCATGACTCCGAGGCTTTTTTTCTGCCGAGGCCGCAGACTGTTTCGCACCGTCGGGGTGCCATTTTTCATTCTTCTTTGAGACGAACGAATTTCATACCTGGTGATTTCATGCTCTTCGTTCAAAATTACATTCCGTATCTCTTGAGTGATGCTTTGACCACTACGTCGTCAGGAACGAGACTATGAATGCTCTTTAACTTGAATAGAACATTCCACTTTAGAAAATACTTGCAAACTGTTCGCTGAGCTCTCCTTCAGTAATTGTCGCTATGAGTAACCAGTGGACACCGTCGTGCGGAATAATGAGGCACGCACACGGAGACAAAAAGAAGTACCGGAGGCTCTACGGGTAGAATTAATACACCATAATGTTTCTACTGACCCTCCCGTGAGTCGGGTCAGGCGCAATCGAAATCACGAACCGGTTATGCTAAGTTAATTATAAACCAGGGCGTCGCGGTATCCACGGTACTACAATGGCACCGTACAAATACCTGCTATGGCGGTGCAAATGCTAGAGTATCCACTGTACGGAGGAATTACGGCGAAGACGACGAATCTGCGGTCTCCATAATGCAACGCGATTCGCGTCCGTTTTATCACGAACCGAATCGAAAGTTATGTACGCGCCTTTAAGTTAAACTTAAACGTTCCAACGCACCATGCGGCGAACCGTAAATTCGTCGTTGCATATATTATATGGTAAATATCCTACGCATACTCGAGTGACGCGTCGACTCGCGAAGGCTGACGAGATGAGAGTAACGAAATCGAAAGTGATCGTGTAAATTTTATTTACCAGTTAGACGATAAATAACGTGGTCGTCGGCGCTGTCGGTGTATTTTCGCTAAGTAGGAAAACCTTTTTTTCTGTATTCGATGCTTGGAATTTTTATAGTAATGGATCAAAAAAAAGTGGGCCGAATGCCGCCAGATAATAAAAGAGAAATTGTGTTATTTCTGAAGAAAAGAGTTGATAAGAACTTACTGCTTTATTCATTTTTTTTATACCGGAGCTACTTTGGAATTTTTTTTTTGCCTTGCACGACGAATAATTTTTATCCCAATACCACACATCGAGAAGTGTTCTTTACTTACTTGCGAAAAATTCACACCTCTAGGTGATTCCATTTATCGTGCCTATGCCGAGAACGCACTTACTGCAAGGTCGAGTGCGTCAACCAGCTCCATTCTCCCATTATAAAAAACCAACATTCCCCTTGCAAACATACGTTTTATTTTATTTTTTCAATGTAACCATAAACTCTTGTAAATATTCTCCAAAGAAAATGAACGCGTCTTAATGAAAAAAATTACTAACTGTTCCCTTAAGCTTCCAATTACGGCAGCGTTTGTTCCATGCCGCGACGAAGCGTCGAAGATTTATCGAATAATTATAAAATCTCTCGCGTCTATGTAGCCCGCTCCGTGACAACATCATCACTTTATTGTAATGTACATATCGACAACGCGTGTGACAGTCTAGTCAATTCTCCAAGATCAAAGCGCGCCACATTTTTTGTCTTTTTTAGTTGTTTTCTTTTCCTCTGAGCATTCACGCGTTTCTAACGTCTTCCGACACTCCCAGCTGATATTTTGCAACTTTATATATTGGCACATACCTGTCCGTTCGGATCTAGTCCTAATAACAGAGTCCCAGATATTTCGCCGTCGAGTTCGCCTCCGGCAAGTCTGCTGGCGCGTGTTTGTGAGCGATTGAGTGCGTGCGACTGCAACGAGCCGCTCCCCGCTAGATCCCTCGATCGACTTATAAACTTTACGGTCCAGCGGGCTTCCTTTCTGCGTATAGGAAGGATATAGACGTACTTAGCTCATACTGTCCCGGAGTGCACGGCCCGTCTGCGTGCGTCGATGCCGTTCTATATACCGATCTATATTTTCCATAAAAAATTTAAAAAATAAATAATGTCTCGTGATCGCTTTAATGCATCAAAGTTGCCTGAGGCTTTCCTCACGTCTTCGGTCACGCAGGCACTACCTTATGTTGTTCACACACTATCGGCGACACTCCCACTCTCTCGGATCGACATTCACTGTACACGTCAGAAAAGAGGAATCAAGGGAGATCGAAAAGGATAAAAAGCTGGTATACCGGTCAGCAATAAGTAACTTCTGGAATTATATTAAAAAAATGAATCCAAGAAGTTAAAAAATGTTAATATATGTGCTCGCTAATTTACACACTTCGCACTTCCTAAATTACACATACTTCGCACAACGACCGAGTATTCCACACACGGCAATATAATTTATGTGAAGGGGGCCATGTGAATAAATGTTTATTTTATTGGAATCGATATCTATTTAATTAAAATAAACATTTGTCTGTCAATTTCAATATTTCCTCAACGAAATAAATATTTATTTGCGGACGCCCTTAAAATAAATGCTTTTCCGGATTTTCACCTTAAATTTTTCCCGCGAAATTTGCGACAAAAATTCCATTATCCGTACGTAACGCTAAGCGAAAAGTGCAACGATGTACGTTGGTACGCACACGATGCATCGAGCGGTATGTATCGATAATCGGATTCATTACCGCACGCGATTTTTTCTAAACGCCTAAAGAGGAGTACACTCGAGCTGCTTACTGTTTTTCACCGCGGCATGATCGCCCTTATCGACGTCGGGGAATCGGTCTACTGTGTAAAATAACATGGTATCTAATTATGGCGCACAAAAGAAGCGCCGGCGCGATCGGTATATCGATACGTAAATGATAATGATGCACCGCGACGTGCATTGTCTGGCAAATCGCCCGCGTCACGCAACCGAAAGCACACGAAGCGGAGAGAGCCTCGGCATTCCCCGATGGTGTGTACCTTCCATACCTACTCACTTACACCGCTGAATCGCAGCGCAACTTCCTTGAACTCGGTCTCGCACGTACCGGAGCATTGCCACGCTACAATATATCACGGTTTCTGACTATGCTGTCGGTATAATGCTCACCGTTTCTCGTTCGGATTATCGTGATTAACTCGGCCGCACGCACGAAACACACCGCTCAGTCATGGCTAATCCGATTTTATCCCTATAATACACGGTTGATGCATGGATCGAACGCTCAATAACCGAACAGTCCAAACCACATCGTCAGTAAACACGGAGTGAAGAATCAAGTACAGTAACTATATCGGTTGAGAAATATTACCATCATAGCACATGGTAGTGGGGCGCCACCTACGCTCGGAAGTGCCGGATTTATATGAATTTTTCTTAGATATTAGGGTTAAAGTGGTGAATATTTCCGGAACGAAAAATAGTATTTTACTTCGGAGTAAAAAAGTAACACGAATGGTGAATAAATCCTCTAAGACAGCTAAGGGTTCTCTAAAGATTTCCGTCATTTCGAAATTATTGGTCGATCAGTTTTTTTTAAAGATATCGAGATACGAACGACGGCTCCTCAAATACAGTCGACACGTGTTTGACCCGACGGAGAACTTTTTCCATGGGGCTTTTTACGTGACGTGTTTGCGACAGACCCCCGCGGCTGCGGCTCGTCGATTATTTTCACGCGAAATATAATAACGTGCAGTTGAACTCATATAGGTGAAAGAAAAGCACGTAATTTCATGTAATATCCTTTTATCCGATCGAGGGTGAACAGATTTGCCGAGAAAACCAGTCAGTTCTCGCGATCGAGACGTTGGGGCCTTTATTCTCATTTTTTTTTCTGTTTTTCGTTCCTAAAGCGAGATTCGTGCTCGGGTCTCACCGTGAAATCTCGTACTTCGCCGGTTTCCAGAGTCCACAACTCTCTGGAGTAAAATCCAGAACGTCGGTGTTCGAGTCGCAATCGCCCCCTCGATTCTGGCTGGACTGTCGATTGCGTCCAACCGGTCATTTTCGCACCACAAAAAAAAGGAACAAATCACCGTCTCGCCAATAATGATATTCATATAATTCCGATTTGCAGGCACTTGCGTACCGCAAATAATAAATTCGTTCTATAAATAACACATTCAAAGCTGCTGGCCACGGGAGAGCATCGGATACGTCAATAGTTGACTGGCCTCGTGACTGATTGGTCTGTCGATATTTCTCCGTATCGGAGCACGCATACCGCCAGGTAAAAAAAAATCATGCCGTGCAAAAATTTCGTCTTTCGTTTGAGGCGAGCTCATGAAAAGTCAAAGTTGCACGTGTTCCGAGCGTTTACCCGTAGACGAAAAAAAATTAAGTAACACGGGTAATGCCATTAATACACCGTAAGCAGCCTTCGTTCATGAATCGAAGTAATTGCTCATAGCATAAGGGGTAAAAAAATTAATAAAGAAAAGACACGTGACACGAGAAAGTATCGTCTTTCTCCGATCTCCACGGTCTACTGATATAATAATTTTTAGTCCCCGCGTGCTGCCGGGTCTTTAGCAAAAGTCTTTAAATCATATCTCCGGGTCCCGTAGTACAATCTACCCTTTCCGCTTCGACGCGACTCAACGGCGAAAGAGTCTAATCGTACACTATAATACTTTCTCCGAGGCGAAGCGCTCCCAGTTTCGTAAGATTTCCTTGGGATGTGTTGGTGCAAAGTTACTCGATACGTCCGCTCGTTCTCGGACGAGTTCTTGGATTCGGATGGACTTATCGCTCGCTCGGAACTGTAATTTAAAGCGCCACAATGGCCGCGATAAAGGGTTTTAACTTCATTTAATATTTCATTTTTTTTATTTGCATCATTCATCGCGAATGACCACACACGCATTCCTCCGATTATGTAGAACATATTTTTTTTACACATCGGTGCTTTATGCATAGACGTGTTGCGTCAGTTGACGACACGGGGTAATTTGGAAATGAGTTCTGTGCCTTGCGCGATACATAAGTTTGCTCTCGAGCTCCCGCAAGCGATAATTCGACCGAACAAAGTTTGTACTGCAACTTTACGTCTAAAAACACGGAGCAGAAAATTCACGGCGCATTGAACAAACTCGCAGTGTTCAATGCGTTCGAATGATCTTGTTCGCGCCTTCGTAAAACTCCTCGCGTCTCGTTTTCTCATTCACGGAAATACAAGTGCAAGATAATTATTGCCCGCGGTTCGGCGTAGTAGCTATAAAATTCCTGCATTTTCAGAGCACACCGGTTCCCTTCATCAATTTTAATCACGTGACGTAAACCAGAAAGGTGAATTCTGTACGCTTAACCCCCTCACTTTTAGCGACACGTACCGGAATAAAAACGCACGGGTGGATTATGCTTATCTGACAGTGAAGGGACTAACGAGGCGTGGTAAATGTGTCCGTCCGATTTCAGTCTAGAGACATTGGTCACAGAAAAATTGTAAAACTCTACAATAAAATTTTACAAAACACCTCCATAATTACCTAATTTTTACATAAAATTTTTTAAAGTTTATCTTACCGTTCGATTTTCAAATAATTATACGATTAGTTGTCAAAAAAACAATTATAACATCAATAGGGAAATCATGACCGGACGTTGTCGAGACGATAGGCTTTTGAAAAATTTTAACATTCTATACGATCCAATGCTGTGCGGATTATTGAAGCGTAATGCAATGCACAGGTACGCCGCGAATCTGCAGTTTCCAATTGGAGCAGTGTAGTTTCAGAGTAGCCGTAGCAATAGCAGCCGGGTCCATTCTCTTCCGGCAAGTTGGTCTCTTTGCTCTGCGCGAGCTCTCTTATCGCAAAAATTCATCGATTTAACGTGAGAGGAAGAGAGTATCGATCTAGATTCAACCGTAGCGAACGCGTACCCGGGAGTCCAAAGAGCTCAGGGTGGAATGCCCGTGAGAGTACACCGGAGTCTCGGAGACTCGAGCAATCGAGAGTCACGAGCCTCCGAAGCTTTACTTCCCAGTCGAATGTAATTGCAGCTGAGCACCTGGGAGAACGAAAGGATAGAAAGAGAGAGTGATCCGATCGCGTCTAGTATATATATTATCCGAACTCCAGAGTCCTCGCCGAACTACATATTGCGAGCAAAAAATTATTTAAATCGGCCACACTTTTTTCCAACAGACGTCACGTCACGTTTCTTTGGCACGAAATGATCATTCAGTAAAATAAAAAAAAATAACTAATTGTTGTCTGCCGAATTCCATTCGATAGAAAGTTTTCCAATTTGATGCACCTAATGGTATTCTTACATGAGAGAAATCTCGGGTGTAAGTAAAAAAAAACATTTAAATTAATTTTATTATTAAACAGTGTTCGGACGATTCACGAAAAAAATTTCTTTCAATAATGACCCCAATCACTTTCGCTTCAATTTTCCTTTTTTTTCTCTTCAATGAACTGCATTTTGGCGAAAAAGATTTGAATAATGTCAAGAATAAAAGGGAGAATATTGGAATGCGATAAATCGTACGACACAGACCAAAAATCGTCTTGAGGGCGCAAGTAACGGGTGGATTACGGCAAGCCAGCAGTGACTCGTCCTTCGCGCTCGGAAGAGCACGCGACGAGAGAAACTGAGCAGAAAAAATAAAAACCGGGTAGGAGCTGCGCACGGTGGATTAACCGAGGAGGAGAGTGAGTTTCCGGAACGTTGACCGAGAGATACGGGCGACACGAGGAAATAACAGCGTTGCGGATCTTTCAACGAGCCATTATGGAATAGAGAGAGGTACATAACGTTGTGTCGGGATCGTGGACATGCTTTTATGCGGGCGTAGACACCGGAACGTAAAACTGTACAGTGGATACGGTGCGCGCTCGTGGTACGCGGGCCTGTAAACCTCCGTGTAATGCGAGAGTTTTCGAGTCCGTATTTGTAACGCCCGCAAATGCACAATTGCTGAAATTAATATAAGGACGTACTGAGTGCTTTGTGGTGGTTGACTTATCTTGAGCGAAGCAGCAACGTCGGGTTCGATACATTTAATCGTTTCTCTGGGTCTCTTCCCCTTTTGGCACATGCCAACGCTTTCATCTGCTCACAAAAAGATCCCTGCGCCCCTGATTAATTTTTTATCTTGCCACGGGGACTTCAAAAGTTGCGAGATCCGGTGTGTTCGCCAGCTTACCTTCATTCTCGATATTCAATGCAGAACTCAATTAAGTATTTTCTTTAGGATAGGTGGAAATCAGTATAGAATTATTACTAAAGGTTGCACGCGACATTTAATAATAAATAATTAATACCGTTAAATACCGTTATTTTGAAAGAAGCATTATTCATTTCAGATAAGCAGTTGAAAAGAATGCATAAATAATGTGATTTCCAACGTCAACAGCCTTGAAAGTACTAAAACTGCTGTTGACTTCGATAGGTTTACCTTGCGCGATCTGTCGCAGATATACGAAGTATTATTGCCGAGCCCCCCGGAAATCTCGTGAAACGAGTAATATATATCGGTCAAACGGTCGCCGCTAATCCGTCGAGGCCTCGTGCGAAGGGAACTGGACCATAACCCACGCACACAAGTAGTTACCCCAGACTCGGACAGGCTGCGAGCTGCAGTGGAAAAAGGTTCCACCTGGTCAGAACGGAGCTGCAGCTCGCTCGAATTCGACGAAAACGATTCGAAAACCAGAGTAGTTCATTCCTCCGTCCGAGACTGATAACACTTTATGAAAAATGTAGGGATACAAATGAATAAATTACAAAATAATCCTATAATGCGTAAATTTTGTCCATCGCTGGTGACCTATCGAGACGGGAATAATTTCATTGGTAAATAACAAAAAGATATATCGGGTTATCGATATACCAGACTGAAAGTGAAACTGAACTGTAACGAACGGACACTGCTTTCCGTGGTTCTCCCGGGCCTCTGTGCTCACGCCATCTAAAAAACAACGAGATACTATACATGCCCGACCGTGCAACGCGCTGCGATACGAGCATACGAAGGCTCGAGTCGCGAGACGAGAGTACGTCTGGCGATTATTTTCACGTTTATTTACTTTCGCAAAAATATAAAAACAAAAAAAAAACATTTTTAAAATGCAGTAGAGACAAGAAAACGAGCCAATCTATTAAAAGTCAGCGAATGGATGGCGGGTCTCGTTGTTACCGAGTTTGCGCAATTTAGAGTCTCGGTGAATGCAGAATTGGTCGATGTGAAAACGTCTCAGCCTCGATAGCCGATTGGTGCACTGATTGAAATTGGAGCTAAACAAAAAGTCGTGGGAAAATTGAATGTTGGTTCAGTCGAAATTATGGTGCAGTCGGTACAGTAAAAATAATTAAAAATTTTTTTTTTCAATTTTATATTTCCGTGTTTTTTTTTTCACGCATGATGTAAGATAGAGAGCGTCAAGAGAGGAGCAGAGTACGAAACATTACAACAGAAACACAAAACGATTAGCGAGATGACAAGGTCCACTGTTCCGCTGACTCAAACCGTGATAACCATTGAAGGAGTCTCTCTAATAATATAGCAATTTTCGTTATTTACATTTAGTCATGGTGTACGCGCGGCCTAAAGAGTCTTGGTGTACGATGATTATCTAATTCACGGGTCCGTCTAATAATCGAGATGCGAGCACATTAGAAAACGACAGCTAAATATACGACTAAAAAAATAATATATCATTAAAAAAAAAAAATGAACGCCATAAGAGAGAATGGAAGGAAAACGTTCAGCGATGATATTGGAGAAAGTGATCGATGACTCAGTGTATTTTTGTTCTACCCGCGCTGGCATATGCACCTGCAGTAATGTTCTCCTTACATGGTAGAACACCGAGAATTATTTGTAGAAAAATATTAAGAACCCTCTTATTGATTCGAAGAATTTAATTCAAATACGTAAGACACCGTTTGAACGTTCTTCGTAAATTATCATAAATTTTTCTTCGCTTTTACGTACATAAAAATTTAGTCTCAAGTCGTCGCCAGAGCCTATTGAACGCTGTTGATTGCTCCCTCTTTCGCGATTCATCCCTTCCCTTATATCGTATCTCGCTCTCAAGCGCTCAAAAGTCGGCCAGCTGGACGATCACGCGCGCACGGCAGCCGCACAAACTCATTTAGTTTTCGGTCTGCATAAACGCAGTCCAATTGCATTGTGACACGGCGTGCGGATCACGTGCGAGCTCACGATACAGCTTCCACAATCCACATGACTACGATACCGCGCGATATCCAGACTATCACGCGGTATCGTATAATATGTATACATACATATGTATTGCATTATATACCTCTTGCTTCGAGAAGTAGCGAAGAGATATCGACACGGCACGATCTTGGGTCACGGTGATCGCACATGTGTGTCACACCTCCCCGATTGAAGGTGATCTCACTTTGTGTCTCAGTGATGAGGTCGCGTCCCGGACTTTTCCCATTTCCACATCGACGACACGAATCCTCGTTCGCAGACAAAAAAAATTATCGCACGTGGAGTTGATATAATTCACCTGCTAATTAAAAAATCGTCTCCGCCCGGTGCCGCGAATTTTTTCGAAACGACGTGTCTACGAAGGCGAGGATGTCGCGTGTCGCTAACGAAGCCAGTGAGCTTCTGATTCAGTTCCCTTAAAATGGAGTCTAATGCAGGCGTTATTTTCTTTTATCTCTCGTCTCCTTGACGTGCGACGAGATTGAGTCATCTCGAAACAAGCTGCCGGACTCGAGAAGTTATGCCAGAAGTTACGTGTGTCAGCGAGAGTCGCCCCCTGCCTGCCGGTATTTTGCTCGACAGGAAAGGTACCGGATCCGAAGTTAACACGTCACTTTGGCACGTCTCTTACCGTCATTATAAGAGACAGAAGCGATAAGTTTTAGTCTCACGTCAAACGCCCAGCGGGAATTCCGCTGAGCGGTCGTTGCGGTAGATCGAGGCGCGTTCGCTCTCCGGAGAAACGTGAAAGTTCTATCTCCGTCGCGGCTGAGGTATGCCCGAAAATTATTGATCTCGTATGCTTATCGGTTGGAAGGTCCGAGGCTTATCGCCGTTCTCCGATCTGGCGTTCGTGAGAAAAATACGACATTTTTTTTTTATAGACTATCAGCGCACAAGGCATCAAGGCACAAGGTAAGATGTATTGTAGGATCGTGGAAAATAGAAACGGTTGGTTAGCCGTTCAACAAGTGAGCACAGCAAGTGCGTACATGAGTAAGGTAGCACGTGCACACTTCGTCCAAGTCTTTCCGCAAGAGCAAACGACGGTATCTTCCTTCTTAACATGTGTGGACAAACGCGCACATAATTATTTAGTTTATATAATAGTCATGCATAGAAACCTTCGCTCACGTCCTTCGCACGATGTCAAAGAGCTGTGTTGTATAATAACGTGCGTTACGGAAAATTCTCTGATTCACGGAATGTGGGAAGAATTTAATGTTTCGCTTATTGAAAGCTAACTTGCCGATGTAACTTCCTTTTTATTTTTGGCTTTTTTTTCTTTCTCTATTCCCACTGCAATCGTATTGTGTCATACGCTGACATGGCCAATGACCGGAATAATTGCCTCCAATGACTTAGTTACGCGTACATGGGATTTCTATGCAGCCCGCTTGATATTGCACTCGTCAGCGATAGACCGACCATGCAAAACATCATTGTTCTCCGTAATCAAGAGCGCCGGCGTTGATTATAGTACCGCGTAACACCGTAGAGGGTATTTGCCCGATTGCTACTTTCTTCCTACACGGTAACGTAAGAATATGCAAAAATATATTTTCAAAAGTGTGTTCGACGTATCGGAATTTTTTGCAATCGTATGGCATACATTTTTAATCATATAGGTTATGATTATTTCGTAAAAAAAAAAAAAAGTTTGCCAAATGTAAATCAATTAAATATTATAGAAAGTTGTTGATTCGTTTGTATACCTGTTTCACACCCCAGGTTGAGGGAAGAGGCGATTATTCTAACTGCCGAATTTGCCGGTATTAGTAAAAACTTTCGATAGAAGTTTGTCCCGATATTCGATCAAATGTTCATCATCTATCTTGAGTTCGAACTCCTGAGATGGAAGATCTGACCTCATAACGAAATCAAGTTTCAACTCAGGATAGATCTTAAGAACGCAATGAAGTTCGGACTCAACTTTGGTCTTGAGTTCGAGCTCGACAGCGGTCTTAAGTTAAAGCTAACTAAAAATGAAAACTTCGGGTTTCTATATTTCATAGTCCATAGCCAGAGCGCCGACCCGAGCCACAACACCGTGCTAATTATTTCATTTTTTACGGCAATATTGAATCTAATTACATTTCGGCACTGCTTTCAGCTGAAAAATGCTCGCAATACGTAATTAATCATTTAATCGGCCACTCATAAATTTCACCCGCTCGCATCTCGTCGAAGCACACACATATGTACGTTTCTAACCACAATGCTGACTGTCTTGCACAACTGTATACGGTACTGTCTACTTCTCGTGTTATTTCGATGATCGAACGACGATATACGCAGCGTGTGGAATTGCGCCATGATTTTTTTACGTAACGCGACTAATAAAATGTAAGCTTAAAGCGAATTAAAAAAAAATACGTAACGTACTATCGCCTGCGTCTTCATCGCCGTTATAACGAGACACGCTCGGGGGAGAAATTTACGACCGAAATCGAGTTTCACGAACGGGTGTAGACCGTTTGTGCTATATACTGTATCTTATGGCTACCACGGTTTGTACTCACCGGTGTATACAACTGATACACGATGGACTTTCGTGTGATTCAACTGGGATTTCACAGTTTCTATCGCATGTGTATTGCGGTTCGAATTCTCGGACAGGAAATTCTTTGCAGTCGCTGTTTTGGCGGTAAAAAAAACCATATCCCCTGAAAGTTTAACCATTGAGTGCCAAAATTATATTATTTCCTACGCCCATGAAAAACATGTCTTCAAGCATGGTGTTTATAATTTTTATTGATTTTTTTATACCGCCAATTCATTATATTACCGTGAATTGCACTATTGAGACAGAGTTGCTCGCAGGGTCGATAGTAATAGAAAAGATACGTAGGTGGACCTTGGGAAAATGCTGTTTAACGTGAGACCTCTCAGGTCAGTAAACAGCACGGAGATAATGGATCGTGCTCATAATTCCAAGCGCGTGCCTTCTCGTCAAAGAACAGTCCAATGTTTCGCCCGGAGCGAACGGGGAACCCGTTCCGCGGCAATTTCCTCGCAACAGCTCTCGCTCTCTATTGCTATTAATTATAATTATTAAGGATAATATGCACCCCTCTCGACAACCGCCAGCTTCGTCTATTAACATTGTTCTCGGACGCCCATCGCGCCATGCGGAACATTTTTTATTTTTTTATTTTTCTTTGTACCAAGATCGTAGGGATCGTGATTGATCGAGGCGTCGTACAATGTGCACAGGTAGTCATTGAATATGACTAATACTCGAGTGATGATTGAGATAATCGAGTGGACACGGACGATTGTTTCAATGAATATTTCGCGTAGGCTGATGAGAAAATTTCTGAACAGCAAATCACGCCGTTTGAATGTATTTAGCACTCATAAAATAATTACAGTTTAATCAGAGATTCCGGCAAGGACGTTAAAATATAAATACATCGGTGATGCAGCCGAAATATTGGTAATCTAAACAAAAATGTTTAAAAGATTTCACAAGAATATTTTTGAGGCCTTGAATTATTTTATTAGATCCACTAAATGGTTACTTTATCGTCCTTGCCAGAATCGGTTCAGCCGTACTTTTTTTTCACTGCTAACTTTCAATGGGATTACCCTCCAAGGATTTCTTCAAAAAATTGCAATGTTCATCGCTATTTGTTCAGTTCAAAATCCGTCGTTAGAGCAATAGAGAGAGATGCTCCGAGCAAAGCGTCCTGAGGCAAATGCGAAGCATCGACGAGCGAGCGATATTTCTTGTTGCAACGATATGCAACCTATTCGATATCCTCCGTGGATCAGAGAATCAGTGTGCTGAGAGAATTTCCCACTGCAATCGCGTTGGAGGCGACTCTGAGTGTCTCGCCGCCGCGAGCTGATCCTAAATGCACCACGGTCGATTCTTGCGAAATTTAACAGCGAGTGCACTCGGCTGATGGTCGTTATAGCTAATTGATTGCGGTTAACAAACGTTAATCCATTCACGTATTTATACGTGTGCTATCTCCCGCAACGTTTCAATCGTGACGTATGTGGGTCTTACTTTTTTCACACCGCGTTATTTCACGTACACAAATGATTGTGCTCGAGTTGAAAGGCTACCGAGGAGATCAATGAAGCTCGATAGTTAAATAGCCCGCAGGTACACCAACAGGCGCTGATCGTGAGTTTAATAAGGTTCACCGGATAAAAATGTAGCGGTAACGATTTCGAATGACATCGAAATTTATTTTGGCTTACGCAAGCAGACGATGTAAAAAGAAATTCATATGAAACTTAATGTTCTGCTACTGAAAGTATTTATGCATAAATTGGTACCATAAATTATTTCAATTTCAATGTGCAACTCCATTAATTTTTCATCGCAATTGTACATCTACTTTAATGCACTAGTTCATGTATGAAAGCCTCCAGTCCAGTGCCTTGAATCTTTCATGTTTTTAACATTAATATAGCAATAAAAATCGGCAGAGAGTTCCGACGGTCCATGTAAACGTTATTGGGAACCTGAATACGAAAAATTAGTCAATAATAGTTTGACTATGTCATCAAGTTCTGCTTTTAACAGTGACGCGTCAATAAAGAAAAATTAACTTTTTTTTTTCTTGTGTTCTAGATCGCACTAGTCGCAGTGATCCTGGCCATCATGGCATGCGCAGTCAGCGCTCAGGACTACAGTCAATTGTTTGCAGGATTCGGGCCGTATCTTCAGCAGAGTTCGGGTCTTCGTGATGCGAGATCCAATACAGGTGAGGACATATTGAATTAAAAAAATACAATGCCGCGTGCAACGATGGTGACTGGAGCTATTAATCAGAGACCATCGAGAAGAACTTCGAGCTTTGCGTGTAAATTTCTATGGATTTATCATTTGCATAATATAAAAGCGGCGATACGTGAGGATTTATTGGAGCAGTCATTCATGCAGCAAGTATCTACTCAAATGATCACGCATCGATAAAAAACTGCTACTCGTTCTCATCCTACGTGATTTCTTTACTTCCCCTTTCGATAAAAACTGCATTTATATAATGAACCGGTAGGCGTTGGAGTTATCTCTTTGCGGCCAACCTTTATGCTTCGATGAATGGAATCCCGTACCGCGACCCATTACGCCGTGATCCAATTCGCCGACTGTCCTCAAGGCCATCGGCAATGAACGACTTTTATAGATTGTCAGTCGTTATTTCGCCGTTATTACGCGAAATGCGCGAGAATAAATTATTTTTCTAATTGAATTAAATTTCATCGAATAAGAATGTATCTGACATAACGATAAGTTATATAAGTCTATCAGTCTATTGATAAGATCGGTAGCAGTTCTCCCCTTGCATCAGTAAGTCGATGGTAATGGGTTAAGTAGGAAATCTAAGAAATTATAATTTCTGCAAGTCTCATGATTCTTGTTATCACAATGTAGGAAGAGTTTAATCGGGTCGTATATCATTTTGGATTATAAAAATTCGCAATGTTGAGAGTTATCGATTAATTTTGATCAATGAGAAAAAAATGTTACCTGTCGGACGGCTCATCCAATTTTCTATTTCTGCTCTCCTGTTGCAGGTCCGGTTCTTTTTCCTCCTGGACCACCACCAAACAACGCCGATACCAGCGGCGTTATAGTAGGAGCGAGCGGTTTTGGCTTTGTACCACCCAACGCAGGTAAACCACTGGGCGGTTAAATGGTCATTCGAGTCGCAAAATCGAATAACGAATGGTGCGAACGATCGCAGGCATCGAAAATTCGCTTTTTCACATCAATCTTCGCACCGTGTACATAGAAAGAAAAAAACATACAAGTAGTAAATAGAAACAAAAAGTCGATTTAGTATTATTATCGATCGATATTTATGCGACGGTCGACAGAGTCACAGTCGAATCGTCATTATCATCATCCTCACTTGTTACCATCTCACAATATATAATATACAATTAATCACAAGCCGATTGAGAAACACACCAATCACCAATAAACTATTTATGTCTCACCCACGTACTTAACAAACTGGCTTACCTGGAGCATTCAATTAATAAATGCAACGACAAACCACCAAAAAATCCAGCTGTCAATACGGAGTAAAGGACACAAGGTATACAGAAAAATTAACAATAATTGCGACGTACATGTAAACAAAATTGCACAACATCAAGAAATACATTGCGAACTTCGGGCAAAATTCATTGCCGTCTCAACTGGGTAGAATCTTGTAAATATAATATCGTAACATAGTATTTAAAAAAAAAAAGAAAAAAATTACCCCGCAACCATTAACGATATTTCCTTTCCAAGGTAAAAATATAAAATAAAAGGTAGTACTTCGTGGAACCCCGCACTCTCTCTCCGAGTGGGACGCGAAGGATCTTCCGGGTTGTGGCAAACACAACGGATGATCGCCGATCATTGCGCGCGCTTGCAAGAGTAACACAGAAAATTGCACCCTGCACAGTTGCGGCTACTAAAGTGCAGGTGCAACCTTGAGGATTAACAAGACCATTGCAGCGCTAAAGTCCGCGACATAATTGTTCACGGAGCGGAAGAAAGAATAGCTTTTTAATGCTCTTCGGCACACCGAAATAATTTACCGGTTGACGCCAAGTTACTAATAATGACCGTACGTGCGCGATTGCTTAGATGTACGAACAGAGAGATGTATAAATTATTCTCCTTCGAGAGCCGCTGATTACTTTTCGGAGATCATTAACAGTATGTGTACCGATCCGTTTGGCTGCAGTGGTTGAAGCTTCCTGTCCTGAACGCCACGAGCGCGAAGTCGAACGGGAGAAATTCTTGGCCCGAAGAGATTGAAGCCGCGATAAAGAAACGTTCGAAACTTCGGATATCGCGATGTGATCATTGTTGGAGTTAACTTCCTGTTCCTATCGGGAGTACTTTCACGGCACAGACGATGGGATGAGACTGTAGCGATGCGTTTCTCAATTTCCGACTGCCGCGGTGCCGGCAACGAGATTGACACTGATCTTATCTGTCCGAAGGAGAGAGTGCGAGACACGAACAGATGTCGTCCGAAATCGATGGATAAAGTCAAACTATCAGTGATCGAACACAGAAGGGATCAGTTCCAGTCTCCGGCCTGAAAAATCGTACCTTCCTGTTGCACGCACCCTTTGATTGGCCATTAAGACGTTTCCGGAAGCTGGAATGTTTACCGAACTGATCGATTTTACCCTTCTCAGTCTTTCCGTGCTTTATGCGTATCGATCTCACGGGTCCGAACCGTAGGGCGAAATGATACACCCATCAAAATGGACCATTTGGATAAGATAAAAAAAAAGTAAAAAAAAAAAACCTATGGAAGCAGTCGTAGTCCCAATCTCTCTTGCAGCCAATCCTTTTCCGGCCACTGGGACGTATTCGGTCACCGGAACGTTTAAATTACCGATCCATTCTGTCACGCTTCGTCTGTCGGCACCGATCTTGTCGATCCGAAGGGAAGATTCGGTCGGCATGGAACCACCTTATAAACGGATTAT
Source organism: Listrodromus nycthemerus (assembly GCA_963978505.1). NCBI lineage: Eukaryota > Metazoa > Arthropoda > Insecta > Hymenoptera > Ichneumonidae > Listrodromus > Listrodromus nycthemerus. The sequence continues at coordinate 23,524,935 of OZ021679.1, read as the reverse complement.
TTTTATATAGCTCTTGCGAGACTCGAAAAGGTCTCGAGTCAAGTAAATTGACAAGAGATAAGTACTAGAGGCCAGATACTTAAAGAAGCAATCCCAGTCCGTCAACATCCACGAAAAATATTTTGGTCCCTCTTGTACGCTGTCTTTGGCCCCTGAAACATTTACATTACCGATCCATTTTGTCCCACTGCGTTTTTCCACACTGTTTGCGGAACACAAAATACACCATACAGCCTCATCTATACAGTCATACCTCCCTCGATTCGGCACGGAGTGAGCGAAAGTGAATTGCCTCGGTCCACGCTGAAGCCTCCGGGCATCTCAAACCCGTTTACCCGTAACCTTCCTCATTCGTATAAAGATACATACAATATTAGACATTTCTTATACATGAAATCAACAAACTATACGTAACAGGTTATGCCAGGTCCTGAGACACGCCAGAGAAATACATATATAATAATCGCAAGGTCAAGAGAGGATGAGAGGATCCCGACGACTCTTAACCTTCGGTGCCGATCGCCGCCCCCGGGCTACATCGCCGTTTAAACATTCCTCCACCGAGCTGCGGGATCAACGATCTCTGAACTCGCTTCGTGGTCAAGTTCGCCGCTCCGATACACCGCGCTACACTCATTACACACGTTAGTCGCTACATATGTGCAGAGCACTCGTAACTTCCTCTCTGGCAAGCGACTATTCGACCGACAATCGTACCAGACAATTGCTTACCGGCTCGTTCGTAACTTCACGCAGTTTGAGACTTTATGCTCCGAGGGTAGAGCGGAGATGCAACATTTTTCAATAAATGTCCTAAATTCTTACCTAGTGACTGCTTATATCCTAGCTAAAAACTCAATCGACAAGAAAGAAAAAAGGTAGCCTGGAGATGGCAAAAAAATCCTTTAAATGAAATGACAGCGTGACCTTAAGAATTTTTCGGTCGATGTTTTACATTCGAAATGGAAAGTCAGAAATGTCAGAATGTCAGAACAATACATTGTAATATGTATATTTGAAACACTAAATAAAAAAAATTTGCTAAGGCCGTAAATCGTGGACCGGCGACAGCGACCTTGAGGGGTTGATTAACTTTAGAAGTATAAACAGTATCGCTATAGACTTTTAACTCGTCGTCGGGAGATTACCGTATCTCTCGGTATGATAGTAAGAAAATTTAAATAATAAACGAAAAATTTAATAATAAAAACGAAGGTTCAAATATTGGACCACCGATAGCGACCTTGAGAGCTTAATTGTCTTTAGAAGTATAAATAGCCACCGATCGTCGATCGAATCGAAACGATTCAAGGCGAACCTCTCGTTACGTTTATTTCGTTTTTTTCTTCCCTCAATTCACATCCTGTCCACAGGCGGGCAATTGATATCGTGCGCGAAATGGTATAGTCATATAAACTTCGATCCCGACCTCGAGCATATGTCACATACGAGTTCGTATTTCGCTTGCTGTTTCAGGCTTCCTCGCGTATTTCTACTAGAGCGTAGGATCGAAGAAGGTGGCACCGGACCGGCAGAAACAGCGATGCGGAGGTGGACCGGAAGTCGGAGCGTGGAGGTCACCGGCGTCAGGTCGATGCGCAGTCGGACGGATGGCCTCGGGATTCGAGGGTCGCGTCCGGTTCGAGGCCTGCCTTTCGCCAAAAGAGTCGCGGAAACGTCCAACTCCATTCTCGATAAAGTGGACCACCTTCGAGACTCGCGCAAACCTCGGAGACCTTGCCATGAAAAAAGGGAGAGAACCGCCTGCTTGGAAACCGAACGACTCGAGGCTGCGATCTTTACCAGCTACGTGTCGATCACGCGCCGCTAATTCCTATGTGGATATACCGTGATCACTTCGAATTCCTCCGTCCGAATCCCACTGCAATCATTTCGCGGGTCATATTCAATCGCTATTATCCGGTTGCAAGCATGCATACGCGCGTATATTTATGTATATACGAAATCATTTTATCGACCGCGAGCGAGCAAAAAAAAAAATTCAATGAGCCGGCGATCGTAAAAGAACCTTGCAAACGGGAACGAGACTTTACCGAGAGAAACGCCCGTTAGCGTTGTAGACACGATATGCTAATACTGTAAAATGAAATCCTCTATTTTATTTTTCACGCGAAAATTCGGAATTTCATTTTTTACAAAGGAAGGAAATATTTCGAAAATATTACTAAATCTGTTGCGCATCAGACGAACACGTGGACTTGCAGAGATTTATTTTTTTTTTCTTGTCTGAGGATGTGTATTTTTTTATCTGTGTGTACTAAATTTCATAAATTTCGAAACTCGCGCGTGTCGTCGTGACGTAACGCATAAATGCGTACCTGCACGTAACAGTGTTTAACCCGGTTACCTGCGCTGCCAGCGTGAGATAACATCGTGAATGACCCGCAGGTCTCTCACGCGCGCATGCCTCTTCGAAGATAATAGCCCGATTATAGTGCGTGCGTATCACGCTCGCACGAAAATTATTTATTTTTCTAACGATAACGATGCGTAAGTACCTGGAAGGGAGGATAAATCTAAGTAGCGAGTAACACCGATGGCGATCGGACGGCACTAAAGATGCATCATCCTACCGTCTGTAAAATCGAATTTGCATATAAGTAAAATAATAGAACTGCTAATAGTCTCTGAATTTAGTTGCCTGTACGTGTGCACAAAAAAAAATGAAGAAGCTGAAATATTGTTAGAAACGTTAGAAACCTGTAGAATAGTTTGTAGCCTTATTAATTATGTACAATCAGGCGAGCGTCGCGTTTGCGTAAAAGTGTGGTGCCGAGATCGAAAAATATTGAAAACAGCTACATAACTCATAACACAAATTTTCATTTTTATTGTTGACTAATTATTATGTATAAAATGTCTCGTTCAGTTGAAAATATATATTTCGAGAAAAAAAATTGTTCCACGTGTGTAAAAAAAAAAGTTGCAACTAGTTTTATCACTCGGAAGCGACAGAACCATTGACGGTGCGGGCTGACTAAAGAAACTTTCGTTGCGATTATGCAGCTCGAGCGTTTCCGAGCTCTATGGATGTACGGCGAGCGAAGCGAAAATAGGTGCGAAAGTTTTCTATGGCCATCGGTCTGTGTGCGCTCGGAATAATATTCAAACGCACTTCCTGCGCCGCGCGCGCAGCTGGAGACTCGCTCTCACCGCCTTTTACCCGTCAGGTCCGGAAAGACCGACTCGTCAGAACGTCCGGTTCATCGACATTTTTCCGTTGTTTCCGCAATTTGTCTCCGAGAAAATACATAAATGTTCATGGTCCGAAAAAGGTGAAAAAACATTGTTTTTAGAGGCGAAGTTCCAGAGTAAAAGCAATCTACCACCCTTATAAAAAATAAACCCCATGTACGATACTGTTTATCCAGCATTTTTCATATCAAACTACCTAGATTTGGTTTTCATTGAAATTTCCTAAGTACTAAATATAGAGTTATAAATCAACATTAAACCTCCATTGAAGATGGAAAACTTCATGTGAAAATTTATATGTATGTATAAATATAAAATTTTCGGTTGTGACCGATTTTGGAAACACCAAACTGAAGAACTTAACACAGAACTTTTGATATTTTTAAACAAGTACTGCAATTGCAATAATGGTAGTCGATTGAGTGTTGAAAAGTTTAGAGGGATCGCTCAAAACCTGCCTGAGTATATTTCATATTGTCGACAGAAACTAAAGCAAGACAATAATTACTTCCATCAAATATTGTGATGCCGAATGATAAAGAAAACTGTGTAACCGGCCGAATTGCCCAGAAATTATTCGGAAATGTTTTTACAGATGTAATCATATTATGTCTACATCTGGTAGAAACTGTGCAAACGGTATCACCATTCGTTTGTAATGTTGAAAGTTATAACGACTGACGATACCACCCCGACTTACCCTATACAAAACTTTTCGGAGACCCAGACTTAATTATCATTCCCTTTCGTTTCCCCCCAAAGTGAGTAGAAACTTACCGAATTGCGCATTGCAAAATCGTTGGATCGAGAAGTGGAGTGTGCGTGGCATGAGACGTGTCCGCCAATCCAACAATAGAGATGTTAACTTGTAAAATAACCGTGACGCGATATTGAATCGGACAGACGTGAGTTGCAGACTGCTCGGTGGTAAAACCACGAGTACGAGAGTGATGTCCATCCCGTGAATACGGACAAGTAAGGAGAATGACCATCGGGTCTCGCGTAGCTGAATGCCGGAAACTGCATATGCGAGAAAATTCCGTGAAGTAAATGAGAAGCAATATCGTATAAATCACGCGGCCGCTCCGATGGCTGAATAACTACGAGTACTTTTAGTTTGCGGGCGCAACGTACCGGAGAATGCGCATAGTCATTAATTTATCTTGACAGAGGAGAGGAGAATAGTAGAGTCGCGTTACGATCGTAATCAATCGGTTGTTGCTCTTCGACAGATATCTCCACTTGAAATTTATTGTTCAATTAATTAAATGAGAAAGCTTTCTCTAACTTAAAAATACCGACAAAAGGACTAACGCACAAACCCGCAAAATTTTACGTGCTCAAAATAATTACTTTTCTGTTAGCTGAAATCATTTTCTTTCAATTAAAATCAGGTGGAAGATAACAACCGGGACGTTTGAGGCTTATAAAGGAAGATAAGAAAATTTTTTGGAACCGCGAACCTATCGGGAAGCGAACAATAGGGTGTCTGTTGTAATTCTAACACCAGCCTCATTATGTCGGCTTCATCGCAGCGATTCTAACAGCAGTAATATAAATCACCAATTTCCTTGCAATGCACACGCTGCAATAATAACACAAGGTATGAAATCTACAGCTTCAAAACTACACCTCGCTGTCGCACGTTCAATCCTCGCTAATGTTTCAGTATCGCCTAACGAATCGAGCATACTAAGAAATTCATTGCACAATAATTTGGACGTCATTTTTTTTCAATTTTTAACAGCAGGATTTTCAAGAATGGAATGTATCGAGTGACCCGCGTTACCCCTGAGTCCCCTTCCAGCTCACGAAATCATGAGTATATTTGTGTTTCGAAGTTTCATCAAAAAAAAAATAGATAGCGAGCACCTTCTGAAGGGAAATCGATAACACATATTACTGTCCACGCCATGCTCCCTGGATTTTTATTCCTTCAATTTATATGTATTTTATTATTTTATGATGGTCAAGGGTGTAACCGAACTGTAGTGTCGGCACGAACGTTGGGAATAACGATGGTTCTGAATATCTCATAATCTCCGGTGTCCATTGAATAAAGTACGAGCTAGATGAATATGGATAATTAGGTATATAGGTAGTTCTCGTGATGCCTAGTGTAATATTTTTTTTTGGTCTTGACCCCCTTTCATCCTTTGCGTTCGACGTGCTGTACCTCCTCAACGAGAAAATTTCTTGCGCTTGTAATTACGCGCACGTGAGTCACGGTATGCGTGTTTTTGTTGCGAGCACAAACATACGAGTTCCAAGCTCGCCAAGCCTAGTGCGTGAACATTTTCATACGTGTTTTTAGCCATTAAGTGAAGCACTTAGTGAAGGCTAGGAATGAAAAACCATGTGTTTCACATTCAACATTATTCAGCTTTGCACCTGTGTTTATTATAGGCAGACATAACTAAAATTGAATCCATTTTTTAATATCAACACCGTCGATCAGGATTTTATTTCCAGAAATTCCATTCTGTGTACTGTCATTTTGGCGAACGGTTCACATTGCATAGAGAATGGATTTCGAGAAAAATATCATTCCATATGCTATAATTTCGATATTACGGTTTGCGTAGCATGCAGATTACGAAATTCCACTTCATATGCTATGATTCGAAAATGGTAGCGAATGGAATGGAATACCAAATAATTAATTCGATATCGAATTAAAATCACCAAATAAATAAAACACACGAAACTAATACGTTACAAGTAAAAGCGCAAGGGATTATTACCTCAGTTTTTTCGGTGGAATTACCATCGACCACGGAAGATATCTGTAGAAAATTTCTGTAGAACAATTTTACTACACAATCACACTTAATATTATTCGGCTCGTTCCGATTTGACGTTCGCATCCACTGCTGTCCGTTGTTTGTTTCTTTTCCTTCATGGCTATCGCCCTCTATCAACAGTGAGTGGCACAAATTAAGCTTTAAATATTTTGTGATGAGGAACCGACTGGTGGTAAGATGTGCACTCGCTCGCACGGTGTAGATTCTTCGCATCCAGATGTCGCAAAGTGCTTTTCTTCAGTCTTCATTGAACATATTGCCGGACACTTGCATGTAAACCTTTATAAATGTCATCTCAATGATCACCTTAGTAGACCGCGTTATCCGTGAAAGATGCAACTGATCCGGTGTAGTGTGCGTAGTGTTTGGTATCTTTAGGTTAGAATAGTTGTTTTGATATTTACGAAAAAAATATATATATATGTATCATAACCTAATATCAGTTTGTCATGTGATCAGGCTTGGGATTTTTATCGAAAAAAATCTTTAAACAGAATCGTGAGAATAAGAAAAAATAATAATCGCGATTCAGTGCACGGTTGGTGTCGCGCGCGTAAACACAACCTAAGTAATCGTCACAATTAAATACTCTCGTTTTCGACGTTATTGTATTGCAGTATTTCTGTTTTTATTTTCTTTCTTTTCTTTCGGTCGCGTATTTAACGTGCGGCGCGATATTCGTTAGTAAAATTATCATCGAAAAATTGACGCGAATTCTTAGTGTATATAAATACATCGTTAACCGTGTGAAAAATCAACAACGTGCGGCTCTCTTCGAAATGGCGAGTGGCGAGACAGGCATAACCCATTCGTCCGGCGAGTCGAGGGACTGGAGAAAAGATTTAATTTCACAACTTCGTGACAGGAATAGAACGCAAACGAACTGCTTCGGGGATCTCATAAGTTTGCGTGAGTTTACATTTGTTCTCACCTCGATGAGTTAATTCATTTTTTTTATAGGATAAAAGTCTATGAGGAACGATATTTTTTTAATCGAAATTTTGAGTTTACATGGGTTCTGACACATGCACATTGATCCATTTTTCTAATTGATTTCATCAAGTTTGTATTTTGTTCGATCCATTGCCGAAATCTCATCTTTGAAAAATATTTGGTTTTGTAAAAATTGATTTTAAACATCAAAGACATTTCTAAACAATTTGATTTCTCATGAAATTCTTCCATTTGTCAGTCTAACCAGTAAGGCATACAATTTGATTTTTCTTGTTGTGGCAAGGTCTTTCTGCCATGGAGAGATTGTTCGCTCATTTGCAATGCGTGAACCTAGAAATATCATGATTAGTATTTTAATATTATCTCAAATTCACGAAAAAGTTTATAGTTTTTTTTTCTTTTTTTACAATCTTTTACTTTTTTCAGACAATCGATTGTTCGATCAAGCCAACACGTTGAGAGGCGAAAACTTGCAGTTATCGGTGGCCAATGAAAAGTTGAGATACGACATGACCCAGGGTGGTAACGTTGGAGGGTCAGGCTCCAATGCGGCGCTGGAAGCGAGATTACTCGTTCAGGCTGAGGAACTGACAACGCTGCACAGAAGAAGGGGAGAATATGCCCAACAGATCGTAGATGTTAACAACAAGTTGCAAGAGACTATGAAAGAGCTGCAAAACAAGGAAGTCAGGTACGCTGTAGAAGCAAAAGACCAAAGCTGCTGCTACCTGCACATCCTCCTTTAAGCTTAACATCGTCATTCTTGCTTGCTAATATACTCACACATTTTTTTGTGAAACGGGATGAGCTCGAAAAAAAATAGAATAAGAAGACAAAAATTAATTTTAATATTTTAATGCTTGTAATTATTGATTTAAAGTACGCTCTTCAGTCGGTTTAATTTTTTCTTGTTACTCAATAGCAAATTTCAATCGTTATTAATAAAGTAATATTTACCCTAAGAATATCGTTTTAATGACAGTACACAGAACCATCAAATTCAATTCCTGACATTCACATTCCTATATCACCTCACGAATGTGGCCTGTAGCGGTTACAGGGATTTGTTTTTATTTACATAATTATGAATACGGGACAGCGTTTAGTATTCAAATCGTCATTGTTTAATTTTTTTGAATGTGCGGTGGTATCGAGTTTGGCAGAAGATAAAGAACTTCGTGTTTATTGTGTAGTGCAATTATAGTTATGAACGTGTTTATTATTTTCAAGGTGAAGCGTTATTTTTCGTGGTATTTCTTAGCGAAGATAACGCGATCTATGACTTTTTTCTTTTTTCAATATCTCGGCGCATCGGTCAACGATCGCCCTTTAGGAATGTGGCGATTGCTTGAAAATTGAATTTGACTTTGGACCATCATTGACATCGCGAATTCACGTTTCGACCACTCAAGTTTTAAATCGCTCGGCGACCGATATAGACAACTTAATGAATGATAATAAAAATGATAAAATGTTGTACACAGTCTTGCAGAGAGTTTAGACCTGAACGCCCGATTGCGCTCCGATCTGACCAGGTACGTGAGCAAGGAGCAAGAACTCGAGGGCGTTAATCAAATGCTCAGAGATGAATATCAAGCTCTGCAACTTGCATTCGCTGCACTGGAAGAGAAACTTAGAAAGGCTCAGGTATGCGGGTCAATTTAACTGACTTAACGTCCGCGCAGATTATAAAATTTTCATGTATGTCGGATGTTCCAGCCAGTGACGTGTGTAATATTCATCTAGAGAGAGAAATTACGAAAATTATTTTCTTGCAATTGATGGAAAAAAAAGTTCAATGGAAACAAATGCATCTGTGCGATACCTTGAAAAATGTCATGTTCGCAAAGCCCCCAGGGAGCAAAGTTCTTGGGTGGGACATCCATGCAGACTATGAAATTTTTGTCTGGTCGGAAAATTATTCGTCATTACTGTACAGTTAATGGATTCACACAAATTTTGTAGGAGGAAAATCGTCAATTGGTGGAACGATTAATAAAGTACAAAGCAAAAGACGCTGATAAGATGAACGAAGAAAACGACAATTTCTTGAAGTAAGTATAGAGCTATATGCATTCCTAATTTCATGCGCTTTAACGAAAGAATATTATTTTTCATGGGTACTTAGAAATCTTTGTATCAAGTAATCTCTGTTTTTTTGAAAAACGATTGATGGAGGATGAATCGATGAAGTGATAATTTTGTCCTGTTCATCAGAACAATTTAAATCTTGATTATCTTTGTAGTGTAAGCTGTTCCGACTCTATTACAGATAGAAACGCCATTTTTCCGATTTCCTTGAATCCTTGCATGGTCTAGGCAGTTCAACTTCAGAAGCTCACGCTAGCGATATTTTTGAATAAATTATGTCGTTCGAGGCATGTATATACATAATTATGCAACACCATACATCAGGATGAAATTATTACGCATTTGGTTGTCCGATGAAATTGTTTATTGATTTTATCGTGAATTGCTCAGTTTTGCGGAGCAAGGAATCCTGGGTATCGTAATCTTTTGAAGCACAGTAGTATTAGTATACGCGTTATAATACCGAATGTTCCGAAGGGTTAACTTTGCAACGTAAAGTTCTCCTTACCCAAAAGGGTATGTAAAATTCTATTCCTAGGCCTCATCCTGTGGCTAGTCGGTATCGAAGACAGTATAAGCTTTTTTTATAGACGCTGGCATGCTCGGTTTTCCTTTCTTGTTACCGTCTTTGGAAAAAGTCGATTGGGATTTTTATTACCGACTGTGGTATTTTATCTGGTCTTTCAAGATGTTGTATCTAGGCTGTACAATGCTACAGAGGAAGTTGCGCGTTAGAAATAATTCATATTCACAACGGAGGATAATCAAACCCTTTTTAAGCTTTTTCTTGCTTTTAATATTTGATGTTTTTATTCTTATTTTTAATATACATATATGTTGTGAAGTACTCATTAGAGTAACAGTAACCCGAAAATTGTACATACAATTAGTCTTTACTTAAATGTACTACTAATACTTCATACATCTGTCTACTTGTTTCCGGAGTATCCTTCCTACCTAAGTAACCATTATGTTTGCCAATGGTTGCTCTGCTCGTAATGTTGGTTTCTTTTTGTCTTTAACTTTAGTATCTCCGCCGAGATTCAGCATTTTTTATAGGGTGTCATATACACCAAATTTATACGTACGATTGGCCTCCAATTTGGGAATAAATGAAGTTTGTGATTTTTTAAATCCCATTGCAGTGATGGGGTTTACTTGATTAATTTAAAACTGATAGATCGAGCGATAACAATGATCATAGTGCCAGTCGCCAGTATTATATAGTTTCATGTTTAAAATTACACTATAAAAATATCTGAAAATGAATGAACGCTAAAGAATTTTTCTCTCACACAAACTTTTCTGAAATTGTAAACATCCGGGCGATGTAAATTTAAAGTAAAATTTTTATTTTTCTGAACATTCTTATAAATTTTAAGTAAAAGATTTTTAATTTTTATATTTTCAGTGAAGTTATTACATTGAGTGACGAGACAATTTTATCTTGGTAATCCGTATTTTCATAAGTACAGTTGATAATCGGATCAATACAAAATTTTCAATCTACGTGTAACTCGAAAAAATTCTACGCCACATTGGGTTTGTTCAAGATCTAAACCTTTCTAAAAAATACGAAACTGGATGTCGTGCGAAGACCGTACACATTCCAGGAAAAAGGAAATTGTGACTGAACGTAACTATTCATTCCGTGTGCGCTGTCGATTAGCTTTAGGCTGTAATGACTTTGATCGCCGAAGAGCATTTTTACAGTTTTCCTTACTGACTGGATACGGGTCGGGTAGGCAAGAGGGTGTTCGAGGTACCTAGTGTAGATAAATACGAATAGCAAATAAATAAAATCTTTTATGGTGCGTAACTGCCTTACCGAAAGATGGCGTTACATTTGTTCATGATAGTACAGTTACCAACTGAGGAAGGAGCAATTTATCGATGGTACGAGAGGAATTTTTATTTGGCAGAATATAATAAGTAATCACTCGAAAATTTACCACACGCGGGCAATCTGTTTTACCACAAGAACGATTAGACTTCACGTTGTAGCCTGATTATGACTACGAAAATTAATAGGCCGAATACCGACAATCTGTAAAATGGTTATAATTATCTGTCATACGAATATCGAATGGGACGACTATTGGGTAAGGGGTCCGGGAAAAAAGCAGCGAACTCTATCCGACCGAATACAAGTGACATTGGCGGTATGAAACACATTCATATTTCACCTCTCACCTAATGCAAAAAAAAAATGAAATAGCTGTGTTATCATTATCTGTTAGAACTAGTGAGCAACGAAGGCTATTACCGGCTTGCACACGTCATGAGATAGTTGAATGAAATTATTGTTCAGGTCTTGAGTCGATAATGTCAATTTCTACTCTTGGAGTTCAATTTGGATATCGTCTGAGGTGATTTTCTACACCGTACATGAATTGTAGAGTTTATAAACAATAAAAATAACTGTTCCACCTGAGAGGTAGTGGACATTCGACCACACGTGAGATCTGTGTTTCCTCATCTCTGCATTACATAATACTATCCGTGGTATTAGGAGCATTTCAAGGAGGCATACAACAACATACACATTTGCAAAAAAAAACAGCTTGTTCATGGATGTATACGAATATTCTCAAACTTTACAAAACGAGCAACATATATCTCCGGAATTAAAAATTAAATGTCGTTTCATCCGATATATGTCCATGAACTTGCAACACTAGTCACTTCACTCTGCTTGACATTTTCGTTTCAGCGAGAATATTACCAGCCCGACAGCCTTTTTGATGCATACCATATCAAAGTTTGGGTAAGTGATATATTCGAATGTGAAGGGGAAAAAAAAGTCGGAGAAAGAGAGAGATCAGGAGAGACAAAGAAAGAGAGAGAGAGAGTGTGAGAGGGAGAGAGAGAGAGAGAAATGTAAACAAACAAATAAACAACAACGTTACGAAAAACGTTGCGTTTACTGGTGAACGAGCTTTTGGGCTGGTAGCAATCGCACCTTTCTTTCTTCCTTCCGTTTTATAGATTCTTTTAGTCGTTTCTGTACGCTTTGCATTAATTTACCATACCCCGATTTCTCCTTACAGATTATTTCATCACCACATTTGTGTCTTAATGCATTAATCAAACAGTTTGTACAGGAATTTTAACATTTTTTTTGGATGTATAACTAGGATCGAGGCAGGATCTACAAAAATTTACAAGGTCGATGTTATCCCCGTCGGAATTTTTCGTCGGTATTATTCTGAACTTTTCTTAACTTATGCGCCCAAACGCAATTATTCCATCCAGGAATAATTTGTCGCTTGGATAAAATGGATTGTCATATGGTGGCACACCTGATCTACAAAACAGAGGGTATCGGATAAATGGAGTTTCTCGTCATCGATGAGAAAAAATGTGTTTGTTGTGTTTTCTATACTCACAATTCGACAATAACCAGATTTTTGGAAACTCGATTTAGATTTTTTTATCGTAAAAACATCGAACTTGTTTAGTTATTAAACGATTTTTCTGAAACCTTGCACTCCTCTTAGTTCATCGATACGACTGTTCTAGTTACAAAAATTCGTTTATCGAATAATCTTTCCCAAATTGTAGGGTGTGTGTAGCTGTCGAAGAAAATAAACAATTTTTGAAAGCTGTGACTTTAATCGAGATGCTTAGCCAAACGATCGTGTGTGCGTGTAAGAATAAAAATACCGCTTCTTATCAGAGATCATTAATAACAATTAACAGAATGTTGATGTAATTATCGATGAATTCAGAAAATATATATTACAGTAGCCGAATAAATTTACTGAATAAAATTTGTTTTTTATTGCAGAAAGAGGCAAGCCAAGGTGCAAAAGGACTTGGAAGATGCGGCGAGAGATACCCGAACGGTCAGTCCGGATCGAACGAGTTTGAAGGAAGGCATCGTTGGTCTGCCTACCTCAGTCCCGGCTAACGTCTGCGTCAAATTTGTACGTTGAACAACTACACATGAAAAAAAACAGCTTGTCTCATGAAAAAACTCGCCCACCAACGCGTCATCTGGCTTAATCTCTATGTCTATCGAATCTACAAATTTCATCCCATATTTTCGTACAAAAATTTACGCCGACTAGTCGATTCGACACAATAATCATTCAACAACTGCACGCTTCACTGACTTCGTCCGTAAATCAAACTTTTCCGTTTCTTAAATTTTCTCCTCATTCCAAATTCGCCCATTTAATTACGATACGACGGTTGGTAAATCAACGAGTAACCTGAATATTATTACGAACATGTGATTATTACAAAGTTCTTATGAACTTCGATTAGTTATTATAATGTGGCTCAGTTTTACTTTAAACGTTTACGTCGTTATGTCGCGTTAAATTGAATGTAAAGATAGTTTTATGCTTCGATAAAATGACAGAAGTGGTGCGATGAAGATCTAACGAAAAAGGGGCTAGGAAGAGGAAAAGAAAACAGAGAGAGAGAGAGAGAGAGAGAGAGAGAGAGAGAGAGAGAGAGAGAGAGAGAGAGGAGAGGGTGGGATGGCCATGCAATTATTGATAAATGGAGAAAATAAATGGTTTAAGCTATATACAAGAGCTCTTATACCATGGTTCCAAAAGTGTGGCAAATGTATTTTGAGGTAAAGTAGATCGATAGAGTAGAGTAGGCACAGATGCGTGAATAAAAAGTGCTAACAATTGTTGATAACTGTTGGCAATTTGCAAATTTATAGTCAACGATGAACTATAAACTAGGTACACGGATGATCCATCCACATTTAAACCTCGAACGAAAAGGCGTCACACAAGACTGAATTAACTCTTCACTGGTAACGTGAAATCGTGCCATGTGTATTTTGTACGGCGGCCGTCCCTCGTTACAATCACGTTGCCCGCCAGGGAATTAATACCAACATCCGTCGCGTTTATTCTCTCACGGGCACGGTATTGGCAAACGCTTCAAAACGAAATACCGAGCCTTGTAATTTTTTCTTCTGTTTAGTGACAAAAAGTAAGATAACTATCAAGTTGTGTAAGAAGATCGGTTCCAGTCAAAATGATAATATTTCAATTGTGAATAGCTGAGAATGCTCATTGACTTGGAGGAAAAATTCTCTGGAACTCATAAAAGTTATGACAATGTGATCAGGTGAAATTGCAAAGTTCAACTGGTAATTGTTTGAACATTGTAAATTCAAAAAATTACAAAAAACGCTTCAATGTCTGAACTCGAATGAATTACTTATTGTAAAGAAGCGGTTCATATATATATATATATATACGTATTATATGTTGTCACGCATGCATTTTGCGATACATCAATTTTCCGGAATATAACTGTAAGCTACATGTGTCTGATGTGAAACCTTGCAGAATGCGCATGACGGAGAGGTGAGCGCCGTTAAGTGGTCACCAGTCGACAGGATTCTCGCCACCGGCGGTGCCGACAGAAAGGTCAAGCTGTGGGACATATCGAAAGGTAATTAGCAAATTCCGATTAGCATTAAACATTTCTTTCTGGCTCGTTCCGGTTCGGGATGGCGATTTCCTTTTCACAACTGTAAGCGCTGCCCATAATACATATTCGATCAAAAATGAACATGAAAGAACTTTGACGACATATCGACACATACGCAAAACACTCACCGAGCATTTAAACTAAAAACAAACAAACAAACAAACAAAAATGTATATGAGAGAAAAAATAATACCACCAGTTTTGAAATTTTTGCATGAACACACTTTCTCAACATGCGGAAAGAGCATACGAATCGCGCGATGGGTCCCGTGGAATACTCGTTTTATAAACGCGTCGCGAACACGAGGATCGCGTGCAGCGAGCTAGGCGAGACCAGCCGAGCAAAGGGACTTTGATGCTCTTGTTATATTATTCAGATTCGCGCTTGGGGTAAGAGACAGTAACAGCGTGAATTATAGCGCCGGTACGCAACTTCCAATGTTGTCGTTCTCTCGTTACAAGGATTGGCGACAAGTATTTACCTCGCGGCAAACCGCGTACTGCCTCCTTCCGAGCTAACGGAGCGATCGTTCGTCGTTCTTTTCTACCTTCGTTTTTTTAGGTTTATTTATATTTTATCATTCTCTTTCTCCTTCCCTTGCGTTTGTCCACGTCTCATTTTATTTGAGAGCTCGGCGAGTTTATATCACCGTCTCATTAACAAAGTTGCTTCTCGAGTATTGCTTCAACAAAAAACAAAGATAAAGTGTAATGCACAATCGGTCGAGTGCACACGATTCAAGCGGTTGTTCGTCGAGACTGTTTATTTCTTCTTACATCGGAACAACCGAGGAACGGCCACGCGGTACGGAGAATCGTTCGCGCGTACAGTTCGCCGCCAATCTTATGCAGATCCGAACAGCACCCTCAGTCACAGCGTCCCGCAGAGGTGTAGAGTGTTTTTCCTACTACTGGCTGTGCATTCCCTCTGTGTACTATTAACTCCGATATTGAGAAGCTTTGACCTATCAATTTGCAATTAAATGCATTGAAAAATATTTTCAGTAGGAAAGGTAGTGAGTACGGAAAGTAGTAAGGCACAGCGCCACCAATGGCGGAAGGTCTTCAATTTTCCAAGAGATCTCACCGTAAAATCTCAGAAACATTAATAGAAAGTCGGCGGGGCCGTAGTTTCCTATTACTACGTCCTATGATAATATTTGTCAAATTATATTGTCACATTTACCAGATCCTTTTCTCAGTTCATGCGCAATTAGCTACGGACGAGATAACTGTACGAAAAAGTATACACCGAGATAAGTGTGCATTAAAATATTTGGAGCACCTCTTATCGCGTTTGTGTTACAAATAGATATATTATTTATTTATTAAAATGGCAAAAAAGTTCTATGAATCGGTACTTTGATTAGTTTTATGAAGATGCGGTTTATTTTGAAGTTGCATAGAAACATGTACAACCATGAGGCACGACAGATATCGGCTGGTAACGCACTTAAAGCAATGCGAAGTAAATGTCAAGAAAACGAACTTCTTTTCCTACCTGAGTTTTCGTCCAAGTAATTTTAATCACTTAAAAGGGAAGTTTCTGACGAGCAATTAAAAAGCTGTCCGCATTTATTTCGCAAATTATTTTTAACGAAGCTGTTGCACATCAAGGTAAAGTAAAAATAAAACACACACCGTTAGGTTGGCTACTTTCAAAGGATTTCTAATTGATTCAGTAAAAAACTTGAGCAATTTGTAGGGGAGGCACCTCACTTTTATAAGTACTTTTTCCTTTCAGAAGTAAAAAAAAAAGGAAAAGAAAAAAAAAGTGAGCAAGAGCGAGGCGAGAAAAACTAACCTTGTAATGGTTTTTTGGTCATTTAGATGGATTTTAAATGTACAAAAAATTGCCTCTTTCCGAGTGTTTACTTCGATTCGATTTTTTTCTTCGTGCACCCACACTAATATAAATATATGTAGCACGTATTTAGCGTATAATGGACTGTGTCTATACACAGTCGTTATGGAGTCAATTTACAAAATATTACTCGTTGATAAGTATAAGTTTTTGGTTCATTGATAATTTTTATCAAAGTTTAGTCAAGAAATGAATTTTTAAAATCAGACAAAAAGATCTCGATTCACTGAACATTCTTTCATTTTCCATTAAATCACGAAGTCAATTGTAACTATTTTCGTATGAATGAAAAAAAAATGAAAAAAATGTCACGCATTAAACTTGGGATGTGGTACGGTTTTCGATAGGAAGACATTTTTTTATCATTTAACCTGGCCAGTTTGTCACGGCGGGCGCTCGACGTGGTCTCCTAATCAGACCAATGCGACGGAAACCCCGACAGTTATGTCGCGATACACGTAGAATCGTAACTCGATATCGCAGTTACCGGCGCGAGTCGTAGATGCGCTCGGTTTAATTCAAGAGCTTCTCGTCGGCGGGTATCGAACGAAGGCGGGGCATTCTCGTGAATCGTGATTGCGTTCCGTTCACTCGGTCGGATCTTTACCTATGTACGGTTCAAGCCAGGGCGAACCCCGGGTGTTTCTGTCGCTATACCACATGTATATACATACTGGTTGGGTCGCTGTCGCGTGGCCAGCACGTCCTCGCAATTAAGCCCGGTGGCGGCATAAATTTAATTAGGCACGGCCCGCCAGGACACCTGGGTCTCGTCGACGCTAATGCCTCTCGCGAACTCGAATCATTGCAGGTGCCTTCGAGAGCAAGGGGATGCTCGTGGGAAGCAACCAGAGTGTCATGTCGGTGGACTTCGACTCGACGGGAACCCTCATCCTCGGTGCGTCGAACGACTTTGCCAGCAGGGTGTGGTCGGTCGGTGACCTTCGTCTCAGGGTGAGTGAATTCAACCGATACTACTCTCGATACACATACGATCGCGTACAGACGCACACCTCCGTGTTGAATACATATGCGTATATATGTGTGTCCTGTACGCAACCCCTGTCGATGCTGATGTTCCGTGGCGATCGACTGAACCCACTTCCGGTGTAGATATTAGCGAAGTATCAATATTATCCGATGTTAACTTGTCGGATCGAACGGAGTTAGCCACGAGGGAGCGATGAATCACTTGCTTTTCAGCTTAATCAGAAACTTGTCAATCAACATCTGTTCGTTGATAACATGTGTGTTGATCCGGGATTATAGCTTAGTGGAGACTCGAAATTATTTTCTGCGCGTTTGAATTTGGGTAATCTTGACGGATCTAAGTTATGAGGTTTGATTCAAGCGATACGAACACACATCTGTTGAATATATATGTGCATGTTATATGTGTACTATCTCGGTAGCGATGTTCTGTTGTAACCCCCATCGACTGGACACGATTTCGGTGTCGAAGTTAGCAAAATATCAATATTATCCGACATGGACTTGCCGGATCAAGTTAGTCGATTGATTCTTGTCTACTCAAACCGGAGATTTCAGGTTGATAGTCTTTCGAACTTATTGCCAGTTCCTGAAAATATTTCTGAAAGTTTTTTACAGATGTTAATCATCGGCATTGCACAGTTCGGACACGCTATTGTACTTTTTTTTAAATCGAGGTTCATGAAGTATTGTAACATAATTAAATTACAGATTTCACCGGTTCTCGCTGGAGCGTTAAAATGTAATCGGTTCCATTTTATTACTCAGAGGCGTCTAGTAATTGTATTAGCATTGACGAGAATTCTCGCAGTCATTTCCATGAACGAATCCATTCACTGATATTTCGTTCATTAGCGGAGCTGAAACAATGCAATTACAGCTCGCTAGATTTAATTTTGAAGCGAATAAAGCAGGAAAAATACGGGACGCTACGTCGGCTTTTTTTTATCATACCAAAGACAAGTAAAGATATCGGTAAAAACAGAAACAGATCCACAATACGAAAAATCAGCAATAAAATAAATCGGTAATAGAACGAATCGGCAATTTAATTTTCCATTATTTTTGTACATTCCGAACGGAATTTGCGAATGGAATAATTATACTTAATTTTAAAAGCTTGTAGCATATCATTCGGTTGGCGACAAAAACTGTGACGAATGCCATCCTGAGGTCGGAGACATTTGAGGCAAAAAAATTCCGTTATTCATCTCGGAGTCGACATACGCGGTGAATGAAATTTTGATTTCTTCCCGCGGCGTCGCTGCGGCGTTCGTTGCCGTTTTTGTTACCGATCGAGCGCGGCGGGGTTGGACGGGACGGTATCTCTTAACGCATGCTTCTAGATGAACGTTAAAGTTCTCTAAATGACTTACCGGTCTAGTGTTGCGTGAAAAGATCACGGTTTCGAGAACAGCACAGGCGTCCATTGAATTCTTATTTTTCTCGTGAAATTTGATCGAGCAAGCGACACTTCGCGCTCCGCGCGGCGAAAGAGGAAACCACCGTTCGCGCAAACAGTCACTATGCGTGCTGTGCCATTGTCCGAATGTAGCGGTGAGACGTTAAACTCGCAATGGAATATGAAATTTATCGTCGACCTCGTCAACTTCCCACCCGTGCTTGTCCCCGGTCTGTTACCGTGTTCATCTAAATTCACAGCGCGATCATAAAACTAATGATGGACTCTTTCGTGGTGGTGAAAAAAAAAAAAAATTAAAAAAAGGAAGGAAATTTTAATAAAGCTAGCGAGAGTAGGAGCGACCGCCACAGAGGCGCCGACAAAATTCAACGACGCCTTTTTTTTTGTTAAATTTACAATGTGTTTAAACCATTAGAGTAACATTTTTTTATTCAAAAATATTTGAATTTTCTACGTCGGCTGCCGGCAAGCACTCTCGACTATGAGACATCGTTAAATTCTCACGATCTATTTTCAGACTAGACCGGAATACATGTAAATTTGAGCCATTAAAAGCACTTTTTTCTTATACTTAGACAAATATTTTTGATTTTTCTATCACAATATTTTTGACTGTGGCAAGTCACTGTGAGATCAAATTGTTCACTTGCAAAATTTTATTTCTCAGTGAACTTCTCCGAACGAAGTTTGTGCGATGCAAAATACTGCCGTTGTAACGATATGAAATTCAGTCTCGTGCAGATATCTGCAGGTTGATAAAAACAGGAGAATGGAAATGATATACCGAAGGTTTGGCTCGAGAATTTTCTTTTTCCAACCACTGATACGTTCTCACACCATCTTTTTTGTGTCCGTACTTTGAGTACACCTATTACAGCAAATTTTATCGGTTCGCGTAGGGTGAACTGGAGAATATCGAAAACTCCAAGATTGGCATTACTTCCTTTGCGGAACACGACTGCAAAATAAAAAGGGTTGATTAAATCGATTAAAAGTGCTTCCGCCCTGCGAGCACGCTTCGACGAATAGATGAAAAACGAGATCGAAGGACGTCGCCGTATCTCGGCGTAGTTTGAGAAAAACGAAAAGAAACGGAGAAAATAACAGACAACCATTTGACTTTCCGAGTACTGACAGTATCATGACGTCACGACTCCTCGGCTGCCGAGTCACCCGGAATGATTCGATTCTTCGTAGGTGATGCGATGGCGGTCGAAAGTTTGCTCCAGTTACGTTTTCTAACCCCCCCGTCTACGCCACGATACGAAAAGTTTCGCTCTCACGCCATCTCGCGAATCTCTCTTCTTTTCTTATCGACTGTTCACCTCTTTCCATTGTAACTATTTTTTTCTCGTTTTTCTTATTTTTCCCATCCCTTCCCCTCCCTTCCCTTCGTGCTCCGTTCATCCTTGTACCTTACTTCTCTTTCTTCGTCTTATGAAACACTGCACGAGACAAGAGGCCGACCTTTCTTTTCTCCCCCAGATTATGCGAGTAAAAGTTTTGTGCATAATTTACCCGCGCGACTCAACCCGCGTAACTCAAACCCGTCTGGTCTGTACTCCACTTCCCTACTAGCCTCGAAGGTCCAAATAAAAAGCTTTCGGCATGACTCCTCGACTGTTCGCTGCGGGGTTCAAGCTTTCCAATCTGCAGCTCGAACAAAAAAAAAAAAGAAAAAAATTGAACTTTTTTTCTTGTAGAATTCTTATACGGAGTGAACTCGAAAACCGACTTTTCACGGAATATATATATATATATATCGTGTCGAGACGAAATATACGAATCCATCTTTCGATTGAATCGATACATGTCAAAACATTATGTTGAGTTATGTTATGAGTTATGTTATTTCTGGACGTACTGAAAATGAGTCACTTCTTATAAGAAAATAAGATTTCAAAATTGGAAGCTACATATTTCCGGTCGAAAAATTATATTTTCAAGCCTGGAGTGACGTTATTCATACCCAGAGGGTTACTCGCTCAGCCACAACAACCTGCTGCTATATTTACAAAAGTGCTCGGATAAGTTGGCTACCTGGAATAACTAAGAGTCTCGTTTAATCAAAGGTCTCTTAAGTGAGGTTCTACGGGAATTAATAAAAAAATTGAAACTTCCAACACTGACGGTTCCGCACGAGTCAGTGAAAAATGAAGTAGCATATCCGAGCGGACTCTTCGTTGGAGATCCTTCGGGGAGGTCGACGGCTCGGCATTGTGGCCTGTGTTCGCGATGACTCGAGAAAATCTCGAAGGTCCATAATTGTCCTTAGGATTGAGGGGAGTTTAGTAGGGTGGCTTGCGGTAACGGGCGAGGGGAGTTCGGGTCTGCGAAGTAAGAAAGGAAGTAGGGAAGGCAAGAAGTAACGTTCGACATGGAGTACCGCACGGACATCCGTTCTTGGCAACTTCTTGCTCCTGATGAGATCCGCGATTAGCTCCCTTCTCCACTTATACCATGTCGTGGCACAAGTTCCTCCTTGAATCTCCCTCATTCCTGTTCGCCGTCCATTCCAGTTCGTTAAGAATTCGATGGCAACGATAGTAGGTTATAGCTTCGACATCCCGGACGAGACGTCCCAGGACGCTCGGTCGACGCCGGCATCGAAGACGATTTTCAATATCATAGTAGTACGTGAAAGCTCTGAGCGCCGAATTACGAAAGTGTTATATATATATATATATATATAAACGGAGTCGTGGAAAGAGGCGAACGGGCCCAGTTGAATTCATCGGGGGTAGGAAATGGAACGGGGATGAAATTAATTTGAATTCCGTCCAAGTTCAGCGGTGTCTGGAGTGAAAGATAGAATGAAAAAGCGAAGCTTTCCGCAGCTGGAAAGCCTATGTTCAGCCGTTCCGTCGTCTCAAATGGAAACTTAGCCCCGTCGACAACATAACTCTTTGTTACCTTTCATTACTACGGTGACGGGCGCTGTTGGCCTCCATCTTCGGATTCGTCGTGCAGCTCTTCTCGCGAGTCAGAGGTACATCCAGGAAGAAAGAAAAAAAAACATCTGCCACGGGATAAAGAAGGTGAATTTATATTTACTGTCGTTGCATAACGGCTCGGGTAGATTACGCGCAAGGGTGGGTAATTGGGTGGGCTGCACAGTCTCGGATGTCTACGTAGAAACGCCAGTTTTCCCCCTTCAGCTTCGCGTGATCATCCATTATTCCTCGGGCCACTCTCGCGTACGCGTATACTATATACTGTGGATAAACAGTATAATGCCCTGTGCCGTGTAGACATAACATCGCGTAAACTCAGCTACTCACGGTTTATGGATGAGTTGCGAGAACTGTTCGGAAGTTACGTAAATTTTCAACATCATAATTTTATTATCAATTTCGCGTTACATAAGTATTTTTCATTGCGCCAACGTACCTTATTTAATAGCGCATTTCGCGTTCTCTGAAATGGAATCCATAAGAACGGGAATTTCCATTTTGTTAGTTACGGGGATTTCGTAAAGTTGTGCTATTTTAATATGTATTGTACTCCGCGACTCAGCATAAGTTCAGGCTACGATCAAAAGGTTGAGAGGCCAATTTATCACTTGATTTTTTTGATCATCGAGTCAATTGCTATGAGGGTCGGAAAAAAAACTGAGTTTCACATGAGTTTGCTGCTGCTACTGCAATAGCTACCGCATATTTGAAACGGAAATGTATCACTTCAAGCGAATGCCAGTGGCGTAAATTCGACATCGCGATAAAAAAATTTTGGCTATTTTTGAAACCGGACAATGGACAACAATTTTTTTTCTTGATGTCGAATTTTCCCCACCGCCTTTCGCTTCAAGTAACCCATTTCCACAGCAAAACTATTTTCTTCGCAAAAATATACTATTTTTTTGAGAAAATGATATGGATTACCTTTTTTAGACGAAAAAGGTTTTCTTGCACGTCCGTGATGTTTATCGTATCGCCGATTTTCAATAGTCTGATTTTGCACCAAATTTTCCACCTTCGGGATCCCGTACTTTGATAATTATTATCAACTCTCCGCAGATATTAAATGTAATAATTATTGGAAACGTATTTGTTTATTGAAGTTAATAATCAATTATGCAATGTATTCCGAGTTTCGAACCGTTCCCGACGAGAGATCACGGATGATTGGAAATACTCGAAACAATATTTTCGTTCCTTTCTCGGACGATTGGCGCTCGATATTGCAATTTCCCGAGTCTGGAGGGTATGCGTGTTCGATTGATGAGCTAATCGATTTAACTGCTGGCGTACATACAGCAGCTCTATACATTCCCGGCCAAGCTCTCCCGCGCATTGCAGACTCAGCAACCATTGTCATTGCAATTTTGGAGTTTCGATTTGCCATTCGCTGTTGCAAACTGCACTCGCCTCCGTCCCCGCAGTCTCCAAATACAAATGGAAATAAGCAAAGTTTAGTCGACAAAGCTACCAATGCTTGAACACCAGGTAAAATAAAAACGTTGCATTTTTTTTCCTGCTTTTTTGATAATATCAAAGCTCGCACCGACAAAGAAGAAGATTGCTGCCTTTTCATTCCAAAGATTGGTTGCTAACGACCTTAAAGTTAATCGGACTGAACACGAATCACGCTTTCAAAGGTACCCACGAACATGACTACGAGTAATCGATTCCCGCGTAATTTCGCCGTAGAGTCTATCCCAACGTGACTCGGTAAACATTGTCATTGTTGTTTTAGGGTTTCGATTTGCCATTCGCCATCGCAAACTGAAACTTGTGTATTTTACGGCACTATCCCTGAATTCAGTTAAGCTGGAATAATTAGGACTAAGGGAAACAAAAAAACTTGCTTTTCGTTACCTATTTATGAGACTTGCAAATATCGGGTCGACAAAGAAGATGATTTAACTGTTGTTTCGAAAAATTGTTGCCGATCACGCGTAAAAATTATTCGGACCAGTGACCGAGCACGGAATAAATGCTGAAAGGTGCCCAAGGAAATCACCACGAGTTATCGAGTCTCGTGTAATTTGACTGAAATGTTGCACTCAAAGTCGACCATGGAATGCTGTGAACGCGACCGAAATAAATCAATACGCTGGTTATGCAAACTTGGGATTGCGCGAATGAACTGCAATCGACCATTTTCAGTCCAGGCTACCGTTTCATATCAAATACTAAAATAACTTCCACAGTGGCAATGAATTTATTTTTACCTCCATTTACCCGCATTCGTTTCAGATTGATTATTGAAATCCGAAAAACCTCCAATAATTGACATTCGCAAAATATTTTCAATTCCGATTTCACTGCATAAGTTTGAAAACTACGAGATTACACGAATGAACCCAAACTTGCCATTTGGAATTCCTGTTCCGGTTCAATTTTAAATGCCGACTCAACCGCTACAGTGCCGGTAAGTCTATTTCCATTAGTCTGCCAGTAGAAGCGGCTTGTACCTATCCCTCGATCAAGTTAGATTAATTAGCGAATACAAAATAACCTGTCCGAATGGTTATGAATTTTTAAAAATGAAATTCTGATTTCCATACATAAATTTTCGAAGCTCTTCGACCGTTATCGTTATTCTCGCTTCCGGGTATTGCATCAATGCCGTCAAGGTAACTTATGTACGTTCATGGCTCTTCTAACAGAATTATCACATGATGAATAAATAAATATGTAATTAATTATACAGTTATTCTCACGGGGCGTTGCGGTGCGTGGCGGTAATCGAATTTTAAGCTCCTGAAACCCGGGAGCTTTTGAGCCAATAAAAGCCGCTACTGTTCCCTTAAATTTCATCCACCGTGGCACGTTTGTCGCGTGAGCACACTCTTCTATCGTCATTCCGCAGGCGAGCCTGATCTTAGCTTTTCTGCCTCTCACCCTACACGTGGTTAGGTTTTTCGGTATAACATCGCCGAGCTTGTCGGCAGGCTGGTCAGCCCCAAATCAGAGCCAGGCAACGACCGCGGAATCTCGTCTGCAACACCCTGCCGATTTTTATATTTCTCCCGTGGTTTTCGCTCGTATCAGCGAGCTAGTTCCGTACTACATCATACACCAGATGTAGCGGGGCTCGTTTGTCAGTGGCGCCAGGAGCCCCTTCGGCGCTGAGGAAACGAGGCGTTAAACGAATATCGATAGTACCGGGCGGCATCAACGCGACAACCGTTCGGGCATAGCCCATGAACCAGAAACGGGTACCTGGTCAGAGCACGATAATGGACTCAATTTCGAGGCCCCGAGGCACGCGCCCCAGCATCTCCGAGTGTCAGGGCGAACACTATCGATTCGCGAAGCTGCTCGGGCTCTAGTCGGCATTTGCGAACCCGCGCCAGAAGCCCGACCCGGTTCTTATGGAACATTCCCTCATGGTAATTTTATTACATTTTGCATTATTCTTTTCCTCCTTTCACCTTCATTTTCCTTCCACGGTTGAAGGATGATTACTGTGGCGAGATTTTAGAATCCACCTTCGACATAAAAAAAATGATAAAAATTGTCCTGGAAAATTACAGTGTCCTTTCGACAACAAAGTGTGTTACTTTAAGACTTTGGTACATGAAAGAGTGTTTGGTAACGCAACGATGTACCGAATTCAATGAATTTTTGTTACGTACGAAGTTTGTAACGACAAAAAAATTCTGTCCACTACAATTTACAGTTTTTTTTCCTAAGAACTGTTATCTCGGAAAATCGACTTTCGCACCGGATCTAACTTTTCGCGAAGGTTGTACCGTCCGTTAACCGTTCAGCTACGCGATAGGTCTAAAAGACTGTTCCGTAGGGCTCTGGCCAAGCTCATCCTCCGCGCTTCCCTATCCTTGATTCTCTCCCTTCAATTCATCCTCGTGCCCCCTCGCCTTGGCTCCCTTCCTTCCTTCCGGGCTCCTCATTATGCGCCTGCCACGCTGTGTGTCTTAATCCCCGGACTAATGAGTTACACCACCGTCGTTGGGCGACAGTGCAGAGGGAAGCTTCTCTCCCGGTAAGCTCGGAAGCCGCTGTCTCTCTCGCTCTCACTCTGTCGCGCGTTGAGTCCGGCGAAAATGAGGGCGAGCACGAGTCCCCTATTGGGATGGATAGGCGAGAAAAAGGGTATAAAAAAAAAAGAAAGAAAATAGAGCAACCAACGGTGCAACCGGCGGTAGAAAGGGGCAAAGTATAATATTGAAGATAAAGAGGGTGCCAACCGGAGAAGAAGAGTGCCGGCTGGTGGAGATGAGTGCCGAGTGCGCCGTGAGGAGGGCGTTTGAGGAAAAAAAAAGGAATTCGTTTCATATGAAATTCGCATATTGCTTTCTAATTTTTGCCGTCAGTCTCAAAGCCGTCGTTCCTATTAAATTCGCCAACTTCATTACATTCACTGTGGCTCTTTCAAGATTATGAGCTGACGGACTCGATCAATGACCCTTTTTTTCGGTGCCGTGCGCCGTTACGTCGAAGTTAGTATGAATTTCCGCATTCACAGACGAGCCAACTTGCCGCTACGCCGTTCTTGTAATTTTAACATGCAATTTCACATTTTAACCTCGTTCAGTATGTAAATTACGCGCGTCTCTTTCTCCCCGTTTTTCGCTCGTCAAGATGAGTGCCGGGTGCAGAGAGGAAGGCAGTCCAGTGAAAAAAATTATTCATTTCATATGAAATTTACATGTCGTTTCCTGGTTTTTCGCTGATATTCTTGAAGTCTCCTTTTCGATTAAATCCATCAGCAAATGTTGTCTTCCTCAAGATTATAAATGAACGGTTCTCGATCGATGATAGTTCTTTTCAACGCCGTGACCCGCGACGTCGGAATTCCTATAAATTTCCGTGTTCAAAGACGAGTGAACGTCGAGTTACGTCGTTATTGTAATTTTAACATGGCTACGCGTACGTGTCGCCTACGCGCCGCCCTTTCCTTCTCGTCATTCCTCCTCGTCTCGCAGAACAATTTGAGGGTGAAGAGTCGGAAGGAAGGCGGCATCTTCGCACACGAAGGTCCTAAGGTCTGCGCAATGCGCTGCGCAGTAGAAAAACAAAAAACTGTCCGACAGGATACGAGGAATAGACTATGAGCTATACACGTCCAAGAGCCACAAACCGCTCTCATGAGGAGCATCTCTAGCCGGGTTCTTCTTCTACGCCTCGACCCCGGTAATTACCCGTGTGAAATTACCGCATTTACATCCCTAATAGGAACATAGGTGGATACAGCCAGGAATTTCAGGCAAGCGGGCACAATCGGAGGCGGATTTCTCGCACGACGAGCTCGCGACGTATTCGCCACTCGGGGATCGTCTGCGCGGAAGGAAAGGGGATAAGAAATTAAGCGCGACGCGGTAGTAAACGTCCTGATTCGAGGATAAGCGGAACCGAACACGCCCCGGTCAAACCGTGACCATCTCGTGATTTTTTTTTCTCTCGTATCAGTCATGTGCCAAGAAGATGCGAAGGGGATTTTTCTGTGTGCATGGGGGAGTGCAGATATTTCTGTGGCTCTTCGTTGGAAGACGTTGTAGCCAGAGTGGTTACGCTTGAATTATAACGAATACCACGGGATGTGACGCTGACGTGGGCAGGAGGTGACAGAGAGTAAATACCAAGATTCGCAAGGGGGTTAGAGTGGGGGATAGAGAAGAGTTGAGGATACAGGGAAAATGGGTCAGTGGGGGAAAATAGGACCGATACATCGATGGGGGGAAATGGGAAGTCCTGATATTGTTGGAGAATTTTCAAATAATTTTATTTAATTATTTTAATTTAAATTTTGTCATTTTTCGATAATTTTAGGACATCCCACTTTGCCTCGATCACCCCTAAATGGGAGCTACAAATTTCATTGAATTAAAGCGGACTGCACGTACATTCCATTAGAGCGTGAGCGACACTGAGATAGACTCGGAAACGAGAGTGGGTCATCCCAACTTCTGGAAATATGCCAGCTTGTTCCTCAGATTTTTCTTCCTTTAACGATCCTGTCATGGAGCACGTTCGAAGCTCAAACGTATCGTGATGGCTGTGAAATAAGAAAACTTCGATACGGTGAAGTGCAAGCTGAGAGAAATGTTATATTGACACGCGACAATACTTTTTTTTCTTATTTTTATGACTATTTTTCGCTGTTTTCTTCGACCAACGATTCTGTCACGTACGAAGTCCAATCGTATCGCCATGGCCATGCGACAAGAAAATTTTTGGATTATGTTCTAAATTTTATACTTTATTCATCGTAGTTCACGGCGAGAGCATAAAATCTCGATTGATATATTGTCCGTTTTTTTAAAGAGTTTAGCGAATAGCGTAGCGTTACGAGGGAAGACGTTTTATTGCGCTACGTATGCATATTTAAATTTTTTTATAAATGTTACAAAACAGTTTGCAAATTTTTTGGAAATTATCATGCAGTTTCGTTGAATCTTGTACGGACATTTCCCTTAACACCACGTTTAAATATCACGGTCGGTAAAAAAAAACTGTAATGAACTTTTTTTTTTGCGAATTCTGGCTGGCGGAAAAAAATTGGACACACGATTTGTTACCGATCGAGTCTACAATCAGACTGCAGGGAGGACATTCACGTAATCTTAAGTAGACACAGATTTGAAAAAGATGATTGATAGAATCGTCCAAATTTGATATTTCATCTTACGTTTGCATGAGCAAAATCGAGAGCGAAAAAAGAAATCACGTGGTGCTTGAATTGAGAGCAAACTTCGCGTCGCACGATCGAAAATTCTCGTGCCACAATCCGTCCCGGCTTGCCGTCGTCGTTTTCCCATAGACGGGCACGGTGTGTAAATGCTTTGGCGAAACGCCAGGGAGCTGGAGCGCGCGTTCGGCTAACGAAATCGGCACATTCATACCGAACGACGCGGCTGGAATAACGAACAACCTGTAGATGTTTGGACGAGGGCTTATTATACGTGCTACAGTGTAAAAGCTGAACTGGTGTAGCGCCGGGCTGTGTTTCGTTCCCGGACGACTATCTACGTGCACTAGAATTCCGATTTGCCTGGAACATGTGAGCCTTCCTATATATGTAGATCTAGCTTCAACCACAAAACCGCGTGCGCCAAAAACCAAGTTCTTGCGACAATTTCGCCCTCAACTGCACTCACTCCGTCCCTTCGTTTTCGCTTTATTAGAGTAACCTTTTTGTCTGAACTCTGAAAATATAACACGAAACTCCGAACTCTTCAACTTGCCAAGATGATAACGAACGAAACAGGAAAATTGAGTTCGCACAAACAGCACGACACTTGTGGTGGGAAGTAAAAATTATGAAACGAAAATATTGAAAGTTTTAAATATCTTCGTGTATTCTACTGGTGAAAGATTCCCCAACTCGTGTTTATCAATGATTTTTATAATTCAGAAAGTCGATAAATCTGCAACGTAATTTGCATATAGTTTCTTCATTTATGAAAATCTTGCGTACAATTTTCTCTGTGATAAAGTTCGCAGATCGAATCTTGGCTTCCTCATAGAGGAAGCTATGCGCAAAATTGTAATAATTCTGGAAGCCATATGCAAATTACTTTAAAACTTTTTTCGTAAGCCAAAATAAATGCTGCATTTCAGGAAATTGAAACAGTTACTGCTAAACTAACTAAAAATTGCACGATTCGTCATTTTTTTTAACATGTATTTATTTTTCCCAGGCTCCAGGGGAAAACATAGATTCTATTAAGCTTCATCTATAAAGAAGCAAACCGCATTTGCCAACATTTCAGACTACTTCAAGTACTCAGACACCAACATCCTAAGTTTTCTCTTACAAAAACAGTTTTGTCTACGAGGAAGCAAAAGTTGTTACGAAAAAAAAAAAAACTAAATGAACAAACGCGTTTCCGGGAATTAAATATGAATTGAAAATTCAATTCACACTTTTGCATTATCAGTTGGCGAGTGATGAAACGCCGGAACGGCGTGAGATTCAAAAGAAGGCACTAGTTGATAATTGCCGGTAGCACTCTCGCTCGGAGGTGCCCAGCAGCTTTATTTGTGCCATTTCGTCGACGAGACACGAGTCTACTCTCCGGTGAGCATGGAGCCCGGAAGCTCACATGCCGGTAATAACTTTCTGCGAAGCCCGGTAAATCCGGAAACGTTGAAAAGTTACGAGAACGGTTGGTGCACTGTTAATAGTACCTTTGCCACTCTCGACTACCCACTCGACTGCGTTTCTACATGCATGCCATGCATGCATTCACCGTCGGAGGAAGCCGTAGGTCTCGCGAGCGCGCGAAACGACCCTCTGAGAATTCACACGAGTACAATCACGTACGTGTCGGCGATCGCATAGCGGTCCCGGTTAGACGCTAATTAGAAATTAATGCGTCGGCCGCTGGTACAGAACACCCGTCTTGAACATTGCTAATGGGGAACGACGCGGCTTGCCGCGAAACGGCCACACGGTAGTCGTATCTGGTCCCACCGTCCAGCGTTGTACATGCGCGCGCCACGTATGTTATCCACGTACGCGACACCTCACGGTATTTATCAAGGGTAATTGGAACGAGAGGATCAATGAAAGTGATATCATGCGAGTAAATAATCATTAGCCAGACTCGATCACGTGACAAAGCGTAGATATCACCAATGAGATATGTGCCATTGGTATTCAACACACTTCTACATGCTTACACGATTAGAGACGAAATAATCTTATCAAAATATTTATAACTATTCAATTGTAACTTCAGATAATATATTTCTTAATTAATGTCGCACGCTAGTTTTTTACTCAAGGCGGGACTCTCCACACTCAGGAAAAATGTATTCGGGATCAGCGTTTATTCGGTCTAAGGAAAATAATTATTTGAATCGAATATTCCTTTCAATAGAATAAATATTTTACTTCAACCAAATAAACGGTGATTGTCAAATAAATGATTTTTCTAGGAACGTTGGGTGGAATAGTCTACGGATACGAAGTGCTTCACCTTTGATATGAAAATTTAATTTCTTTGACCGGAAGTGACTATTTCCCTCGTCACTTCCGAACGAAAAATGACATTTTTTGGCATCGAGTCTTAAATAGAGTTTACGTGCGGTAAAATGGTCCGGGCATCAGAAGAAACCATCGTTATAACGGATAATTGATAGCGTGACGAGAAGTAACACGTTCTCGAACATATTCATTACTCTCGATTCGCGGCCACGCAACGCTCCGCTGCCGCAGCACTTCCAGATATAAATGCGAGTCTCGTGAAATCGAGCGTAAACTCTGCAAGCTTTCCGACATTTTCGAGTGGAACTTTGGTTGGTTTCCGTTATAACTGTATATACCATCCGTATAATAAACGTTACGACAGGAGATTGATGCGACGACATATCTCGACTAACGACGTTATTAACGCTACCACGGCAATAAGCAGTGGGAGAACCGATGATGGATGCGTCGACAATTTGCTTCACGGGGGACTGGCTGGCATCTCTGTCTGGCATCTCCGACTGGTCTCCAGTGACGTCCCTACTCGTACAGTATATTAAAGACTAACACTGTACTCGTCATTCATTTTACACAATACACCGTGACGTCACTTTCGGCGTGACGTCACCTTTGACCTAAAACCGAGAATTTTAAACCGGAGGTGACATTACAGAGAATTTTTTTTGTGTTTCTCTGGAATGCATCATGAATACGGCCAGCGACGGAACTAACGACGTTGAATTTGTGAACTAAAGAACAGCAGTTCAGCACTATAGCGCCAACGAATCTCAGCTGCACGCGATCTCCTCAACCGTGAGAAGTGTCGGACCAGCCGTAACTTTGTAACTCTTTTAGTGTAAGGCTTTCTCCAAAAAGTCTCTCGAAGTATTTCTATAATCAGTAACATTTTATTTGTGAAATAATGATTTATTTTACTGTAAACACCAAATTAACAATATTTGGGAAATTACTAATTTAACCCTTTGGTGTGCAGTGAACGTGTCTGACTATATTGTAATATGTTTTTAAAAAATCGGCTTTCGGTATCCTGGCAGAAACTTTCTCCTTCTTTAACTTTTTTTCTTATCCGGCTCAATTGGCTGTTCGTTGCGTTTCTTTTTCGCAGTTCGATGACAAGAATCTTTCCTATCCCTCGTTAGCATCTGAGCTCCAAAACTGTTCGTTGGGAATTTAATTAATCGTTACCCGATCTATCTGATGTTATTCACTGCAGGCAAGGATCAGTCGTCTCCGTGCTATCTGCTCCACTCAGCAGCTTACCCGTACTCATGCCTCTCCCTGCTCCGCTACGGCTCTCACTATTCCAGATATGAACCGAATTTAAATTAAAAGTGTCAGGGAACTTTCGGGTGCGGTGAAATCCGTCGTTCTCGTTCTCGTCGTCGAGGCAGAAGCGACGGTAGTTCGGGGTAATTAAATCTGGTTTAGCTTATTACCTCGTTGCTAAGCGCTCCGTTCCTCGGTCCACGGACGTCATCGCTCCGCTTTCCACGCTATGCGGATATATACCCATATACAAGTCGCCTGTTTACCGTCTATATATTTAATATCATTTATTTATACATCCACTTACCGAGACAGCAAACTACAAGCGTACCGTATATATTACATTATAAGAAAGCATCGAGTTACCATTGTGTGAATGTCTACGAGGAGCTGAAGAAAAACATCTTTATTGTCCAATATATCTTTGCAGCGAAAAAGCTGCAAATATAGTGCCCGGGCTTGAATCACCGCCAGGTATATAAATGGCGCATGAATAAAAACGTGACTCTCGTTTGTCGAGAAAAATTACAAAAAATATAATGAATAGTGGGCGAAGTCTTGTTGAGTAATTTATCTTTGTGTTCTTCCTCATCGGTGAGCTTTTCATTATAGAATTCATTCTTTGGACTCGACTGATCTTCTGTTTCGTACAGCAGTTTTGTAAGGTCACTCTAATTAGCACCAGTCGCACGTTACAAACCCGTGGTACGGTAAATTGAGGTTTCTATTGCCTGTTCCGTAAACCGTTGCATCAACGAGTGACCGTGTATCTCGTCACGACTAAAGCGACACGAAATCGCTGGCGGGTTCGTTGTATCGCGTGTCGAGCCACAACAAAGATGTCACGCTCGACGAAGAGGATCTTAGATTCGATGGACGCATAGCCGAAGGCAAGAACTATCGTCAGGCGATAAGAAGGAGCCACGGATCTCTTCGCTCCTTCGCCGTCAAATATTAACGTAGTATCTCGCGGTTGCGAGGGGTGAACTAAATTGTATCCAATTATGAAACAATTCTTCGTCCGTCCGGCTTTTATCGTTCGATCTTACGATTCACCCGTGAGCAACACGGTGGTAAGATCGCCTGCGTTCCGCCCGGGTTCGCGGTATTGGGACGATGGCATTCTCCCCCTAACCGCGTCAATCGTTAATCCAAAGTCCTCAGTTAATGGAATTAGTTTATGGATCTCGACGGAAGATAAACGCGACCATCAAGCTTCCCTTCCACTCTGAGAGATTGAGTACCTTCCGCCCCAACCGCAACCACGTCCATCTCCGACATCCTCGGCAATTCCTGATTCGCCTTCTCTCCATTATCCGCACCTCCGGAGATTCTCCCGATGGCTTCCTTGGATCTCGATCCTCCGCTTCGTCAACTTTCGCTTTCTTCCTCATTTGACTGTTTTGTTGTTCGTGAGAGGCTGGTTCAGTATCAACGTCGTTCCCAATCAAGACATCACCTGTACTTACATCAAAAAATCTCCCAAGTTCCAGCTTCGAGACATTGGGATGATCTTCCTGCTTGGGGTTGGTCGATGTTACATAATTCGGTCAGGTTCGTCCATTCATCTCCGTTACTGGAGTGACCTCTCGGTGCACCTTGTAGGGAACGCACACATGCTCGAATCGGGATCTTATCTCCGGTTTCCAACTGATACGTCCGCTACTAATTCAATTAGGGGATTCGATTCGCGGCACTGTTGTAGCGGTCGCTGGGTGATGGAATCCACTGAGATGCGGTGCAACAGATTTGCATGGGATGCCGTGCGTGTGGCTCGTGCGAGGTTCCTCCGGGAATGTAACATCCCGAGGCATTCCGCTGCATCTCATGGGTCCCTTGAGCCTCCATGAAAATAATTGATTCTGTGTTAATTACTTGTCCGATGAATGATCATCGATGTCTTTAAATTTTCTCTTACTCGATGTTATTGAATATCCTTACGGTAATTTATTTAAGAAAATTCATCAAATTCCCCGATTCATTTTGGATCCCATTTGCTTTTCCGAGTTATCGAACACAAATTTCTTATCAAAATTAACACGTTGTTAGCATCAACAATTAGTTGTTTGTTTTTCTCTCTTGTTCTGACATCCCCATTGCACGGGCCAATCGGTTAGTAAAGTAATTGAATTTCCAGCAAGAGTTGCCGTAAAAATTCATTGGTACTGATAGAAAAGAGAGACATAGTGGAATAAGAGGTCGATAAAATGACGCTAGTCTTGAGGAACCGAGAAAACACCGGGTCAATATGGTGTACGCTCATTTGTGTTATTTAACTCTTCTTCATGTTAACCCCCGATCACGTCAGGTTGCTGCTTCACGAAGAAGAGCACGAACCTTCCAATCATCGTGAGTGAACGCCTTAGGCACTAACTAGAAACACTCACCTAGCTCACACTTCTTCGTCTTTATAACATTCTCACTCTCGTGATCGTTTTAAAAAAAGTGGATAGTAAATGACGACCCCTCGGAAACGATGGCAGAATCATATCGTTTATTTACGGACGCCGGATTGACTATCGCAGTTACAGTTTACTTAAATTTTTTCGTCTTACAGCCCGTCTTCACGGTGCAATAGATCTGCTGGGTGAGTGAATTTTTTTTGCGCCACTGCATATTTTTTTATATTACATCAAACAAGATCCTACGAAAAACAGACACTAAATGAAAGCCAGAAAAAATACTAGAAGGAAAAGAGTAGCAATTACAAATAAAATAAAAAGTCGAAAGCAATAAACTGCACCGGATCCGGATGCGAAAAAGGAGCGGAAATAATGAGACAAAAAACTCTCAAGAAAACTCGTTGTTAATAGCAAACAAATTAAGCCAATTATAACAGAGTAAAAAATAATGATAATGAGTCTGGCCAGTGAAAACGGGGTAACAGCAAATGTGAAGAACGAACGGCAAAGACAAAAAAAGTGTAATTTACTGCCCCAGAGAACTATCGTTGCGTGCATAGAAGCTGCAATTAAGGTTGAATCTCGGCGCACTTTTGATTTTCGCAGAACTTCGAGGAATCCGTGCGACGAAGATTCGTGACTATCGATTCGGACGTTCCATGTAGATCAGTGAGCTCGTTACGTAAATGGACTCGAGCGAAAAGAGCGTCAACAACAATCAGGCCTCTGACGTGCAAAATACAAAAGTGATGAAGAGAAACAGAAAGATACGTTCCGAAGGTGATAGAGAGAAGGTGGCGCAAGGCAATTAATCAAGCCATGACTTGCGCGAAAGTCGACGCGGGTATTTCACCTGCCTGGAAGTTCGCGCACGACTGAACTTTTAGATTATCACTCACCCATTCTCTCGCAAAGAAGAGACGAGGAAAAAAAAAGGAAAAAGGGAAGCGAAGCACAGTGGGTGGAGCAGCAGTCGCAGTAGCGACGGCGGTAATAGTAGCACCGAGAGCTCAAGCGCTCTCACTCGACTTTCCACGTGGCCCGCTCGGAATAAATTCGCAAAGTGCTTGCAGGATTTTCAGCAGGAACCTTATAAATTCCGGCAGGAATGTCCACCAGGTTACGGAGAAAGATAGAAAGCCGCTTGGACTTTCTGCTACCAGAATAAAATAACCATTCCATCCCGTATCGCGACCTTTTATCTGCTCCAATTCATTCACTCTCGCAACCGCATCGAAACAGAAATGTTTCCTTCCCTTTTTTATCGTATCACTTTTCTCAAATGTCGTGCCGAGGCAATTTTTTTTTTTAAGATATTCGTATCAGTTCGTCGCGGTTACCTTAATTTTTAAACAGTGAACAAAGCATAACTATTCATTTACCTTTCTCGTCGTCCATCTTGAGCAACGACTTCGATTCCGGACTATTCGAACCCTCGCTAAGCGAGGACGTACGTTGCGCCGCTTGAAAATTGTCATATTAAAAAAATATTGATTTTATCGAAACCCAGAAAAAAATCAATTTCAGTAATAACGTTTACGATATTATGTTTGTGTAAACTACATTTTATCGTTAATATACAGTGTAACATCGAGTTCAATCATCCTGAGAATTGCCCATGATAAATTTTGTTGTAAAAACATTTTTTTCTGTTTCCAACGACAGAAGGTTAATCATGGAAAAAAAGCGCTCTATTGGTGTAGAATCAGCTAAAGTGTCGTGAATGTTCCCATGTGATTGGCATATATCGAATGCAGGCCAACATTCTATACTCGTTCCGTTTATTCGTTCGTACACCGCACGTAAAATTCAGGTGCCCTGTTAGGTCAATGTTACGGTTCGTTACGAAACCGTGGTAACGATCGAAACAATTACGCCACTTCTCGTATTTCAGCAGCATGATGCAGTGATACTGAGCATAAAATACACAATAGGAAAACTTTGTAGCGCAGTTGGACCACGAGCGAGGCGGCAGAATCGCAGACTTATGATAACACTATGCCCTGTCAGTGAATCGAATTATTCGGGTTAATTTTCAGCGAAAATCGAGGGACAAAGGCCAATCAAGGTAATAACGTTCGGGAACGGATTAACCCACGTACTAATTGTGCCCGATCCGTTCCCGGAGCTATAATGTCATTGAACGTACCGGAATAACGCTCCCATTCAGTAGAGAGCGGCTACTCACAGAAGTCATTTTTTTTCGCCATCAACGTTCCGGAAAATTGCTTACAACCCACTTCTTTTCTCTGATGCCCCGTTCAGTGGAGTTCGAACGACCCGTTTTTTTTTGTTCGTCCTGCGATTTTCAAACGTGATTGTTATAATTAAATTACCTTACCGCGGTGCTGATTAAGCAATGCGAGGACGTTCACCGACTGGTATTTAACTTTCCTTTGACAATCAATTACGTTCGATCGAGTGAACGAAATGTCGGGTAATAACGAATCATGGCGAACATTGTCCAAATTAAGGCAGAGCAGTCGTTAATTATAACGAGTTGGCCCTGTTTTTGTCAGTATTTTGCTACGCTATGACCGATGTTGAATCAAGTCGCAGGTGTCATAATGTAGAAACTGTAGTTTTGTTTTTACACGAACACCAATCAGTTACAACTAGTATTAATTACTGCAAATATAGAGTCGCAGTCCTGCATCGAAGATATCGAAAGATCTGAGTGAAATGCTTCAGTTCGACGTTTCTACAATTATTATTTTGACGTTAAATCTACAATTTTTATTGGTTAAAAAATTCCTGTCCATATCACCCCAGCTTATAACCTATATAATCGATATCCAAACTTGAGAATACTCTGAATACATTTCTCATCCAGATACAAACTCATATTCATATCGCTCTACATAAACCACGGCTAAATAAATAAACCAAAAAAAAAACCAAATCTGTCGAACCAAGATGGATCGTTACCACATCCCCATGTTAATCACCACCGAAAGCGACGCTCAACAATGCATTCGATCAATGATAATAGGCGACCGAGTGGATAGATGTCAGTGAAACAACGGTAGTATGAAAATTCCCTTTGATGTGGCACGCAATTTATACATATAATTGGTTAATCGCTGTTCGGTGCACAACAGCTAGGAACTAGCAATTCAGAAGCCGCACACCGACCGCTGCTCGTATGTCGAAACGGAGCTATTTCACGAATCACCACCTATTACCGACGTAATATCATTGTCTACGTACTCACTGTGCGATAATAAATACTGGCGATTTCGTGTTCGATTTATCGGCACGCAGTCCGATCAGCCGATCACGTTACTGCGATTCTCACGTGAACGTCTCGTTTTCCGTTTGCGATCCTATTAGCCATAATCGTACCGTATCTTTTCTTGTCTTCCGCAAGATTCTCGGTTAGTCTATTTTAGCTCGTGTTCGAGTCCTGCATAGTAAATGCACCGAGACGATGTACATCCATGTTATGGGAGGTATCGCACGAATTTGTAACTCAGGTTGAACGCTCCCGAGGTTAGCTCGTGGATGAGCGGCAGGATCGACATGGCAGTATCAAAGTAGCGATGGCTATATGAGCTGACAGTGGGAGACGATGAAAGCTCGGGGGTGACGGAAGCGGATAGTGGAGTGCCGTTGAAGCTTGAGTTGCGGATATCCAAGCGGGTACGTACCTTTGATCACCGACATCCTACCTGCGGCAGAGCGACATATTCACCCAACTGCATATTACCGCATCAAGATGTAAGGGCGGAATCCTGCATCGAGGACAGAATCATGCCGAC
The DNA here is from genome assembly GCA_963978505.1 of Listrodromus nycthemerus. Classification (NCBI taxonomy): domain Eukaryota; kingdom Metazoa; phylum Arthropoda; class Insecta; order Hymenoptera; family Ichneumonidae; genus Listrodromus; species Listrodromus nycthemerus. The sequence continues at coordinate 23,486,791 of OZ021679.1, read as the reverse complement.
ATGTTTGCAACCGTAATCGCGACAGATGAAACTTCACGCGATAATAGCAGACGCTCCGTAATTATTATGGAATGTGAAATATATAATTCTGGCAACGTTGCTACAAAGCCACGTATCAATTTGTAAGGTATAATACGTCTTTGAAAATATTTTCAATTAGTGAAAGTACGTGAACATTTTTTTTATCGTTAAAGTTAACCGTGCACCATAAGCGTCAAGGTAAGCCTGCAAATCGTAAAGATTTCGTGTCTCCGATGCGATGTAATAGCCAAACGACATGTTTTATTGAATTTTCGTTAAATTGCAATTTTTATTTTACTCCCGTTGTCATTACGTGGCCTCCATTATTGGTTTTAAAATTATTTTTTTATCGCCCATCATCATAATTCCAACACGGAATTGTGACCATAGAAAAATCCGACGGGTGTTAACGGAACAGTGGAGCTCTCCGCTGGCAGATTAAACGTCATCCGTACCAGCTGGGTAGCTGCCTTTCGTTATTACTCTTATGCAAGAGCTCCCTATATATCGATTACAGCTTATACGCGTAGTCGCGGATTTATGTCCGCAGAAACTATCGCGATTAAGAGGGATGGAACGTTCGCGCGCTGGGAAGGAAAAAAAAAGAACCGGTGAAATTAAACGAGATGGTCGGAGATGCGGCGAGAGAGGGAAAACAGAAAATTGTCGGATTAAAAAAAAACCGGAAAAAAAACAAAAACATGTAAATGGGCGCCCCTACGTTACGAGATTAATAATAAACGGTTTCATGGGTTTTCCATAGTATTCGCGCACGTCCCCAATGCGGACGAGGGACGCTGGGATCGCCGAGCTTTCCATTTGAATTTTATATCCCACTCGCCTCTTTCCATTGCACAACGCGAGTTGCTCTTGCTATCTTTTTCGCAGCGATGACTCTCGCCATTCTGCACATATAACGCGATCGCTTAACGCGAGTATAAAAATCGCATACCACGGACGATCTTGGGATTCATGCCACTATCGCTGTCGCGCGACATTCTATAAACAATTTTTTTTTGTCCATTATTGTCACCGAGAGGAGGTTGACCGTTAAGAGGGGGTAGTAAACCTCCACGCGGAATCCGCAGGGAGCTTCTCCGAAAGCTATTCGCGGAAGCGCAGTTACGCGCGATTCGCGGGAGCACGGTGTTACAAGTTATTTACCGCGAGTTCGCCACCGACGCCACTACTACGTATCCCTCCGGGATTTTACCAACGCCCGACTAATTACACACTCCCGTCGAACGAGAAAACTCCGCGATTTTACATCTCTGTGGAGCGAATAAAACCTCTTCCAAACGAGCTTTCGGTATTTTTGTTCAGGGTCCCAAAACCGAGCTGTTCGAACCGGAGCTATTCATTGTCTACTCCAGTTTGAATTTTTTTTTTCCTCAAATACATTTCTGACTGCTTCGTTTGTTCCTTAATCCCTTCGGTCTCAATAAATTGCGTTGCAGTTTCGATTTATATTCCATAAACGGGGTGAATAAATTCGTAATACTCTGGGGAATTACTACGGTGAACATTGAATGGCGTTAAATCTGAGGCAGGAGTGTTGCATTTTTGAAGGTCTTCTTGGCTCAAATCCCGAGGTTGCAACAATTTAAAAAACCCGAGGCTTCTTCCAAATAAATAATATCGTTTTAAAGATTTAAAAAAGAGATATCTTGAAACTTCCAAACGAATGAATCACTTGAGTTTTGTGTTTTTCGTAGAACTTTATATCATACATTTTGTGCAACATCCCGTAGAAGGCTCCCGAAATGGGATGAATTTTTTACCTTCAATTTCACGTCGCGAACAGCAACGCACCGGAGAGTAAGGTATTAGCCTCGGGGGTACAAAAATGGAGATAAAGATGAGAAAAACTGAAATGAAATACAGAAAAATAAATAAGAGAGTAACCCGGAAGAAGAGAGTTTCCTTCCGAAATTTTCGGACACTGGAGAGGTTCGTGTCGAATGTAGCGTTCCAGCGCACATGAAATAGTTCGCTCCGAGATAGCAATCTAGCTTCCGAAAGTAGAGAGACGTACATTTGAAAACCTCCACTTGATGGCGTGAAAATTCGAGATTCGCCCGTCCGGGTAATCTTGGACTTGGCAGTTTCTCCCTCTCGGTTCTCTGCGTATAGCGTTACTATACATCACTTCTGTATTGTAGTCCACTCCTTTGACGCGTAACCTTGTACACATCTGTACACGTCCACTGGCGTCTTATTAATTCCCCTCGTACATCAACGGTTGGAGTTTGCGGTTCTCATTTTGCACCCCTGACAAGCACACACCCCTATATCAGGGCCACTCGTAGATGCTCCTCATAGCTCTCACGTCCGTTGACCCTATCCGGGTTGATGGCCAGAATCTCAATTTTTCCCTTTCGTGACATAACTGACCCTTTTTAACCTGTCGCGTACCGGATTCTCTTTTAACATATGATTAAAATATTTTTTCGCATACATTTTTTTCTACTGTGGTAGCGTGCCGGAAGAGTGAAAGAACATGAGGAAGAAGAGATTTCAAGCGTTGTTAGAGTTCAAAACATCTCACGTTAAAAGTCAATAGGATTGTTTTTTCTGCGCAGGCTTTTTTCGCACGATCGTAGAAATGAGTCGAGAGACAGAGGAAAATAGGAAGGAAAAATATAGGTCGGTGAGGTATGCACAACGGAAATAGGGTATGTCGTTGGGAAAATGTGGAAAAGGAGGCTCGGCCACGTCGGCATTCGTGCAAAAGCTAGTACGCTGGCGTGCTTTGTCCGTATTAGACCGGGGAATGTTTATTAGCCCATTCAGGGTGCTGGACCGGCGGTAGTGCTATGGCTCTAGGTGCTCGCATGGGAGACCGTAAAGCACAAAGAAACGCGTTGGTTTATTGCTATTTCCCCCACGGCGAATCTCCACACGCGAGTTGGAGTGCGGAGCGCGTTGTGCCTGACACGACGCCAGGAACTTAGATTTATGCATTCACTTCGGCCGTGGGTTAACTTGTTCGCGCCAAAATGAGGTGAAGCTCTCTTTCTTTCTCAGTAGCGCTGCACGGAATCGAAGGGCCGGAGGGGGAAACTCAAAAGTTCAATAATGGTTCATAAAACTTTCTCAAATTTTCGAGAATGTTACTGAATTATATGTCACATCAACGTAAGCATTAACATTAAATCGGGATGGACATCTTTTTCAATTTTCAAACTTGAATCGCAATGATAAAAGACTATCATTAATATTTTTATAACCCTAATTTTTCGCCATCAGCCGGCACTCTATCGAAGCATATCCAACTATCTCTTGCCAACCGAAAAAATAGTTACTGCCTCTTCGATTATCTTTCGATAGGCCGCGCACGTCTTGTAAGGAGTTGCAAAGAAACACTACGGGTACGATCGCTGTCGTGATACACTCGAGGTCAGTTTTGTGAATCTGCCCTCAAATTACCAGATAGTGGGGAGAAATGTTATTTGATATAAAGATTTAACTTGATAACCTTTTTTTTTGCAAATTTTTTGATGATGGTTTATTTTGAGCTAATTTTATCGATCAATATATTCGGTGCTGTTGTCAAAGGTGTGCTTTGAAACCGTAGAAGGAATGTCAACATTTTCCAATGAATATTTTGCACTATCGGAAAATGCAGTCGAGAAATTATATTTCCGTGTCGACCATGGGGTTGTGGAAATGTAATTATACGTCACCCTGCTGGACACTCACACGCGAGCAGTGTTTCACACACAGGATGAACTGTAATTGGTATCGGTATCAGTTTGACGAGGGCGAAACTCGATGTACGCACCGGTGGAGGTGGGTTAGAGGAAGGGCAGTGCGTGGCAAGCAGAGCTGCAATAATCGAGTTATGGAAAAACGATGGTACAAGAGTCGGAGGGATACGAGGATCTCATTCCGCCCCTTCCGTCCTCTGGACAACGTCATAGTTTTTACCTGTAGCACTGGCTTTTACGACGAAATTCGGTCCAACAGCTCTGGTAACATCGTTTGACAAGGGTCGAGCATTTTTTATGGGGCAAGAATAGCTCGTATGAGGCAGGAAACCAGCGCACTGTCAAGTTTGTGGATCATCTGTTGAAATAGAAATTCTTTACTATTTGGAAAATTTCGAAGGGGTGAGAGTAGAATTAATAAAGCTGACAAAACGCAATAAATTACCAAAACATAATTTATCTATGGAAAAATAGTCTTTTACGAAGTCTTATTTATTTTATAATATTACTCGAGCCTTTTTCAACGCCTAATAAGGAACAATGCCCTGAAGTGGGTGCATGGCTGTGATGTACAAAGGATTAACTCGAACAAGCTCAAGTGTGGGACCAATAGTGGCGTGAGAAAATTGAACTGACTCGCGTACGGCGAAGGACACTCGCCGAGTTCTTTGAGGGAATTCTTGGGAAATATTAACGTACTCATGTCGGTTTAAAAGCTTTACGGCGGAGAGAACGTGAGACAGCCGAACAACCCCTTTTCTCACATCCGTCCCGGCGCCTTCAGCCTTCGGAGCACAACTTCTGCAAGAAGCTGTGAAGCTCGCAGTGACGCAGGACTTCAACCCTTACGTTCACGCAAGACGAAACTTTATGCCCGACCAAACCCGCTCTCCTGTACAAGCAGCAACACCCGTGACGTTTATGGCACGACCGGGGTGACAAATGAAACGTCGCGTACTCGACACCGATAAGCAATGTCGAGAAGTTACTACACAGGGATTGTTATATGGTACACTTGGCGACGCGAGAAAACAATTCGAACTTTTTTTCTTATCTCTGACTAAAACGTGAAATGTTATGGGATTTCACATGCAAATTAAGAAATATTGGAATGTAGGGGAATCACTGACTGCATGCGAGTTCTTTACCGACCTCATTTATAAAAAAAAAAAACTATAATAAATGAGAATGCAAATACTAAAGTAAGTGAAACGAAAATCGTTCGTCTTAAAAATAACGCAGTAATATCGTCCGAATTACTACCGCAATAATTTCACATAATGGTATTCACTTCTACTACATGGAGAAAATTTTTTTCTTACCTCCGAATAGATTTTTTTCAGTCAGAGATTTAAAAAAATGTTTAATTTTTTTGATACTTTCTTTGATTCTTTTACCCTCTACATCAACGTTATGATCGAATGATCTCTACTCCATAGTACTTTAAAAAATTTAATTCATCAATAATCTCTGTCCTCTTCCGCTTTATGATTCGAATAACTTCGACAAATCTCAATGAATCATTTGGTTAATTACATACATTCAACCGTGCAATTTCTCGATGGAAAATTTATGTGTACACCGCTTCGGTCACGGAATGATCATCGAGTAAAATAGTTTGAATTGAAGTGCACGAATGGATCCCGCACATTTAAATGCGCACGATAAATTAAACAGCATCCAGGGCGGCCCTGAATCTGCAAATATCGGGTATCGGGTCAAGTAGAGAATCTGTATATCCGACGTACAAAGATGCCGACAGACAGCCTCGTGGTAAACTCGCACATTCGACCTGGCTGCGTCGATACGCGTTACTGTAGTGTCATTACCGGATCGGGTGTTTCATAAAAGACAAATTAGATCGTACAGCTTTGGTGGAAAATCGTGTCATCGCCTGACTATGCAGGGTGCATCGCTGCAAACACGTTTATGCATGGGAATCGGCATTTTGACATTAAAGATGACGTGCCGATCGTTAATGGATCTGTGGTCAGTTGTAGATTATGTGGTTACCCATTTTCGCGAATCAAATGCAAGTCGATGATAAAGAAAAAACTCATCAATGATAGATTAGTGCTTTGATTGGGTCCGGTCATTCCGAAAGGCTCGATACTCTGAACTACACGTTCCATAGTATATTGCATAGTACATTTCAATCCGGACGTAACGCTCGAGAAGAGCTGAGAACATAAAACATCAATTCCGTTAGCCTCACAATTTTGTAGTTGCGTGCGGTAGATATATAAATGCTTCTATTTATTTAAATCATGATATATGTATTTAAGATTATTGAAATTTGATAGTTTGAAACCCGGATCTTCTTAATTGGAATAGTTTTACCGAGGGGGGTATGTTTGATCGTTCCGTCGACTGTTTTACATGAAAAGCTCTCGGAATGAATTTCGTCGGTGAGTGTTCGGAGCAAAATACCATAGTCTAGACACTTGACTCTGACTCGTTGGACCAGACCCACTTTGGTTCGTGCCGCTCCTGCCCGAACATGTCCGCACAAGTCGGGACAGGGCCGAGTGAAACCGGGGCGCATATTAATCGAATCGTTAGAGCCAGACTCACTCGGTTTGTTGGCGTACGCCGCCAACGACGTGACGCAAGGAATGGGAAAATTCTCATTTGATTTAAAATTCGAACGAGCTGTAATTCAACTACCACCCGTCAACGAGGAAATTGAGAAAGATTGTGATGAGAATGAGGACGGAGGAAAGTTTGCGGCCTGATATTTACTCTACCGATTGCCTCATGGGTGCTCTCAAAGGAAAATCACACTGCGAGCATGTTTGGTCAAACGCGTGGAATAGAGTTCGATACTGTGGAATAGAGTTCAATTAAGTAATAAACTCATTAATTATGACTTGTGGCTTTCACGACATTGTCAGTGACTCGTTCGGTTACGGAAAAATTCCGCCAGCGTTCTTTTCTATCGCCGAAATCAAAGCGTTGGAACGAACTGCACTACGATCGTTTGGACGAGACTTCAATAACACGATATTTCACAATGAATTTGGCGAACACCATTTGATGTTCCGAACGAGACATCGGAGTTCGCGAGATTACAAGAAAACGAGAAAAAATTTTGAAGCCATGATTGTTGCAGTAAAGTGGAACAATACTCGAGTCCGGTTTTTGCGTTCCCGTCCAGGCCGGTGCACACTTTTTTCACTATCACCAGGCGGCGAACGATGGAATCGACCTTAGCGGGAGAGCGGAAACTTCAATTAGCCCAGCGGAACATCAGAAGCGCGATTACGAGAAAAAGAGAGCTTCTTGCTTCACCCAAGAAGTCCGCGAATTCCAAGAAAATTCCATCGGACACCGACCTTGGCTCTACTCGAGCGTCACAAACAACCGGAATAAAAAGCATCAAGGAATTCGTTAACTTTTTTTTTTATTTTTCCATTTTTTCTAATATCCCTTCGTAGCACCTCGTTCAGATTATCTTTGCATTCTCTTATACGTCTTTAGTTTACCACACCCCGTTTAATAAAAAAAAATTTGTTTTGCTCTTTTCCAAGTAAACGTCGAACGACGAGCGACGGCTCGTAAAGATGCCGGTGGCAACACTTGTCGACAATCTAATTTGTAATGGCATCGCGATAAGGGCCCGAACGCCGAGGAAACTCAACAACGAGTATTTTCCCATTTGCGAACGAGATAGGGCTAGAATATCGCTTGAGGAGTGGTTTCTGGGATTTCGGAAGAACGGAAGTGAAGCTCGGTGAAAGAGAAGCGGGTTCGAAAGCTAACGATAGAGGCATTTTACGAGCAGACCCAATTTTTTTTTCAAAAGCCCTCATTCTCGGGAAAAGTTCAACGACACCTTGAAATGTTTCGAAGTGCTGTACGTTCAGTACTGTTATGATTGGTGTACACGCATGCATTATACGTTCGCCTTGTCAATGAACCAGCGCCAGCGTTTGTGCGCACATTCATGTGCGTAGCTAGTTATAACCCACTATGCGAGACGTTCCGCGCCGAGTTGGCACGCAAACATTTTGCTTTTCTAACGTTTCTAACCTTTCTCTTCTGAGGTTTTCTAACGTTTTCCTAATTTTTGTGTTTACCCCCGCATCCAAATTCCAGATAACGTTGCAAGTAATTTTCATTGATCTAGTCAGAACTGAGTGTGTGATTGAATCTTTCAAAATTATGTGATATATTCTTGCGATTTTTGTCTATTTTAGTTAAAAATCTTTGTCATTCTGTGAAAATGATAGTGGTCACGTGACATGGAACGCCTCATGCATGTAAAAGATTGCATTATCCAAGCGCCAGTAACCCTTCCTTGCTTGCCCTCTCTCAGTGACCGACTGTAATAACTTATCCACTCACGGGACTGCCAGTTACAATCAACCAACTCCATTACCTGTCGATTTATCTTAATGCAACGTGATCGTTATTTATCACTATTTTCAGTTCCGAGAGCGCTGGCTCAATTTCTCTCCGTCTGACTCCAGTTGCTCGCTCGATCCAATCTACAACTTATAGTATATGTTCGCTATGTACGCGGCGTCGTTGCTATGACGCATTACCAAGGGCCAACGTAAGATCCATGTTTATGGGCAAAAGTCGCAAACTCTACGCTACAACCAAAATATTGACGTTTATAAGTTTGATTTTATGTCCCCAACAATAAAGAAATTGACCAAAATCAATTTCCCTGGATGCGACATTGTTCAATTTAAAAGTTTTCAGAGAATTTTAGCAAAAATTGAATTCCAAAATTAAAAAAAAAATCTTAACGTGTACCGTCAAGTTATCCCAAAATGTGTTCAATAATCTGTCGAATCAGAAAGTCTTGAAGGAAAGTTACTAGAGTGGCGGTGAATGCCTATCGAACACCTTCTAAAAATAAAAAAAGAAACAACAAAATGATTTTGGAACTAAGTTTGGGGAGAATGATATCCCTAAATATTTATTGATATTCTCAAGCAGTCACATCAATTTCTCCGACGATGTTATAAAATTCATTAATATTTTATCCATCACTGTAAACTATACATCACATTGATGATGTAACCGGAACATGTTACTCTGCTTTAAATAATTTAGGTGAGCGCCATTGAGTCGTGCCCATCCGTGTAACGGCATATCCACCCGATAATACAATACACCACATTCGGAAAGGCAAAAGGTCGCTGGTAGTCCCTCCGTAATAGCAGAATTAGGCGAGCAAAAATATTTCATTCCTTATCTAATCCCCGAGACGATACGGATGATAAATTTTTTTTCTTCTCTCGATATATTGTACGCCAGAATATAATGGCCGTAGATACGCGGGGCTTCAAATAATTTGGGTGCGTTCATTTTCTTTCTCCTTTCCGTCCATCCTTCTCAGCCATCGGTCTAATCTATGCGCCATCCCAACGGAATTTTTTTCATACTATAAAATTATATTCCTCCAGATTTATACGAAAGCCGTGGGCCGAATCTCAACGAGGTTAGCGGTGGGTGTTGAGGGAGGAGATCCGCGTTTACTCGAGGCCGACAACGAAAATGGTAAAGGGATGCGGACGTCGGCGCGGCTCACTGCCGTACCGGAAAAATTATGATAGCGATATTAAATTTCAACTGTGATTTTAATTATGGAAAAAAAGCACAGTTCACCCTCCACTTTCCGGACACGTCAGGATCCCTCAGGCGGAGCGAGAATGTGGTTGGGCACCGGGCAAAGTGAAATGTAATTTCACCTTTATTTATGATGCCCTCAGGAAAAATAATTTGTCATTGGTTTGAACTTTTTTTGAAGTTTGAACACTCGCACGAATTTACGAACGCAATTCTTTTACACATCTCACAATTTAATAATTAAAATATCATAATACGCGAGCGCGTAAACGTGCGCATTGCGACAAAGGAATATAATCGTATATTCGGTAGTTGATTTGTTCGATTTTCAAATTTAATTATTCAAAATTCAATCAGCAAAAACTGGATAGCCGGGTTTTATATACACATATTTTTTTTGCAGAATAAAATTGAGGATTGCGCAAACAGAATGTGCGATCTGCCAGATAATCATACCGTTCCATTAATAAACACATCAATAATTTCATAAGTCGGGGGTTTGAAAACTTTGTACTGGAATCCGAATGCCATTAACGATTATCTCGAAAGTTCAAGTATCAGGTTGTCGAGTGCTCCTTTATTGGTATAAAAAATTGCGCAAATTTAGGAAAAAAGGAAACAAAATCAGTTATCAACGTAAAACGGCTGTAATCATGATCGATATAACGCACGGGAAAACCAAATCGAAAAGATGATAAATTCTTTTCACAAAAAAAAATATATGTTCCGAAAGTGTCAACAGTAACATTGCTTTCCGATTATTCGGATCTTTCCGAAGGAACGTATCGAAATTAAACAAACATTCGCGGTTGCAAAGTGCCCGTCGCGACGGGACAGAAGACACCCGGGAATTTGTCAACTTTGTTTTGCACCAGTGATATCGTGTAGGAGATGCATGTCTTTTCGGAGATGGTATCGTCATTAGCGCCGCGTAGTCAGAAGCCTCATCTTTTCATAATGAATGCCATTATACGAATATATACGCATACATATAGGTATATTTATCCATTCCTCGCGGTCGGCGAGCGTTTACGCTAGACGTGGTTCTTTTAGCAGTCGAGAACGCGACCGGCTCGAGCGACTTGTGAGCTTGGATGCTATTTGTAACAGTAGTTGCTCCACTTTGTTTCATTCGTTAATTCACCAAGCCGCCGTGCTTCTCCGCAGAAGAGAAAAACGACCGAGTCCCGACCGGAAGATGCGGCGCCTATTCAAAAAATTCGTGAAAAAAAACCTAAAACAATTTTTTTTCACCTTTCAATTTCACTCGACTCTCTTTCAAACCCTTCTGTGCATGTGTGTGTGCGCGCGGGCCTTGCTTCCTTTGCCGCTTCACAAATTCATGCCTCCAAAGCCCTGGTCTTCACTCTGTCATCGCGCGTTCAACTTATACGTGCATTCGCGAGCGCGGTCGCGTGTCCGTGGACCAAAATGTGAAGAGGCCGGCTGGTCGTGATTTACAATTTTCTATGACGCTTTTGGCGCTGTGTCGCCCTTTTTCCTCCTCGTCTTCATTCGCCCGGTCGCGCATCGCCCTCCTCTTTTACTATCACTCTATGGTTCTCTGTGCCGGATTCATAATCCGCTCTCGCTCACGGCGGAGCTGGCCCGTCGGCTTGACGAGAAATTCTCCACTCATGTCGCTGTATATTTTCCACGAGCTTTTCGCCCCTTCCCGTCGCCGATTTAGCGCAAAGCTCGCTATTCGCGCGCCTCTCAAACCCCCACTCAATCCCACCACCGGATACAAACCCGTCAATACAGCCGTCAATACCACTCGCAGCGCTTTTTTTTGTTCACTCGCTTCTGGGGATTCTATTATTATTATTATTATTATTATTATTATTATTATTATTATTATTATTATTATTGTTATTATTATTATCAGTACTATTACAAAGCACTGTTTATTTTTAATTTTTTGAAAGATTTTTTTGAAGCTTTCAGTTTCCACGTTGATTTCTGTATTTGTGGCTCGTTTTTTACATTTCGTTCTGTACCGCAATGATTTTTTTTTACTATCGTCATAGATACGTAAATGGGTCTGGATATGACCGTGGGTAAAAAGCATATGAAACAAAAAACTAAACCAAACACGGGCCAATCCAATCATCCAGATCCCGACCATCCAGCACACTATGCGGTACCACTCTTTTTTGTTCGCTCACTTCCGGGCATTTTATTTTTCATTTTCTGTACCCAATGTTTATTTCCTTCTCTGTGATCGTTTTTCCAAAACTACGATTTTCCTCGCTGTTATATATAGAAAGGTTTTGTATCACGTTCGGAATAACCAAGAAAAAGTTCGCTAACAAATTTATCCGAACGAACTCACATAGTACGCTTTTCGTTTTTACAAAGTGTACGCAAAAAGCGACTTTTCCGCACTGGTCTGAGAAAAAAGATTCTATTAGGTTTGTACGCGTACGTAGCATGCATACGTTTTTCCCGCACGCCATGCGAAACAGTGTCTTTTTGCGCACATTTTATACGAACGGAAAGCGCCATTTTCTTGTAGGAAAGGAGTTTTGTGAGTGAGATGGGTAATTTTTTCGTTCCGTTGCGTCGCTGCATTGCCAGCGTCGCCAGTTTTGTCAGTGTTGCCAGTTTTAAGGCATTTATTAATTGGCCGAAAATCCATAGGATGTAAACATACGTCTGTTTGTTTTATTTTGTCCTGTTGTATTCGCGCCACACTGTGTCGAAATGTCATGTGACGAAAGTATGCGGGACGAGCTTGGTGCGGGATCCATTTGCTTGGGTATACGAATGTAGTCTGCGCAGTGAAATTCAAAGAGATCGAAAGCTCAAAACATTTTTTGGACAGAGTCGATTCGCTGTTGTAGCACAATAAACCTACCAGGCATCCGGTACCTGTTAAGAGACTAATGTTCCAAAGGCTATTTCCGAAAGAGTGGAAGTAGAAAACGCGTAGATGAGGACCAGTTCTGAGGATTCTGTACGGATTCTAGAAGTACCATAATCACTGAAATATATCAGCGGCTTAATTCCCAGAGAGAGAATTAGCTGGTATGCGGTCGATATACCATTATGGAATTAGGCCATCGATAACTTACATAAAGCTGATGACACAGAATCTGACGACAAATCATTGTAACAGATGCAACGCGAATGCGCTCGCTCGAAGCAGCCGCAGATGCGAGGATCTATCTGAACGGAATTGCGCTCATCTGATACGATTGCCAATAACGTTTTTTCACTATGCCGATCTATGAGAGTTGCCATTGACGAAAAACTATATTGTAGGGTGGCGTAAGAAGTATCCTACTAAGAGGCCACATCATAAGAACTTCCGTAGTGGTGATAAGACGATAAGGAAAAGTCGGTCGGAACCTTCGAGTGGCTTGACTGTGTCGGAGATTCCGACCGAACACCGCATAAGCGGAGGCGGAGCTCGTTGGATGTACTGTGTACACTTTAGTTAGCTGGAAGGAGAGAAGAGCTTCAACGAGCTATCTCAAGTGGTACTTCATTAAATACCGATGTCCAAGGTAGCGTGTCGAGCCCGTTGAATCACGAATCCGAGAGACGGTTGAGCATATCCCGTGTCTTCGCGTCTGCGAAATAGTCTATGACGAGAGGTAGAAGCGGCTGCGGATCGCACGGATCTTCGAACCGGGACCAGCATGACTGATGTAAACGGGACGGTTTGCGAGGTTTCCCGATGTCGGAATCATTGCCCCATAGACACTCTATTTAAATAACAGCGTCTGAGGTCGTCAGGAAAGTTGCCACCGACTATGTGGCTATGGGCGATACGGCCCGTGAAGGAGAGCAGCTTCAACTTCGCACTGGAAGGTTAGCTCGCTTCGATGCGACGACGAACTTCCGGAGTGCCCTTCCCGATTCGTGAATACATTAGAATCCTATCCCACCTTGCTCAGCCTCGGCTTGCCCGTCCGGATTCGCTGGAGTGCGGTCGTTGGTACAAATGCATACACGTCAATGTCGGTGGCTCCGCGGTTAACGAATGCCTCGGAACTTGCTCGTTGTTATTACTACGAAACCTTTAACTATACAACCCCAAACTGTACAACTGCATTTAAATAACCGACGATGACCGACCATGGCCATTCGGCGATAGTCGGGCCTCGCGTCGCCGGGAATCGCTCTTATCAACGTCGCGACTTGCCGCACTGGGAGAGCTGGACGCTGTCCGTTATAGGTCTCGCATACCAGTAACCAATTCTACAACCAACGGATGTACCTCTAGAGAGTCGGACTTCGCTCGGCTAAGCACTGATAGACCGTTCGGCTACCGTGCTACCGTGCGGCAGTGTATACTCCATCGTATCTCGGACCCTGTCTGAATACAGCGAGGCACTATCTACTTCGGGCAGGCTGTCAGTCGGACGCGAAGCCTGGCAATGCCGTCCTGTTTCCGATCGACAGGCGAATTTTTTTTTCATATATATATTGTGTTTGGGAAAAGAATCTGTGTCCCATCAGACAGTAACCGGGCAGTAATGAGCGCGCTAACGTCAAACTCATTTGCGGTCGCCTATGGTCTATATTAGAGAGCAGAAAAAAATGGGACGAAATATCGTTCTATCTCAATTGGCCAAAATGGGTAATCCCGAAATTGTTAGGAATATACGTTATTACAAATTCCGCTGAAGCTTCGATTGTTCACTGAATCACGGTAGTACAACGTCATGCGTATAATCGTAACGTCTTTTTTCTCTCAGATTTGGCTTTTTTTCGCTCACTCCTACATTTAAGTTGGGACAAACTTATGCTGCAGTGAATTAGCGTGAAGTTAAGCGAACCCAATTCCGCACGTTGATCGCGCATTGGGTTCGTCGAGGATGCAGAGGGATGTCGAAAAAAAAAAGAAAAACGAACCGATTTGCTGAAATATACGAGTGTTCTCTTTCCTCTTTTGCCGCCGCAATGATAAGAGATCAACGGGTATAATAGCGTGGCGAGAGCGAGTTAACGTTCCCGAGAATGAGCTTGGGCATTCTATCCTGCGGACAGTTAGTCGCGTGTGGGGCGCACGGCACTGCATGAAAAATCCTAATGGAACGAGGTCGCCGCGTCGCCGAGAGTAAATTTTGCAAGCGCAGTACGAGAACGGCGAACACAAAAGATAAGAGCAGTTCGCGGCTATGTGCGCGAGGAAATCCAGAGAGCCGGCTCGCTCAGTCGCGAATGTCGAGTCGTGGCTTGAGGAGGGCTAGAAGGTCGTGATATGTGAACCTTTTACCTTGGTGGCGCGCGTGCCCCGCCACGCCTCTTTCTCCGCATTTCGCATCCTCTTCCTTTCATACTTTCTCTCCCACTTCCCTCTTCTCTTCCGTCTTTCGAAGAAAGAACGTCGGAAGAACGCCAGAAAAAGGATTCGAAACCCGGCGAATCTCCCGTCCCGCAGGATTCGAGGTACCCGTTGGGTTCTGCGATCCCAGCCGGGGACTCTACCTTCAACAGATCTTTGTGCTGCTTTACGAGCTCCCCTTGCTCACAATTTTCTTCACTTCCTTTATCCACCGCTCCGCGCGAATGCCGACTCCGTCCTTGTTTGTCTTTCACTCTGTTTTTCTATCTTTCGCTCGCAGTATTCTTCTCCCGATCCCTCGGTGCCGATCGGCTTCCCATCGTACCTCTGACACGGCCATATCGCAACTTTTCGATTTTCTTCTCGACCCCTTTCCTTTCTTTACCTTCGTAGTCTCAGCGCACGACTTTTTATAAGTCTCAATGCAGATGCATATTTATATATGTATATATGTATATATTCCCGAAAGATTCT
The DNA here is from genome assembly GCA_963978505.1 of Listrodromus nycthemerus. Lineage (NCBI taxonomy): Eukaryota > Metazoa > Arthropoda > Insecta > Hymenoptera > Ichneumonidae > Listrodromus > Listrodromus nycthemerus. The sequence continues at coordinate 23,471,704 of OZ021679.1, read as the reverse complement.
ATGCTGATTACATTTCAATGGATTTCGGGTCGCGGCTTATATCAGAATCGAAGAATTTTTTTTCAGGGAATAATAGAATTTGCAGCTCTAGGAGGTTCCCTCTCGATCCTCCAAGATTTTCAAGTCTTGATACAGAGTCTCCTATTGGGAAGAGCGGGGCTAGTCGCAGACACTAATAATTTTAAAGACTCTGAAGCTTGAGATTTACCGTTAGTATAAAAATACATGAACGAAAAGACAAGTGACACTGTGAAATTAAATGTAAGCTTTATATTCTGGAACTTGTAATTGGCTTAGATTGCATTTATTTAACGCTTGTTTGTCAAATGAAAATACAAAACGTTAAAAATTTCATTATAAAGCTGCACATGTGTGTTATATTTTATAAACTACTTATGAAAAAAAAGGTTCAATTAATTTCGCTCCAAGATCTCATTGTGGTGCAATTTCTTTTCTTGCATATAATATTGGTATCCTATTTGGTGTCTTTAACCGAATGTTAATTTTCGGTGCGCGAGTGTTAACAGAGAAATGTTGAAGAACGGAACTGCCCGAGTGCGTTCTTGTGACGCGAATAGCGGAAGTGAGGGAACGATGCGAACGGAGGGAAGGAAGGAGAACGGCAAGAAATCTGGGGCGTCGACGGTGGGTGAATTAATGAAATGCAGATTGCATTTAAGCTTGCCCAACCATCCGCGTGGGCTTACGCCCGATGAGGAATCTTCCGTCTCCGTTGGTATACGAAAGTATACGACGTCGTTGCTTCCGCTTCGGACGCTCCTACGTCTAGCTTGTTCTATCTATATATAATATATACCGTATAGCCAACACTTCCACCAACCGAAGGACCTTCCTAGGATTTAATTAGCGCATCCGAAGAGCGAGAAGATTCGCGCGGACTCCACTGGAGGAGCGTGAGAGCGTCCAACCTTCGCCAGAACCAAGCCTCGTGCCGTTGTTCTCAATTCTCACTATGGTCCTCTCTCTTACTCGACACCTCTTTCCCTCCTATTCTGCTCCTTCTCGTTAAAGTTTTTAATGAAGAAATGGTAAACCCTTACGTGCGAGATTTCCGTCGTTAGTTCGTGTTTTGTCTCCTCTCATTCTCTCGTACAATACGTTCTCTCCGGGTCGAGCTCCGGAGGTCGCGGAGAATTGTAGATTAAAATTCCATTAACCGTGAATCGACGAGCACGACAAAACTATTCTTGCCTACGTGAAACTTGTCTATAGAACAGTAAATGAATTAACGAGGAGGGATGAGCTGGAGCAAGACACGGATGTAGACAATAGAGGTGAGAAATGGAATAGATGTCCACCATCTCGAATTGGGCGCGGAGGGACTTCATCAACGTAAATTGCATATACAGAGATCTCTTGCGGAAGCTCATCGTCGTCCGAACTGACGAGAAACCGGTCCTCTGATGTGTTTCGCGATGTACATCGCTCAATATTATGCGAGCATACCGAAGACCGAAGTTAGTCGCGAATCGGGCATGGTGATGAGGACGGTATACCGGGGAATAATCGGCAAGCGTGGCGAAGGCAAAAGGAACTTGCGAAGTTCGGGCTGGCCCATCCCAGATCCGAATTTCCGATACCGCAAAATCCAAATTAATTAGGTTAATGGATAATGGGAAAACGTGGTTTCATCGGTTGACGCTTTACTGTTGGAGGATCCGTTCGCTTAGAAGCCCACCTTCGACCCGTGTTCCCTACCCACACACTCTCCTACGGACATCCTGCTTTTCCGAAGCTACCAAACCACCCTCTCTTGTTTCTCATTCTCGATACGGTTTGCTTGACCGAAAGTCACCTAAATCTGTTGACCTAGGAATCAGCTCTAAACTGTAGTAAAAGTTTGTATGAAATTCAATGTACCTCACTGGTTTTGTGCAAAAACGGGTTTTTTAATTTCATGTACAGTTTTATGTTCAGTGTACTTAAAACATTCGAAATACTTATTTTTGATAATTTGCTTTAATTTTAATAATCGAGTTTAGTTTTTATTTGAAAAATATATTAATTTTTCATCACGCTCGTGAATTGAATTTTATAAGCTTTTCATAAGCTTTATTGCTGCCATTTGATTTCTCATCCTTGACACGTAGCCGCAAGAGCAAGCCAATATTGACATACTCTTAGTTTAAAAAAATCTCAGATTAATTTTTATCCCTTCGACCCATCGTTTCAGCTGAAATACCGGCGAGCCTCTCCCTGAGCAACTCTGCTACCAGCTGCGGACGCTGTTGCGTTAATTTACAGCCACAAAGATCAATAACTTGAACATAACGTGACGGGTAATGATTTCCACAGCTTAACGAGAAAGCGATATCCCCATCTCTCGCCGAATTTGAAAATCAAATTACTCCGCGCACATCAAACGAGGCTTCGCAGGATTTGTATCAACTCGCAGGAATACTCGCAGGTGAATAGGATGAATCGTAGTGTGGGACGCCGGGAGTCTGGCTTATAGTGCCGCAGATACGTGTTCTCGCGTCGGTAACTTTCGCCGACGGTAATCCACGAACAGTCCTCGTACGAGCAGCGATGCCTGTGCATATTAATGAGGACCGTGCTGGATTAGGATACGTTGGCAAAGTGCAAACGGTACAATCACTGGCGTTCTCGCAACGGCCGGCATGCGGATAAATACAAGTTGCACAGAGTCCCGAGTGCACTAATAACTACCCAGGAGGCGTGAGACCGGATGGCGATTAAAATTCCAGTACTGCTGCAAGATGTCCTGCCGGTACTGCGCCAGCGCTTGCGGGTAACAGCCGGCCGGAGCAAATCCTACCTTGGCAGAGATTGACTGTTGTTCGAAGTGACGATCACCGTGAAGTTGAGCGCTGTACACGGAGTTGGGATTGTTACTATGTCGGGGCGAGGAAGGGTGGCCGGCGATAGATCTTGAATTAACTATACCGATACAGCATCGCTAGTAGCGCCCTGAGCTCCCTAACCGAGAACCGTGCACATCCGGACGAGGTGAATCGGCGAGTCGGTAGGCGATTCGGGTGGAGGAACCCAGCGAGTATGAGACTCGAGTGGGACGCTTGTGATTCCCTCACCAGCTGCCTGCGTCCCGATATGCACTGTATTAACGGCATAATATGCCGCACCACGCTCACTCTCGACTGGCACCGCCCACATCCAACATATCCGGTGCTTCAAGCTCTTACCGTCTACTCGAGGTTTCTCCGTTGCTCTCCGCTTTCATCCCTGTTCACTTCCCACCTATAACCATGCAGTACCTCCCGCAAGCTTCGGAAACTCTTGCCTCTCACCATCAACCCTCCTGCTCCTCCTCCACCCCCTACTTTATCGTTCTATCCTCAATCCCCCGCCATCTTCTTTCGCCTCTATGACGTAATTCACATCTTACGCCGCCAGTACGCCCGTCGTTTCCCCGTCATGAAATATTAAATAGTTCCCTTCCCGTTTTTTCCATCGCTGTCGCATATATATATGACGAAATGCATATAATGTATATAACATTACTGTGCAAAGGCAAGCAGGGGCGTCGTCGTTGCGTCCCGAGCGGCGGTGGAGCGGAGTGGAGGTAAAAAAAAAAGGAAACGGAGAGAAAAGCATGAGATTGCTGGAAACGTGCCGTGGGGAATTCCTCGCAGCGACAGCGGCAGACCCCGAGATGTCCTATGACGTTTATGAAAGGATAATCGTGATAGAGAATAAATAAAAATTATATGAAAAGCGGACCGGGTGCAGTGGAGCGGAGAGCGTGCATTTAATTTCTTTTCCATACCTCGGACAAAGTTTCTTCAGCTGGGACGTTACGTGACGTGGAGAAACTTCTTTCGTTCTTCCGTGATGATCCGGGATCATTTTTAAAGCTATTCTGGTGTGAATCGACTACCTGTCGATTGTCGCGGAACTTCACTCGATAGAATTATTACGGGACGAAGAATTGCAACGAGTGGTAGGTCGAAAGCTGCCACTTCGAGCACGCAATAGTTCATACGCGGGTAATACATTGCACACACGTGGTTTATCGTGCGAGAGCCTGTCATATCCATCGACGTATAGCATTCAAGCAGGGTGGTAGCGTTTCGTGTGCTATACATGGTTGGTACACAACCATCTGGGTCTACTATATATTGATTTCGCTGAGCAAAGTGGTGCGTAAATATTCATGATACTGTTAGAGGGATCAAGCGAGATGCATCGATGCGCTTCCCACTTCGCTGCGGCATCGTATACGCGGATCGTAGTGCCTTAGGTACCGCTATATATTCGTGTACATACAAGGGTAATGCAAGCAACAGCTACGCCACCATTTGCCATGAGACGTCTGGAAAGATTCAGACGAGCTATTTTCACGGTAAGGAGGGATAACTTCTCACGTAAACTTGTCTCCGAAAAGTTGCTGGTTGGAAAAATAACAGAGTGAGTCCTCCGAGCGCATAGATAAATAACACCTTTTACGCTTATGGTTGACGCATCGAGTGATGCGGAATAATTCACCTCAGCGCTTTCGTCCGCGCGCTCGACTCGTTACAGAAACCTAAGAAAATAAAGTGACACCTATGCAGCATAATAATACATGTAATAAGACTAATTGGAGGTGACATTTTGACAGGAGACAGGTAAAACAATATATTCTAAAAATCGAAAATCGAGCGTTTATTGGAATCCACTGGGATCCGAAATCGAGCGGCCCGGCTGAGCTCATGAATTAAATTCGTTCGGTGAATAATGTCATTATTTCGGCATTTTACGCATTGCTCTGACGATGGAATTAATCTTTTGTTATTTCATCACCGCGAATTGCAAGCACGATTATGAAGCCATAACGCTTAAAGCACCATTCTTTTTACGACGTGACATGGGTTTATGCGTTCTAAAAAAATGGGTATCCAGTTATTTTAACGTCGCACCTGTCGCTGATGTTTCAGCATCTGTCGCCCCCCAGTGAAAATACCGGTTATACGAGCTTTCGTGCGATTTCACGTTTTAGTTCTCGACGAACAGCAAAACGCGTACCGGCGATAAACGTGGTCGTGAGAGCTCGGTCAATTAGTCAACGGACGACCCTCTTACGGCGTTATCCTCGTAAAACCCGAAACCCGTTGAACCCTTAAGTCGGCAACGCGCGGGCCTAGGTCCAGAAACAACCACGAAGAGTAATAATGATGGAGAAACTGGCACGTACCCAATGTACCTATTACGTGCCTAATACTCTCAGTTGCTTCTATAAAACATTTCTAGACCATCAAATATAGTTGTTTTTCGTCACTCACTCGGAGGGAAAGTGCTCAATAAATTCTCCTTTCGCACCTCGGCATTGCAAAAGATTGGAAAATATCAATGTGAGGCTAAAATCCACCATTAAATAAATAAATAAAACAATAAATAGATAAATAAATAAATTCATGTATATAACACAAACTAAATACGAGGGATCAAAATTTGGAAAAATAGCTAGATTCTTAGAGAAAATGGTGCTCAGAAGTTTTGTTAGGTCATTAACTCCAACTATCAAATGAGGAATCGAAAAATCTGGCGAAATTTAAATGGTGAATTACATTATAATGACTGGGTGCTTAATGTAAATTCGGCCGATTAACATGACGAATATTTTTGAAGCTCCGGTCTACAGTGGACTATCAAAAAATATTACACCTATAACGACGTTGAATCGCGTGAGATATGTGATGTACTGAATTTATCAGAGTTCCTCGATTTCCCATCGACGTAATGGATAACCCCGTCCTTTGCACGGCATCCGTTGTCCCTATGCGAAATATATACACTGCATAAACGGAAGTAACTGTGTCGCTCTGTTTCCTCTTTTGTCCACAATTTATTGTATTGTGACGCCGGCTTTTGTATATCCACCACACAAACATACCAAACCCCTCCGTCATACTAGACTGCGTCCACTCGAAGCCCGGTAAATTCGACACGTAACCTAAAGTGAAAGTCATGTTTTGCCCCGAGAAAAAATGAAAAAAATCACATAAAAAAATCCACTCGCCACACGGAAAAATCCCAGTCATAAAAAGAGGCTATGAGAAAAAAACTTGCCCGAAGCGTTTGTTTTTTTTGCTCTTAGGTGAGCGATGTCACCGATCGACTCGGTCATTTCGCTCTAATGCCTTCACTTGTCTGTTTAGTCTGTACTCGTGGCGACGTTGGCCGAAGAAACGCCGTCCAGCATCCGCCGTCCCGTGTCCCATTCTCGGTCCAGCGATCTTCCCGTAGGACGATCGTTCGACCGCATCAGACTCCTTACCCCGGATCCTGAAACTAATCTCCCTCCCGGCGGAGTAAGTGCCGGGACCCGGAGGACATTCCGACGAGGGGGTCGAAGCCGAGAGCATCAAGATGGCTACGAAAGCTGACCAACGGTCGTAAGATTCATCCACATCGTTCGGTGTTGACGTATCTAGACGGTGTACGCGTACATCTACCAGCGTCTTTTCTCAGAAAATCCTTCGTCAGCTGGTTGCTATGACCCTCGAGAGTTTTTGCTCTTCTCGCCCAGTGCGCCGAGAATATGAACGTTCCACGGAGTACGAACTAATAGCTCTTTAGGTGGAAAATACGAGGGGGCCGAGAGTGGATGACTGTTTTTCCCCTTTTCTTTTAACCGAGCCGACTCCATTCCCCGACGTAGTGCATCCTGTATGCAGAGGAGTTCAATTATTATCAATGCTTGCAGTAAATGATCTCGTTGTTGATTCTCTCTGATCACTCGATGGTTTCTAGGTCGTTGATTATGGGTGGGTCGGGTGGGAGTTAGGAAACCAAAGATCCGTTAATAGCAGCCGGCTAATGAATGACTCATCAAAGATGAAAGAAAGAGGTTGAAAAAGGAAAGCGGCCGATGGAGCTAGAGCTATCGTTTACCGCGCAAGGTGAGCGTAGAAAAGTAGCTCTGAAAATTAACGATCCTCCTTCGCCACTTATTTTTACTGCGCGTAGCAGCTCGCCGATAAGGAGCAGAGCCGTTGGAGGGTTGGAGCGGGAAGAGGTTGAGGTGGTCGGCGAGCAGTCGGGCGGACAGGATGGAGAACGTAACGTACACGGGTCTGCATGTGGGTGAAGAAAAATGCGCACCGCGAAGTGGCGGGGTCTGTGCAACAGCCGCATACACGGCTAGCCAGTCTTGGGGCTTTCCGTTTAATAAGAAAGCACTGACGGGGATGCTGGGAATCGACCATAAACGCTGGTACGTGGTTGATACGTAAACGCGGTGCAGTTAGTGATTCTGGTACTGGAACAGGGTCTCTCCCGGCTCGACCAGTTCTCCCGGAACATAGGCCGATTACGGAGCGGATATAATGTCACGGCTGGAGTCGATTCCGGCACGGGAGGCAGAAAGGGAGGAGCGAGTGAGCGAACTAGAAGCTTCATTTCATGGCACTCTGGAAGTAAATCGTTTTCGTCAAATGGTCGCCCGTGCCTGCCTCGGTAGATCGTCCAACATTCATGTACCGTACCTGCTTGGTGGTAAGCACACCTAACCCTCCGCGCATTCCCAAAGTCTACGAAGCTTCCGCATTTCGAGTACCCTTTCCGTTTTTCGGCTTAAAAAATGGGAAACATTTTTTTAGAATTTTTTAACCCACAAAATCGGTTGGGAAGTATGCGACTTGGATCTAATGGTGAAGGTTTCAGGTCGATATCTCGAAATTTTTCAAAAAAAAGTGTCGTTTCGCAAACTTTAACCCAGGATTCCCTACCCCAAAAGTGGTCAAATTTAAAAATTCTCCAAAAACCTTTTGTTTGTACTGTTTTGGCTTGCAAATTCATCACTGAAGCGAATGGCGAAGGTCCCAGATCGATATCTTGAAAAAAAAATTTTCCGATTTTTCGGAGGTGAAAAACGGTAAGGGTACTCCCTTTGCATCGAAAAAATCCGAAAATTTTTTTTTCAAGATATCGACCTGGAACCTTCGCCATTCGATTCAGTGACTTATTCTCGTTCTAAAACTGTATAATTAGAGCCTTTTCCGATAATTTTTAAAATTCGACCTTTTTGGGGTAGGGAATCCTGGGTTAAATTTTGCGAAACGACACATTTTTTTTAAAAATTGAGATATCGACCTGAAACCTTCACCATTAGATCCAAGTCGCATACTTCCCAACCGATTTTGTGGGTTAAAAAATTCTAAAAAAATTTTTTGCCATGTTTTATGCCGAAAAACGTTTTTCCGTTTTTCGCCGAAAATGCGTTTTTTTAAAAAAGTGATTTTCTCGGGGAAAAAATTTTTTTAGAATTTTTTAACCCACAAAATCGGTTGGGAAGTATGCGACTTGGATCTAATGGTGAAGGTTTCAGGTCGATATCTCGAAATTTTTTAAAAAAATGTGTCGTTTCGCAAAATTTAACCCAGGATTCCCTACCCCAAAAAGGTCGAATTTTAAAAATTATCGGAAAAGGCTCTAATTATACAGTTTTAGAACGAGAATAAGTCACTGAATCGAATGGCGAAGGTTCCAGGTCGATATCTTGAAAAAAAAATTTTCGGATTTTTTCGATGCAAAGGGAGTACCCTTACCGTTTTCCGGTTCGAAAAAATCGGAAAATTTTTTTTCCAAGATATCGACCTGGGACCTTCGCCATTCGCTTCAGTGATGAATTTGCAATCTAAAACAGTACAAACAAAAGGTTTTTGGAGAATTTTTAATTTTGCCCACTTTTGGGGTAGGGAATCCTGGGTTAAATTTTGCGAAACGACACATTTTTTTGAAAAATTTCGAGATATCGACCTGAAACCTTCACCATTAGATCCAAGTCGCATACTTCCCAACCGATTTTGTGGGTTAAAAAATTCTAAAAAAATTTTTTGCCATGTTTTATGCCGAAAAACGTTTTTCCGTTTTTCGCCGAAAATGCGTTTTTTTTAAAAAGTGATTTTCTCGGGGAAAAAATTTTTTTAGAATTTTTTAACCCACAAAATCGGTTGGGAAGTATGCGACTTGGATCTAATGGTGAAGGTTTCAGGTCGATATCTCGAAATTTTTCAAAAAAATGTGTCGTTTCGCAAAATTTAACCCAGGATTCCCTACCCCAAAAAGGTCGAATTTTAAAAATTATCGGAAAAGGCTCTAATTATACAGTTTTAGAACGAGAATAAGTCACTGAATCGAATGGCGAAGGTTCCAGGTCGATATCTTGAAAAAAAAATTTTCGGATTTTTTCGATGCAAAGGGAGTACCCTTACCGTTTTCCGGTTCGAAAAAATCGGAAAATTTTTTTTCCAAGATATCGACCTGGGACCTTCGCCATTCGCTTCAGTGATGAATTTGCAATCTAAAACAGTACAAACAAAAGGTTTTTGGAGAATTTTTAATTTTGCCCACTTTTGGGGTAGGGAATCCTGGGTTAAATTTTGCGAAACGACACATTTTTTTGAAAAATTTCGAGATATCGACCTGAAACCTTCACCAGTAGATCCAAGTCGCATACTTCCCAACCGATTTTGTGGGTTAAAAAATTCTAAAAAAAT
>OZ021679.1:23415275-23462022 GCA_963978505.1 Listrodromus nycthemerus | reverse complement strand
CTTTTATTTCTGTAATAGGTTTTATGTCAAAATTCTAATGTAGTCGTTCTGAGTTCTTGGACATGACAAAGGATTGTATTAGAAAAAATCGACTATCAAATTATGTCCCAGTAATCTTTTTCAGCCACCTTTATTCTTCAAAGCTTGCTCGTATTTATCCTAAATACACTTCGATTGCGTTGAATCTGACATGAATATCTTAAACGCATGTTAAATTTATTTTAGAGGAAAAAATAAATACAATTCTTCGAACTGCTAATTGAACCTCTTTTGTCGAATATATGTGGAGCTGTAAATCAGGTGTTTTAACACAATGCATTAATTTTTTGCACTATTGGACAGCTGTTTCGTTCCGTCATTTCTTAAGTCGGTACGAAGAAATTCCATTCACGGTCGAACCGTTGGAGGTTCCGCACTGGGAAACAGAGGGACAACCTTCGCTTGAACATTGTCCGGACTGTGTACAGGATTTAACACGTTAATACCGTGCAATAGTGTTAACAATTGGATTGTTCACAACCTCCGCTGAAGTAGCCACTCCAAGGCGTATCATTGATTGTCCTCGTAAAGTAGAAGAGACCGAAGAGAATGAAGCTGGAAACGAAGGGAACGGACGCAACGAGAAATAACAGGAGAGAAAACGTGCTGGTTACAGAGCGTGCAGCTGTTTCTCTCAGTTTGCAGTATCACCGTGAGCGATTCTCTCTCTCTCGTTGGTCGTAGAGGTTGAGCGCCACGATCACTTGTTATCGTGAATCCAGTGGCCGTATAAGAATCCAGTAGCCGATACTCCCTATCGGCTACTGGTTTCTTTCAGTTAAACCGCTACAACTGTACCTAGTTGTATCGATACTGTCCTTTTACGGAATTGCCTTGACTTACTATCATACAATAACGATAAGCAGTACACAATTTTCCGTCATCACTGCTGATCGACATTCGTACAATGGGAAAAATTAAAATATTGGATTGGCACATTCACATCTCTACCAGAAAACGTTCCTCCCCAAACAACTTTATCGTTTTCGAGCTTACCAAAACCTCTACCACTGATAAAAAATCAATTAAAAAAAACCATATTGGAATTTGAATGAACACCTAATTAAAATTCTTGTAGAGTTTCATCCGGTAGAGTTATTGTTGGATTCTGGTATAGTTCGGTTGGTCTAACTCGTCTAACTCATAGCTTACGAATCATCAGGTTGCGTCACTCCGTTTCTGAACATCGAACGACTATACATCCAAAAACGCGCGTTCGCGAAACATCCTGCTCAAACCCTTGTCACCTATGCTTATTGCAGTCTTTACCGGATTATTCCGTTAGTCTCTCGCGACCATTTATGCAGCGTATCGGTCGCGCTCGAATCAGTCCGACGGAATTTCCATAACCAGAAATCTGATTCATCACGGGTTGAGACACAAAAAATACGAGAAAAAAAAATCGAAACTGTCCCTCGACATCGACGAGATAAGTGTGAGCGGAAAAGCAAAATAAATCGGGTGAGCAAAGCGAATAGCGAGCATGGTTGCATGTCGGAGATTCTCGAAGCACGTTCGATTCAGAGTCGGATAGATGAGCGTGCGATATGAAGTGAATTATTCTAATTTCGTATCTTCCTCTGCTCATTCGAACGCAGATAAGTTCGAGAAATGTGTACGTAATATAATAATATCGTTTCGCAGAAGTCTCTCGTTGTCGCAAACACATATCCGGTTTACGAACCTCGCCAGTCCAGTTAAGAATTATTTTTCTCCCAAGAATTGACGATAAAAATCGGACATACTTTTGCCACACGGACGAGCAATATCTTTACGGCTCTGGGGACTTGGCTCTAGCACAGAGCCGGCGTTTCGATAACGCGCGTTACGCCTTTTCCTAGTCTAGTAAAATACATATCGTTATCCAGAAAAATTCCCCTCGAGCCGTGCCCAGTTATAATAATTTAACGAAACCGTCGGCTCACTTACGAGTATATTTTCGTCATATCCGCCGTAGTTTGCAACCTCATAAATTCACATAATTATTGCCTTGTTAAATAAACATATACTTATTCGTTCAGATAAATTAATTCTATAGTCTTTCAACTACCTAAGATCAAGCTCATTATATTATTACTATAATATAATGACGTTGCTCATTGAACGGTCTACTATATCGGTAAAACTATGCAACGTTTATGTAATGGACTTTCCGAAAATTGTATTGCATCATTGATGAACGTTTACGACAAATCGTGTGAAGTTCCCGCCGGAACGACCCCGAAGGTACGATTCGACATACCCGTGGCTTGGCGTCGACGACACATAAATCGACACGTTAAAAGAATATAAGAGGGGGCAAGAGAAACGAATCGGCAACGATTTCTCACAGGCGGAAAAATCTACTGGCCGTTGTAAAATCTTTTTGCAGCGTCCTTTGAGGAACAGACTTCTTTCCGAATGAGATATCCGCTCTCATACACATAGCCATAATAATCTTCATCAGCGCAACCGCGCGGTCAGTTGATTCGTCAGAATCCAGCAATTCGTCATTGTCAGCTTCACCAAACGACGTTGCGACGATGAAGATTTTCAAGAAAATAAACTATAACGCCGAGCCGGCCAAGTTGTGAGGTTTTTTTTTGTGCCGCATAACCACTCGGACGAGAGCAACGCGAATTTTGCTCCGATCTTCATTGCATCCACCAGTGCGCTATTACGAGGAATATTACCGAGCGTAAACGTCCATGTAAATACTTGACAAAAAGTAACTTACGACGGGCAGATCGGTGAACGAAGTAGCGATAGAGGAAGAACATGTTCGTGCGAGAGAGATGACGGAGCTGTGGAACGTTGATATGGTAATTTTTCTTGTACGGATTAGAGGAAAAAAATATAGCTCGATGATCTGTGCGTGAGCAGAATCCAGTGACTCGTTACCGGAAGTACCACGAGCCCGTCGAGTAGTCGACGAAGATCCTCTCCAGTTGCGGCCACATCGTGCAGTACAGTGTGCGATGCACAAGTACATCATGGCGCGTACCTTAGCGGTCGATTACCGGAACAACCGGATCGCAGACAGAGCAAACGGGTGAACAAGATTTGCGGAACCGCGCTACCACGCATTCGTCCCGTGGCACTTCTCTAAAGATTTCGACTCGTGATTGGCCCAGTTGCTCTCGAATTTCTCCATTCTTCTCCGTTACTCGCGGGCGAAGTCCCGGGTACATTTCGGTGAATACCATAGAATTACGCGGAAATAATCGCCCCAGAAGCGAGTTCTCATCGAGCTTGCTGATTCTGCCCGGTCCCACGTTTGCACTACCTCGCTTCAATGTTACTGCCGCCAGTATGGTTATTGCAATTGGTACTTCTGTGACTGCCACTACTGCGAAAAGTTCCGAAGTAGTCGGATTAAAACGAACAAAGACGATATTTCTGCGCAAACGTGAGACATTTCATCCGCACTGAGATAGAAAGGAATTTCCATGCCAACGACGAACTCTGCGTTCGGCCTTTTTTCCTGATGTTTATTCCATTTGCCGAGTGCCAAATTATCAATTGGATCGATGAATTAAAATTTATTGGAGCAACGTTTGCGGATTTGTATGCCTTTTTGGCGGATGATATTCAATTAAATCGCACCGAGTCCGAGAAAAATTATGAAAATTCAGCGGTTTTGCATATCGCCTGCGGGAAAATTAACAGGCCTGTGAGGTGAAGTAATTAACGAATCATTATTAAATGCTCGAGGGGATAATGCTTAATCGTGTGTTATATATAATGCAGTAATTGATATCATGTGGCGTGGGAGGACGTAAAATACTCGCAATAACGGATCTGGCTCAGAACGTACATCATTATAAAGTTGTTGAAAAGCCGGGACAATACTCAATTCTATCGAATTCCCATCTACCTAGGATTCTTTGCGATATCCTTGACTGATGCTGATTCAGTGATACAAAATTATCAACACAAATTTAAATAGCTACCACTCACAGCTCTACCAAATAACATATCTCCCCAAACCACTCTACCAAAATTTCTATCATTGAAAAAAAAACTCTTTCGGAAAGAAAATAAAACCCTATTGCGATTGAAATGGAACTTCAATAGCGTCCCATTGAAAGACCGGTACAATTTCATTTTGATTCCGAATTTACTTAAAATAAATGTGTTGAGGCTTAGGATCGTTGCTCCTCTCGCTTTGCTTACCACAGGCGTATAGATACTGTGTCCCATAACGACAGTAACTCACGTGTGAACTTGGAACTTCCCTCGAAGCCTGTGACTCTACTCTCCCAGACAGATTCTCAAATGCGTGGCATAATGGTGAATACTATAGTTTCTCTATCATACGTATGTATATATGTGGGTGACGAGAAGTTCACGATCGATCGACAGCATTCGGGCAGGTGCTATGTTATACATACGCTTGATGCTCCTCTATCTAATACCCCGTGGATGCTGGTGTAGGTCCATGCAACACATACTCATGTGATAGATACACCAACTATGGCCTAGAGACGTCTATAGCGATAGCTCTGGTGCGCTGTGATATCGATTTCCCGATTACCCTATATATCACCGCTTTCCTCTTCTGCACGTTCTAGCATCCTGACGCATCTGTCTGCGACGCCACAAAATTACCGTAACGTTCAAGTGAGTCATCAACGTTACGACTGCATCAATCATCACTAATTACACGTGGTTGACAGTCTGTCCGTTCGATATGGCGAACGCCGCCTAGCCGCGAAGCTCTCTACAGGGCCTCTATGCAACAGACTAGTTGAAGAGCGGAAGAAACCACATTACTGCAGATAAATGAGGAGTGAATAAACGCGCGGCCGGAGCTCGAAATAGTGGCGGTGAGTTATGACAAAGCTCTCGATTCCTGAGTACACATAGGTAGTTACCCAGGTGGAGGGCTTGGTCTGGCTGGCTCTTACACCCCAGCACTGGATCAAGACCGTCAGGATTCCTAAGTTTCGCACAGCCTCGCACCACCGCCAGGGTGTAACCACTACCGAGACCTATCCTGACCTTGGTAGCGTTTTAGAGATACGACGCAGTTTCGAAAGTTTTGAGAAAGGTAAGATCTGGTCGAAGCAGCTTTATGCTAGTGTTTCAGAGAAGAACCGACAGACACGTATGTGCGATGGAAGCGACATTACTCAAACACAGCAGAGAACACAGTTACCTTTGCCTTATACTAAAGACATACCAACAGCTTATATCTGCCTTTACTACGTTATGTTGAAACGGTGTACTATTCCAGTGGCACAGAAGTTTGACGACGGATAGAGTCTTCCTACGTGTCTGTGCCGAACCGTGAAACGCGACTACAATATTCCGACTACCGAACCCGTTTTAGGCGACTTGATACAGAGGAGTCGATACATAGTGAGCTACAGGTATGCGCAATCGTTATGTGCGAATACACGATATACAGGTTTACGTCGTACACTCGACTCTCCCCTATCAAGTTCGTAAGCCGCTCTATCCTGGTTTCCCCTCCTCCACCAATTCAAACTCTCTACACGTCGTTTCTAGACGGTTCATCATCCAGCCCACCCACACTCTGTGTCTACCCTCAGTGCATACCCCTTCATATACTCGGCCCATCCCTTTCCCATCCCGGCCTGCACTTCTACTTGTGCTGGGTCTGTTTACCCATCGAATCAACGGATTACCGAAGCTCCCGTACACCAGGACCTGGCCATGAGGTTCAAACACATAAGAGGAACGGAGAGAGTGCGTGATCGAGGGTGAGATGCAGAGAGGGAAAGGGAGTACCTCTGACTATAACGCCGCTGCTGCAACAGCACCCGCTCGGTTACTAGAGTGAAATTGATAGATTCGAGCTTTGCATTGGCGGCTGTAGGCCCTCCATTTCCATATCCAAGTACGTACTTCAAGCGTCTGAAATCCTCTCTACAGATGTCTGTCTCTATCGCTGTCCCTTGATTCTAACTCTATCTCAATGCCCAGTACCAACTGCGCAATCTCTCTCTTCACTTTATCTATCCGGTTCGAGCTAGGAGCTTTCCCCTCGAGCCCCACCAACCCAACTCTCGGGCTCAATCACTATCTACTTACTCCGTCTGTCTGACGGTTAACGCGCCGACAGGTCCTTACTCCCTCCTTTCCCAAATACTGCTTCACACTGGAAGAGCTATAAGTACTCGGACGCCTCCGTCGAATAGAGCTTCTCAGGGTTGCAGATATTTGGCGCTACCGGGATTCCTATGGGTGGTGAATTCACCAGTCGGAGCTTATCATGAACTGGTTAACGGACGGGGAATCCCCTCAAATTAGAATTGCAACCCTAAGACTGCGAGATTTATGCTGGAGTGTCTACACGTGGAACAACACGTGTCCGCGTTTACTGTAGCCTAGACTTATTTCGGTATATGTGCGAGACTAGAATGAGATAACCGTGAATTGTTATCGGAAAATAAGTCGAATTGGATGGAAAAAATAGCTCCAACATTCCGTAGTTTTCTTACCAGAAAATAAGTACGGGTTCTGTGCATCACAGTGATGGAACATGTCCAACGAATTTCGAGAAAAAAAAAATAGTCAAGTACGGACCAGAGAGTATATGAAAGATCCATTGCAACGGTATCGTTGAGTGGATCGGATCAGCGTCTAGGAGGAAGGATTTATGAAATTATATAATGGAAGCGTGCGGTGGAGTGTGCCGAGGCTCACTCCACTTGGTCGCCGTTTTAATAAAAATCCTTTTGGCGGCTGGCTCGTGATCCCACTATGAATAAGGCGAGATAGGTTTGGTAAGTGAGTGCTTGCTATCTCGCGTCATCTCTCCTTCATCTTCTCCGTACGGAGAAACTTGCTATGCCGCTTTTGTTAGCAGTACCGGCGAGACGTCGCTGCCAGTGTACACTGTTGGGGGAATAGGCATTATCCTTAACATGTACAAATACATACGAGAAGCTTCTTGCTCCCTAGTGAGACCTACCCGGACTCTTCTTCACACATCGAGTCAGTCCACAATCAACAACCTGTGGATATTTGGCAAGCTGCTTTTCTCGCGCGACGCGTATACCGAGAAGCATTTCCCGTCTGTATATGCGTTGTGTAAGTATGTGTGCAATGTTCAACACGAATGCGCAACAATCTGCAATGCGTCCATTTTTCTTACCCTTGTTTCTCGGCGTGGGATTCCACATCTCCCGGACTTGACATGTGTGAAAAATACACTTGCGAATCCACCTAATTTCTCCATTCATTCATGCACTGCTTTCACAAAACTTGTTCAGTTTTCGTTGCACCTTGGTGATACTAGTATTCCCCGGCCCGAAAGTCTTACTTTGATCGATTCATCGATGGGTTTTTTCCACGGGTTCTAGTCGTTCGCGACCAATTTTCACTTTTGTCGTACGTATGGCGTGAATAAAGTCGAGAAGTCCCGCAAGTACGCAGACGTGGATATAGGATGTGGTAGAAGCGGGAGAGGTGGTACACTCAATTAATTCGTCGGGAGGCGAGGGCGTCAGCCGCAAAGCCGATGGACGTGTTCGCCATTGCCCCGGCATACTTCCACCCGAGTGGTTGCATCGACGCGTACGAGATTCTAATTTACTCGCGGTGCACGGATACCAGGATGCCATTCGCGCGGCAACGTTGTGGTATATCACCAACCAGTCCCCGGGCCTCGGTTGGGACTGAAACTTGGAAACTGCACAGGCAGATGCAGGCAGGCAGAAAGAAAAAGAGAGATCGACATGGACAGAATGCAATCCGGCAGTTTCAGTCACGACGATATCGCCGATCCGTGAATTCGATTGCCCGGCCCGCCGGCTGTATGACGCAATATTCACGTTTGAGTGACTGGCAAACTTCTCTTTGGCAAAAGTATTCATCCGGATCAGTCGAAATGGAGGCCAAGTTTCGGGAAAATTGGATTGTTTAATCCCCAATAGCTGTCACAATAGGTAGGCTTGGATCGGTGGGGGGATTCATTGATTACATAAAGATGGATAAGATACGTACCTACTGTCGTCGATAAGACACATCATGCCGAGAACGAACTATTATTATGCTGTGAAAAAAGCTCATCTGGAACTTCTCACCATACAAAGTACGTGTCCAAAAAAAATTAGACAGCATGCTGACTCCAGGTCAGGAAGACCTCAGCAACTCACGGTGGCAACGCGCATTAACCCTTCAAAAATAATGCCAAATGAGGAAATTGTCAACATATTCAGAATCTCTACCCGAAAAAAGGAAAACCAAGTCATGATTATTCGCATATAGCCTTCCAAGACGATTCTCTATCAAATTATTATTGTGAAAGTAGCAATGCATGAAAATCAATATTGATTGATAGTAAATTTTCATTTTTGGCTTTCCATCGGTCACGGGGTCGTAAGAATATTGTAAGATCAACCCCAACTCGTGGAGTAAAAGAGCTTTATATTTTCGAGTAGAAGACGGCAAGGCACGTTCGACGAGTTACCCCACAGTTTAAGAGATAGTGGGAACTATAAAACGAACGTGTGCACGGATATGAAAAGCATAGATAGCGTGTAGACTTTGACCCGAAGGTTTGGAAAGCTCAAGCTGTGGGTGATACCCAGGAAGAGCGACGGCTCGCAGTTTCAAGCTGAGCACCGGCAGTTGTACAGGAGTAGCGTTTGTCCTAATTGAAGCTTTTGCGAAGGGTGTTTCGTGGCGAGGTCGCCCGTTCGTAACCGACTGGTGTACGACGACTTCGAGGACTATGGGACAAGGACAACTGTTGGTGGTGGCGGGGGGGGGGGGGACTAGTTCACCCCGTTGAGGCAGCAGTATGTCGCCCTGGACGGCGAGGGGATGAACGAGGCGGGGAGAAAGGAAATATACGGAGGTAGAGGAATTAGTGGTAAAACGGCGCTTCGCGAAAATTCGTCTCGTTTTGCTCAGCGAGTCGTCTCGACCACCCGAGCTCTTTTCCTGGCGGCGACGACGGCCACCTTCTCTCGGACGAACCGCAATTAGAAGCTCTCTCACCGCCTCTCTATCTCCTTTCCTCCGACTGCCGTCGCTAGTCCCGCTTCCACATTCGTGATGTACATATATGCTCGCGATGTGGTACACCGGAATGGCCGAGAATACGGCGGTCCGAGATATTGGAAGAATACAAGGCGAGAAATAGGTTGTCGACGCACGCTCGCACGGAGAATTCCAAAAAGTAAGAGACAGTGGCAATGCACAGCCTGACGAATTAATTCCTCATAGAGATTAAAAACTAATACGTCCTCGTTGTTTTAGCCACGCAATGTTATGTCTAAGACTTTAGCTGAAAGTTGGCTTTGTAATTAGAAACGAAAGAGGAGTCAAGAAGAAGATGCTCCCACTGAAAGTTGGTTTATCCCTAACTCGAGAAGGGCATTGTTGGGTGCGAGTAACAAAAATCGTTTCCGACGTGACGAATTTTTTTATGTACAGATGTTGTTTATAGTCCTATTCGACATCGACCTGTCAGTATGATAATCAATGAAAACGCAAACGTATGGTGTATATGTGAGCATAGTCTATGTGTGTCTTTGGCGCCAGACCATTCAGTTAGTTAGAGCTGGTAGTAATAAGGAAGAGTGGGGCACAGTGGCATAACCAGGCAAAACGGGGTTATGAGAGAAAACGGATTTTGAAATTACTTTTGAACGGTGGCGATGGTGGGACATGATGCAAAACGGGTTTGAAAATTTAGATGCTTTGTTGGGATAAATTGGGGCATCGAATGCTGAAGCCGTATAATTTTCGCAACCGAACGTACGGATGTCTATCATACAATAAAAATCAACGACAAATTTCGTGAACCCAGAAATAGGTCACGGCTGGCTCGTCAGCAGTGAAAACGAAAACGCTCAAACATTCTTCGCTAGACATTGTAAAATTGTAAATTGAATTGAGCATTGCAAAAAATCCGGCTTCTATGTAAGTAGAATCCATTTACATCGTGCCGCAAAAAGTGGAAACGAAACCACCCAGAACGCGTTAAAGCATTTTGCATTCGAACCACGTAAATGCGAAAAATCCTTTGTATGATAATCGGGAGGTGCAGAGCTGGCGAGAAATGCGGATGCGAAATGAGAGGGCAGGGTTAAAATCAATTTGAGCAGAACGAGAGGGTTTCCGGTTTTCTCGCGCCAACGAAAACTGACACTGTCATGTGACATTCCTGAATGCGCATACACCTTCAAACCCTTCTGAAAGCTTTTTCCGACACCAGGAGTTCTACCGCCAGCCGCGATGCTCGTTTTTCGAACTGTATCGTCCTTTTATTGTACTTCCCATCCTCTCATATTCTGAAAAAAATAGTGGGGGAAAAACAGTGGAGAAAATCTAAGGACTTTGGTATTCAGGCAAACAGCGAGTTTCTTATGCGTTATTTTCAGATTTATTCCTGGGACTTTTTAGATTTCGTCTAGAATGGCGGAATCTTACAAAGAGTAATTTTCTTTGTAAAATTCAGTCTGTATGAAGTCCGTTCTCCTGTGATTCGTCTATATTATCTTTACTCAATTGTAATTATGGGGTAAGTGACTGTGCGAGATGTGAGCGTTCAAGAACACTCACATTCACAAAGTTCGACCGACCTTTTGCATATAGTCGTTACATTCCCCAAACTGCCGGAGGTTGTCGTTTCGCAAAGTCCTCCTCCTTTGTACTTCCTGTCTGACCCCTGCGGCCATATATGCGTTCAAACTTTGGATGAAACTGGGTACAAGTTTGACGGATTTAATTAATTTCGGACGATGCAATTAACAGCCGGATGGTAGGATCTGCTCCCGAGGAGCGCCCAAGCATGGATGATGTATCAAAGGTTCACCTTGACGTCGATTCGTCGCGGATGCAGTTCACGGATTACAGAATATAAAAACTGATAAATTTCCGATATTTACCGGAAATAAGTCACTTTTAATTTGAAAATTTAATTACTGGATCGGAAGTGATGGATTTTAGATACGGGGTTATGACTGGTCGAAAAATCCGATTTTCCAAGCGGATTCGACCTATCGTTGGTATAAAGTCACTTTCGATCGAGAAATAGGATTTCAAACTTGAATCGATGTATTTCCGTTGGGACGTTAAGTTAGTCGAAAAATACTATTTGTAAACCGTATGTTTCCGGAAGTGACGTATTTCAGTCGAAAAATATTTGGAGATTCACGGCGCGGGAAAGAGAACAATTTTTCTGGTAAATTGTTGTACTTCTCTGTGATACAGTGTATGCAGTTTGTCCTCGGGTGTTTTTTTATCGCTCAGCGAGAGGGGCAAACTTTCTGGAATTTAGTGACAAACGATAAACGTTCACCCTGCCTCGACGCAAGGTGGTTGAACAAATACGTATGTACCTTTGTATTACATACGAACGTGGTAAACTGTATATCGCTCATACACTGGATAGTCTTCTGCACGGAAAGCGTCTCAACCTTTCGTCACTTGACTACCTCACCGAACAACGCTCCCAACGGAATAGAAGTACTACAAAAGAGAACAGCCAACACGAACGACTACTCTCGACCTCTTCCATCTCCGTCAACGTTTTTTTTTTTTTTTCAACTTATTCAGTGAGCCTTTCACGAAATTGCTGGATGATGAACCACTAGAAAGTACGGAAGGGTTGAATCAATGTTGCTTGAGTAAAAACGAAAGGTAAAAAAGTATGATCAGCAACTTTTTACATGACGGAGCCATGCACGCGTATTGTCTGCGTCGGTTGGTCTGCTTTCACTCGAACGAGAATCAATGAGTAAGAATGAATGTTCTTTTTCGTAAGCTTCAATGTGCGAAATTTTATTTGATACCAGATGTTTCACCCGAATAACGAGTCGAAAATAGAACACTAGTTGCACCGAGTAACAAATAAAAGATCGAATTATCGTGAAATCCACTTTTTCAGTACTTAGACGGGCTCGTAGTTTGAATTGGCACTCAATTTCATACCAAAATCAATGTCTTAATTGTCCTCTACTTTCTATTGAGGCTAGAAACAAAAACGTGTGCAATATATTTAACCGATCTAAGCGAAGTTCTCATCGATTAATTTCTACAGCGGAAAACTTGAGTTCATGCGGTAACAATCAAAAAGCAGTTAATTAAACTTCCGTTCGATGGTCAATTATTATTTCGCGTTAATCCGTGGATTCTTTTTCTGGACTGCTTTGGTGCCCTCGACTTCGCTACTTGACGTCTTTGCTTAGGAAACCCGCTGAATAATTTGCCATGGATTAAAATTGTAAAGAGCATCGTAAACTCGTTGAGCCATTTCACTTTTGCCAACAGAACTTCTTGTTTTCTTCAGTAATCCTCTTCCAGTACCTTTTCCCTTCGACAATCCCGACAAATCCTCTACTCTGCTTATCCTCCTTTCGGAAAATAAAACAAACCCTATCCTAGAGTAGCCATTGAATCTCATCACTCGAAGCGTCATAGGGACCATCGCATAATCAGTTAATCGCTAAATCTTGTTGTGGTTTGCTCCCATTCAGTCGCAGCTCCGACCTTCCGCCCACGTCGAGCACAATTGTAGATGGGAAAGTCTTTAGAAAATCTTACAAAAGCTCTTAGTGACGGTTTTGCTCACTGCTTCTTTTTTCGATATAAGTAAGAAAAGGTCATTCCCCGTCCAAGCGTTGGCAGAGAATCGGGAGAAAAGTTAATCATTTAGGACAACCGTTGACCGAGGCCGCCTTAAGGGTCGAAGTCCATACATGTCTAGGTCTTCACTTGTAAGCTTACCGATGGCAAAGGCTTTCTTCTCATCGCCGACTTTCCGCTTGTTTCTTCATATTCTTCGATGCCTCTTTTCTTCTCCACTCTGCGGGATGGTCTCTTTCAAGTGATCCGATGGACAGAAAATACTGGATGAAGAAAAGAATACCAACGTCAAATCCGTCATAAGCGTCACCTCATGAGGGATTTGAGGCTTCTATTCCAGTTGGCATACTTGGATAAGTGCCATAAACAAAAAATTGCCACAAGAAATCTATGAATTGTATCGAAAATATTCGAAGTTCTTGTCGAGTTCATGTTGGCTGATTGGATAATTTCATCTTGTGAGGGACTACGTTCTACAAAAAGCATGAAATCGCGTTGCTGGGTGGGCTGTGATGGAGCAGCAAAACAAATCGGACTTCGATAGCAGTTGCTATAATTCGATGCTGCGACGCCGCGTTACAGAGACTGCCTTTTTTCTAAGATCAAAACTTTCCTCAACTTCCAGTGCATGTCAAGCAAAATTGTTCGTACGGAGGTTTCCTTCCGGGCTTGCAGTTTTCATTTCATCCGTAGTAACCAAGATTGGAAATCTGATGGTACGCGCTGCTTTTCATCCCTTTGCTTTGGCACATGTTTTTACCCAACTCTTTTGTACCCTTCGCTGCCATTGACGTACGCCGCTGAGACTGGTACAAATTCTGTCTCCTCCACCTTGCACCGGTGCACTATGCCGTGCGGAGTAGCGTTCGATGCAGGACTTTTCAACATGTTTCTTTCATTCCAGTAAGAAAAAGACGGTGCATTTTTTTTATCTTCCATGACAGTCTTTGTGAAAATTGGACACCCGCATAGAGAAGAATCTTTAGTTCAATGCCGCAGCCCATTTACCACGAATCTTTTCGACGGATATCCGCGCTTTCGTTCTTACGCTCAGGTATAAAAATACTGTGCAGCAAGGGTGGGAGATTGGAAAACCACGATTTTTTTATTAATGAAAAGACGAAACAGAAACGTGAATTTTTGTGTTTGGTGACAATCTCACTTCAGTGTCTACAGTACGGAATGCTTTCCAAACTTACGACCGAAAATTGCGACCCAGCAGCAGTAAAGTTTGCATTGCTTGCGATAAACAGGCAGTTGACGGTTCCGAACCATGTGGAATTTATTTATCTCTATAAAATGTCGTACTATCAATTCAACGTTTCACTGATCCAACTCGCCTGCACGGACCGATCACAACGCGGACGTCGGGTTTCGAGATATTTTGTTCGAAAGAAAATATTTTTTTTTCTGTTTTTTGACTGGTCTTCCAGTGATATCATTTCTCTATCTTAAATTTTGAGGTTGAATACATGTTGAAACGGCAAATGATGTACGACTATAGAAAACATAGCAATGCTTTTATTACTCATAACTTCCACAATGATCCGTCAATCTTCGGGACCTCTCGTCTTAAATCCATGTTCCATCACGATAAATCTCATAGAAAATCCACGGACGCCATAAAAATACATAGTCGCAAAAAATGAGAAAAAAAAATTAGGAGAATCCATGGAAGTTGCGGACGCGGCTTTGGAAAGCAAAGTTTCGCTCTAATTCCTTCTAAGATATCAATCATAATTCGCGATCTCGTGCCGGCCAATTTGCGAAGCGGTGAAACGCGAGCTCCATTACTAACGGGCTCCTCCCGTTCCTTATCGATTTCTCGTTATCGTAATCGCGTTAGGGCCTGTGCTGGCACTTATCCGAAGATATACACCAGCCTCGTGTGTAGTTACAAAAGGCCAAATGCGTTTTATCACCGTTCTATATACCACTTGGGCACACGATTACTGCCTGGCTTATTCTACGATCAAAGCCACGAACGTTACGGGACGATAGCGTATGTATATCGGGGATGAGTTTATCGGGGTTCCTCGAGATCCGATAATTTTCAGATGTGGTGTACCTTACATAAATTGCAGTTTGCCTACATGGTTACAAGATCAACTTTTCACCACGGACCGTTAAGTTTTAGAGTAATATTTTCTGGATCGAAACAATTTAATATATTGTTGGGTTGATCATTGTATGGATAGCCTGGCACATAGCCAGAAAGGTAAATTGACTATGCTCTGGCTCAGTTTGTAAAGACTTGCGGTATTAAACCATGGATATATAATCAAGTGCAATCATTAGGAGAAATAGTGAATACGATAGACGAGGCAACCATAATTCTCCTTGTATCTTTTAATGACGATCGAGAATCATTGCATGCCGGATCCTGGAACGAGAAGAATATCTCGATCTATAGCTTAGCTTCTCGGTTTGGCTAGCCTCGCGAAAATCTCTCGCGACGCGGAGCTTCCGTTATTTCAAGCACGTAACGCGGCCAGTTATTGTGCCATGGCGCAAAGTGCCTTTTTCGAGTGGAATGGAACGAATCTTCGTGATCTCTACCTATAGCGAGACTATTCCCACTTTTATTTCGTTCGGGCGGGTGCTTCGTCCACGTTCCCTCTTCTGTTAGAGTGGCTGGAGGTGCTGCTGGAAGCATCGGACTCGGAATGGAGCCAGCAGCGTACCACCGAAGGTGGCCGTGATGAAAGGGAGCAAAATGCGGAAAAAATGGGAGCAAGCTGTGAGAGTGGTTTCGGTGTGATAGCAGAGATAGTAGATGTACGGTCTATCGCTAAACCTGGCGAGTAGTACGAGCAACGAAAGGAGGGTGAGGAAAAGCTTGATGATTGCGCAGAGAAGAGAGAAATGTACACAAAGAAAAATTAGAAAAAAGAAAACAGAAAAGGGGTGAAAGCGTAGCTACGCTGGTCATGGTGGAGCGGATAATTGGACCGAAGGGACAAAATGTAAACATTTTTCGTACAGGTTTTTTTGCTAGCTTAATGACGTTGATGATAGTTCCAACCTTGTCTCCGTCGTGCCAGGGGATGAAAATGCTGATTCCCTGGACCTGAACTCCTCGTTGACATTCTTCGTTAATATCCAAGCGCGTTTTAGGGTGTGTAATTACACGTGGACACACCCAACAATGGCCGTTCTCGATTTAAATAATGATTCAACACGTCTGGACTAACTGTAGCGGACGTCTTTCCCTTACACCGCTTCACCTCTTCCCTTCTTCACAGTCTGCTCCTCTTCCAGCGGCACTATGCATATACGTTTGCTTAATCGTTGCAATTCACTCGCTACCACCGAATGGCAGAACCGAAATCGAAAATTACATGATTTTGCGTCCATTCATTTGCGGCATAAGGATAAATGGTCACTTTCCAACAGCTCTGCAGTTGTCATCGACCATACTTTGCCATAAGGAATTCGATATCAATGCCAACTCTGGTCATGCGCCTTACTGTGGCTTCTTGATGGCTCTCGCAGGTTATTAGAGATATCGTGTTCCCAGGGTGATGTGGCTTTCTCGGTGACGTAATTTAGTCCCTTCGCTGTTAACCAACCGAGAGTATTCGCTCGCTCGGCGACTCGTTGCTGTCTTCCTCTGTCTGGTGGCTCTTGATACTCGGTTCCCCGGCTACATGTGCCTTCGTAAGTCAGATTAGGACCGTAAGAAAAGCATAGCGACCAGGAGGAGCTTTGTTCAAGCTTGGTCCGCTACGTCGTGATGAGCAATGGAGTAGCCGATAGCGCGTCTCTAACTATCCCCCAGGGACTCTAGGAACTTACGGTAGTGGCAGTGCAGACCGGTGGCGCGAGACAACTTTCCTCGTCTCCGATTTCCCTCCTTGCTTCCATTCGGCGCTTTCTCAGTCACACTGTCGTTTATCGAGCGGTGGAGCATCTCTCGTTCTTTCCAACACACACTTCCACCAATCCTTCCATTTCGACCAATCCCATTTACCATGCCCGGCTACTCCCACACTCTCCCTGTTGAGCAATTCGACTCCGGCACAACCCTGCAACTCCGCGAAACTACGCTCGTCATCCACGATTCCACACGTAATCTCGAACATATGCGCCACTTGTGGTCGCCAAGCGGAAAACAAGCGTAAAATGAACGCGCAGAAACGGTAACCAGCAGAATCCCAAACTCGCAGCACCAACTCGCCACCCTTTCAACCGTCCCACATGATAATTTCCCTGAGCCCAACCAGCTCAGTGGTGAGAGTGATTGACCGTCGCTTTATTTCAGATATGATTCGGTATTCTAAGGAGAACTGCTGTACCAGCTGAATGTTCTACACATGCATCGTCAGACATTTCTTCGCACCGTATAACAGCAAAAATGTAGACATGGCATTGTCAAAAAATCTAGATAGCTACATAGTCGCTGTGACTGCCAATGACCGAAACCTAGGTCATTTCTGGATGGCAGAGCTTTCGAGGTGTAGCATTGAGGAGCTTGGACGCGAAAATGCTCCGCGTTCAACGTATGTAGAGTTTTGCAATTTGGAATCCAGAACACCTGTCCTCTAGAACCAGGTGTCATTTCTAGACACTTTTTGCAACATTAGCTTAACGCCAGGAGGACATATAGTGTACCGAAATCATACTTCATGGGGGAGTTTCTCTAAACCGAAAATGATGGTGAGGAGTTTCCTAGGCCGCAACTGCGTTTATAATAGTTGCTCTACCGATAAGCCCTGCTTCAGCGCCTGGCAACGAGCAACTCTCCATGCACCAGAATAAACCTTGAGTGCTGGCTCTGGGGCAATACGCAAAGCAAGAGGAATGCTTAGACCCTTGGCGTACCTAGAAGCAAGAGCCAGTCACCCCGAAGCATCTATAAAATAGGAAGAACGGAACCGGAAAGGCAATACAATGAAATGCCAATAATGTTGCGCTTTCCAATCAATAGGTTAAAACAGTAACACCAATAGTTTGTGAGTGATTCCACAACAATTCACGCACGAAAACGAGCTTTCGAAACCTAGAGAAGTGCCAATTTTTTGTTTCAAAATAAATATCCCATTTTAAATAGTATGTTACTCGCTGCCAATATCAATGATATCATGTACATTATACATAGTTCCTGGTTTAGAACAAAGATCCATTCATAGGAAATGCAATTTTCGCAACTTTCTACGTTCTTTACTTGGAAACAAATACTTAATTTCCCTGGAAGCCATGGTTAGGCCTTATCGTCATCTGAAACTCTTCTAAATTAGGTATCAAATATATATTCCGCCCATAATCTGAAAGTCGAAACCTATGAATCGCGATACTTCCTCTCTTTGCATACTGTATATGCAATGAAACAATAAAAGTGCAGACATCGGTAACACCTTCCTAGTGAAAAAAAAAACATCATTCGAAACCTACCCTGGCAGAAAATATGAATGAACGAATAAATGAATGTGCTAATACCAGAGTCTGACAGTTTTCGGAGATCGAGGTAGATATGTATCAGTTTTAATATAACTGGTTTTCCGCGAATGGCGATGGGCAATAACAACACCAGGATATCACCTATGACACAGATTCGTCGGATGGCATCCTATGATTACTGAAGAAGTTATGGGCGGCTATCGAAATAGAGAGAAGGAGCGGAAGGGATGTTGCGAAACGCTCGCAATGTCGATATGGAATCCCCCCCGGTACATCGAGGTGGAACTGCGCTCGTGTAAAGGTATTGTTTCCAGACTGTGAAAGCAATAAACGATGCGACCGGGTCTACGGTCGAATCGCTTCCGTGGACCCACACTCGCGTATGCAACTGAAATCGATCACTGTGACTTTCTCACTCCACCCTCAGCCCCCGCCATTGCGGTACCATACGCGAACGCGACCACGGAGAGGATGAATTTCACACGCGCGCGAAACCGCTTGAACTCTCTATGCCTCCGCGAGAGGAATCGATACTGACTCGCGGTCGCGAGCAGATAGAGAAACGGCGAGAAAAAAAAGAGAGTCGTTTCCAACCCCTTCATCCCACCTCGCTCTCTTCGCGTAACCTATCTCTTCGTCCCTCTTTGTATGCGTCTAAATGCACACAGGAAATATTGTTTTCTCAATTTCACTAGGCGCCAGGCAAGATTTTTCTTCTCGCCCTTTCGGCTCGACGGTTCGGGAGGAAATTTACATCACTGCCGCAAATTCGACGTGTCCAAGTCATATATTTCTTTGGGCTGCGAGTGCGCTCGTGTCTGTACGAAGTTTACCGACACGAAGTTAGTGCAACTGATTGTGTATGCATAATATTCACACGATTAAAACTGAAAGCCAAATTCAATGAACATCCGCGATGAGTGGTGTTGAAAATCCGGAGAGGAGATGAACCGTAATTACTTTTCGGAGCGAACAGTCGATCGTTGCTCATATCAACCCAACTCAATAGCGAAACAGCCTGTACGCCCGCGGTCGAGAATTGTGGCATGGAGTTTTTAATTAAATTCCATGATTTAACGCACATCGGAAAAATGACCAACGGTGGATGGAAATAAATATGTCTTTATATCCTATGTCGACATTTCCATATATATATTTTTTTTTCATTGACCATTTTTTCTGCACAAGAAGTTTCTTTTTTTAAATCCATTTTCCCGCTAACCTGTTTTTTCCACTGAAGCTTTACATGGGCTTATATTGAATGTGGGCAAGTTCCAAAAAAAAAGCAAGAACAGTTTATAGTTATTTACACGATTGCAGACCTGACAAAGCGATAACGCACTGTACCGACGAAAAACTTTTGGCGGTCGAAAAAACTTGCAACATCCGAACGTAATGTTATGCAGTTTCATTTAATTAGTCTAGTCTCGTCATAAAACAATGCTCGGCTTTCGCCAACGCAGTTGACTTGCAGAGCGTGGACTCATTTTCGAATTGTAATTATAAATTCAGGAAACTCAGGAATCCAGCGTATCAGTGATGGTATTGCCGGGGATCCGAAGGTTTTACGCCTTTCAGCTCGACGCGATTTCCGACCTCCATTCCGAACTCCATTGTTTCTGCAAGCTCTACTATTCCCGAGTGTGCCCTGCGTCGATGTTTCCGGCTCCTCCGGCGGCATATCCAACGGTATCGTGAAGTCGATCGTTAACCTATTCTCCGGACAGAAAGTCTGAATGATTCTCGACCGTGGTCACCAGAAAAGGGAGGGACGAACTCGGCAGGTAATAAAGGGTGACGCAAAAAACGAACGGAAGACGCTTAAATAAAAATCTTAGAAGATAAAGACACAGAAAAACAATTTCGTCAAATCGGAATTCGAACACTCGAAAAAACGTTGTCAAATTCTTTTTTCAAAACTCGTGTTACGAGCTCGAATATACAAAACTGTCGTTCGATTTTCCCGTGTTACCAAAAATTTCATTTTGCATTCTTGTTAAAAAAAATTGTAAGTCCAACGCTGAGATCAGAAAATTAATAACAAAAAAATTGTAACAAATAGAAACTCTTTTTACCATGAATTCCGACAAGTTTCTAACTCGTATCACCGGGGCAAGTTTCATTGATAAAAGTAGGGGACGAAAGAGAGGTTCCCTTTTTGCCATCGATGAAATTCCATTCGCAGAAACTGGTGATCGTAAATTGTTAGGGAAAGTCCCGTCGACCGTTGGGTACGTGCCTAGCTAATAGTGTTCCACCAATGGGCCAGTGGCACTCTTCTCCGCCACAGCAACTCCTCGCCACGACCCTTCATCTACTCTCTTCACCGGCTCTACGTATTTGTCCTCCAGTGACGAAGGACGCGCCACTAGAAAACCAGAACGGCCGTTACACATCCCCGTCGATGGGATCGGCTCCGTACATAACGGCGACCATCAATGGTGCGACCTTTTTTATCGCTGCGTGCTCTCCCTTTCGTTCTGTCCAAATCCCGACGAACCTCCCGTTCCCCTTACTTTACTTCTTCCAATATTCGCACGGTTGAAAATCGGAGAAACGTCCGACGAACGTGGCGTTAGTGTCACGCGGTGATCTCACACTCCCATTCACTGTACCATCCGCCGTGCGTTTGTGGTTATTGGATACGTTCCACTGGCCTCGTTTTCCCAACCCGACGGACCTACGGCAAGGTGGTTCTATCATTCCTACGCTATCAGTGGGGTGTTCAGTGCCGACTGTATCTACCGGGTAGCATCGCATATGTACTGTTACGGAAATAAGAAAGCTATACTAGGTAACCGTATACGCGTGGAGCCAATGAATAACGCAATTCAGCCCACGAGCTGCCCTAGCAGCCTACTTATTCGAATTACATTTCGGAGTAATTTACGTGCTCTCTGACTCGTCTCTAGTGCAGCACTCGGGGATAAAATTTTGTTCGCGCACTAGAGTGCAAGCTCTCGTCATTCTTCTCAAACTTTCCGCGTTACCGGCACAAATCGTCGACTTCGAACGAAGAAAACGTTGAAGCTCTTGCCAGTGAATTAACGGCTCGGACCGAAATAACCTGCTAGTATGAATATTAGTTCGCGTTCCCCGATAAATTCAATCACGGGTTAAGTGTTCTCAAAAGTCCGAGTGCAGCAGTTCGACGAGCCTCTCCGTGGTCGTGTTCGCATATGGTGGCGCAATGGCGGGTTTCGAGGGTGGAGCGAGTAAGTCACAGTGATCGATTTCGGTTGTATACGCGAGTACGGATCCGCAAAAGCGATTCGACCGTAGACCCGGCCATATCGTTTATTGCTTCCACATTCTGAAAACAACGATGCGTTGCTGCACGGCAAGGCGGAGTTAATCGAGTTTATGCTCCATATTTAGGCGGTTGAGAGCTTCAAAGGAAACTACCGTATACGCCATTGTATACCTAATTAAATGCCATTCTTGTGCTAGCGATAGAATCTGGTTGTGGCACAAAGAGCATCGCCGATTATTGGGAGATTCGAGGTACTGTTCTGCCGCTGTGTGCATTGCTCTTGCGACTGTCCGGTGCAATGATAACGACATATCGCTTCCCATTTCCGTTAAACGACTAACGACTCAAAATTCTATTTGGTAGGCCGAGTGACGTTTGTAACTGGTAGTAGTACTCGTTCCTTCGTAGTACTATCGCAAAGTACCATTATTCCAGTGTTCATTTTGAAATTTTGACCACTCAAAGCTTTACACCCCGT
Organism: Listrodromus nycthemerus; assembly: GCA_963978505.1. Lineage (NCBI taxonomy): Eukaryota > Metazoa > Arthropoda > Insecta > Hymenoptera > Ichneumonidae > Listrodromus > Listrodromus nycthemerus. The sequence goes on along the minus strand of OZ021679.1, from coordinate 23,440,303 downwards.
ACGATTGTTCGGAGTAATGAAGAAAAACGATAAAGTGCACATCAACTTATCTGCCAAATTATGCAATAGCTGACGACAAAAAATAATGGTCTAAATTGGTTTTTTTTTAAATCTAAACTCGCAAAAAAACATATAAATAAACTGTGCAAAAGATCTTAAGAGTGTAATCCCTTTTTGATGATACATGTCTTTCGAATCTCCCCAAATGACCAGGCTGAATCATATTAATCGATGAGAGCCTATTTCGGCATCGGCATATCTTGATGAAATCGGTGTGTATAGCCACCAAATCACCCAGAACTATACGACCCAACCAAAAGCCCCCTTTGCACTTGTCCTCCCTCAATCACTATTTGAAGCATCGACGAGAATCGAAACGCTAAAGCCTCTAGAGTGACCCGGGGCCGCTTGACACGAATAGTGAACATTCGAAACGGAATGCAAGGCCGGGTCTCTGTGCGCCGGCAACCAGAAACGTTCCAGTGGCGATTTAACGCCTCGCCAAAGACCGTTTCCACATAGCGGCGGGGCCGGATTTCAGAGGATTCTCGTACTATATCTGAATGCATACGTGAAAACCACATCGGCACGTATATAGCACCTGTAATGCGGCGTACCACTGCCGCGAGGCTCTCGGCATAGCGCCCGTTACCATCTCACGATTTATGACACACGAGATTGTCTGCCCGAATTGTCGTAATGTTCCGTGTTATAGGCGAGCCGTTAACGTTTTCGAGACGGTGAAGAATGCAACCGGGCGTTGCGGACCACCGCTGGGTACGCGATATCGTGCTACCTGATGCGCTCTTTCAACTTCCCAACGTGTACATTGCACTCGTGCTCCAGTCCGGTATCCGAATCGGCTGTTTCATTCACGAGTCACATCTGCCCTTCCATGACGGCTGATCCGTTTCATGAAAAAATTCATTTTGTTCGTTTTTTATGAGAAATAAATTATTTACCACTCCAAAGCACCTCGCGCTATCAGGTCGCAATTGTGTACAAACACTACTTACCACTGTGACTGTCATGGTTAATCATGAGTGGTCCTTCACTAAGGCCCATAAAAATGTGATAGAAAATGAGATTATAATGTAAACGAAATATAAAAAATTAATTGAATTAATAGTTTTGACGATCACAGAGCTAATTGAATTTATTTTTTTCATGTTTCAGGTGAGTTGAAACTTCACAAACTGGTAGCAATTTTCGTTGCAGCGTTATGGTGAATACCGCAAGTATCAAAGTAGAATTAATTACAACAATGGAACAGTAGAAGTTGACAGTTTTCACTGAGCTGCCGCGATGATCGGACGAGTTCAGCTAAAACTACTAATTATCATGAGATTTTGTGAAATAACGCTTTGGGGCTTTCATGAGTACGTGCGTCAGAAGACACGATCTTCTAGTTTTAATCAAGCGGCATGTATATAGAAACGCGCTCTCGACTACATGCTCTCTTTCCCGACGTGGAGTCGTTATGCATATGCACCATGGCTCGCAGTTCTTCGGGCTTAGAGCTGCGATATAATTCACGCGAGAGTTTATTCAAAGATACGATCGCCGTTGAGATCGACAAGACAAAAGGTGGCAGAGCAGCAGCCGTTGATCTCACGTTACCCGTTCTGGTATACGCATGGTGGATGCAGGATTCTATACGAGGTACACATAAAATGCATAACCTGCAGTGTGCTCAACGTGTATTCGCGGTTGCATCGTGCCGCCGGAGGTTCTTGCAAAAGTGCAGCGTGTCGCGCTCACGTATCGTATATTATTATTACGTGCCTTTTTTGTATTAACGCGGCCGTATATTATGCAGTAGATCCAGGCCATATGAGCGGTGCAGGCATTGGGGTGGCTTCATCTAGGGCGGTGAATGCCAGCGTTAGAATTGCTTCAGGATGGAATCAATAACGTGAGTGAAAACGAAGGAAAATTAAAAAAGATTCGTGGTTACTTTTTCTATGCAGAGTGAGAGCAGAAAAGCTGAATAAAAAGTGACATAGTACCGAAACGGCGGGTCAGCATTTAAGAAATTATGACATTACCAAACTCTTGTAGCAGCTCAGAGTTTGAAACAGTAAATAATGAAGAGTAATGAAAATTCACATTACATTTAATGTATTGATGCTGGAAGTTTTTTTGATAAATCGGTATATTAAATTTCATGTATAATTCTGATGATAAATTACGGTACATGACAAGCATTAGAAATATTTAACTTTCAATCATTTACTCTGATTTTACTGTTAAATTCCGTACATTTTTCTTCACAATCGTCCATTAAATTAAATCACCTCACCAAAACAGCACACTTATTAAACAACGCGATGAAAAATTATCTCACAGATTAAATCCGTATTTTCGAAGCTTTGATATCAAATTTTGGTTAATATCTTTTCCCAGTAAATATCCAGTTAGGCTCTTTGCGTACTCGAACCACAATGAATCATACTATTGCATACACGAATGGAATAATTGCGGGCAGTTGAAAGGGAGATTAAAGGAGATGACAAATGAGAAGTTGCACTTGATTGGGTGACGGCAGGATTATTGTCCCTTGACAACGGGGATTATCCTGAGAAGATAGCAGCATCGCCGTGGTTGCGAATGGTTCTAGCAGCTCTACCTAACGTCATGTATACACTGTGTAGTCTAGATGCTGCTTGTTCCACACCGCAGAGTGAGGAGGCCCGAAGGGGTTTCTGGATGGCGGTACTGCCAGTGGTCGTCCCGAAATTTATGGCTGGCCTCGGACCGTCGGACACGAGAGTCAAGTTGATGGACCGAGCGACGATAAGGTTACGGAATAGAGGATTCTGAGGGTGACCAGTGAGCGTGCTGAGGCGCGCTAACCCGGAATACAGTCTACAGGACGGACAACCAGAGCTAGCAAGCGTTCAAGTATTCGGTCTCTCGCAAACACTCACTGCTAGAAAAAATTCTTTCAGGATGACTGATGCCCGAAAGTTTCTACTTCGTTTTCACTGTGTCGTCTTCTCGTGTCTCTATCTCTATATTCCTACTCACGGTCGGGTTTCTTCGGCCATTCTTCTTGTGGCCTATCTCGACCTCTTGAGCAAACTGGTTGTTACCAGAAGCCCTGTGAAATCGCTTACGTAGTCGGTGGAAGCACAAAAATAGACGGGTGTACCTGATACTGTTAGTGGCTTATTTATTCCAATTTATTGTCCCTGATTGTTGAGTCCCCCAGAAGTCTTTATCCCGGTACATGACACCTGGGGAGGTACGAAATAGCTGCAGCCGGTACCGGTCCCAAACATAATAATAATAATAATACTCTACTGATTATATTCTGTGCATTTTATTCTATGCATTCCGGTTAATTGTGTTCAATAATGTCGTGGGGTTCTAATTTAAACATTGAGATTTTTAATCCGTAAGACACGTATTTCCGGTAAATTTCCAAGAATCTATGCATCCGGCTTCTAAATTCCATAGCCCGCAGTCAGAACGCATATCGCCCGAGCCATAACAGTCTGCAAGTATTATCTGTATACTCTACATACCGCGTAATTAAACACAGAAGAACGTATTTTCTGTATACAACCATGGAAAATGAGCTTTTCGGGTTTTAGACACGCGGCAGGGTAAAGGTTTGGAATCTGTCTGAGTCCGATCCGCACGTGAATCCTTAATATATGAACTGGGCCGTATTCAACACCTTTACTCTATACAATTCCGCCGGTGACGTGTCCTTTCCATGTCCCACTCCTTTTCCAAGAACTCCGCCACAGAGCGACGTATACGCGAGATTCGAACCGATAAATCTAAAGATCTAGCATTGCAAGTGGAAGAGGGGTTTAAAAATAGCCTCACTCAAGGAGTGAGTACGGTAAAGCACTGGCTAGCGAATGCGAGAAAATCAACGATTTGTAAATTTCTCTCTTCGTCCTTTTGAGGCGAGGCGAAGGACGAGTTTTCGAATTCGGAGACGACAACTCGTCCCTTGGGCAATTTAAACACTACCGTCATAGGAGAAAGGCGTTTTTTTTCTTGCCTCATCGGCAACTTATTTTCTCTCTCTCAGTATCCACACATTTTCTTTCGCTACTTCAGCAAGTCGTGGGGTGTATAGAGGTTTTTTGTGTAACGGACGAACTTTGTACCGACTGCGGAAGCATTTCCAGTCCCTCGCTTCAAAAGAACGCGGTCGCCTCCATAGCATCGCCGCCACCGGTGCGCTACTTCCCTATAGTGAATAGAAACGGGTCGTGCGGAACTGGGAATGTTCCTACTGCTACTCTCGTTCGACGAAACTCAATCATCTTGCGGTGGCACAGTAGGTTGGCCGTATACGTAGTGCCGTTGATGCACATGGGTATAGTTCGGTGTCTCGAGTCACAGAAAACTTCGACACGTCCACGACACCTGTGCACCTCCTTCGCGGACCTACCACCTACGGTAGATGCTATGATACAAAATGAAATTATGACGAAATTAATAAATTTACAAGGAAGCTTTCGACGGCTTCGTTTTTTGCTTCAAGATATCCGAGGCAATAACTCTATCTTCCCGCGATCTGCAATGACCCTGAAGACATCTGTATGAGACCAAATTTCAAGAAATAACAGCAACATTTTCCATTGCAGAAACTTTATAGGGTGAAGTTTGCTTGAAGAACAAAATTCTAAGAGAATATTATTCTTTTTTTCTGAAGCCGTAGATTGATAGAGGCCTGCAAATCACAAAATTTGATGTCATGCAGACATCTTCGAGGTCATGATCTGTAGCTATAGTCGTTCGAACAGGAGTATTACCTGCAGGGTTTTAGTGAGTCGTTAAATCTGGTTGGATGTCACACGAAGGTATAACCAAGTACTAGAAACACCGTTCAGGTCGAAGGCCTAGTTGATGTCGCTTTGATGACGAGGCTTCAATTCGTGAGCTAAGAGCATGAACGGCGCAACGCGCATCGCAAGAATCTTTGCGAATAAAGTTTTTCAACAAAGCTATCGTGTTGTGCGCGATCAAACGCGTTTGACGTGTCTGAGAGTACAAAGGTTGTAACAAAAATAGAAGCAAGTAGGAATAGGAACGTTGCGTTTCTATGGACATGCTCCGCTGTTTCAAGCGCAAAAATTGCCACGGCACCTTGTCAGCAAAAAAGGAGTAAATAAAAGAATTTCCGCAGATTTGGCACCGAATTTGGTGACAGATGGGGAGGAGGATGATCACGTGACAACCGGTATTTCAGATTTTTCTCAAATCGCCAACCGAACGTGTAGAGAACAAAATTACAAATTGGCCATCCGTCTATCGCTGAAAATTGTCCTTCCTCGTAGCTTTTAAACTTCCACTCGTATGTCCTGACCACTCACCGACTGCATACTATCACAGTTATCGCTACGTCTCGCTTCTCCTTTATGTAAACCGCACTCGAGTATATTTTTAAAGGCGATTCTCCAGGAAATGGAAATGGGGACACGAAAAGTCATGAGAGGGTCATGAGTGAAAAGCGTAACCCGTACGGAACTCCGGTTACTTCACTGTGCACATACCACATGCGAGTGCTGGGGAGACCCGTGTAAATCACTGTATCATGTTCGCTCTGCAACATGGGGTCAAGGTATAAGCCACCGTAACGATCCTCACTTCTCGTATGTATGCCGATATCAAGACTCTCTTTTTATTTCATTATCCTGCCCCAAGGCAAGAGGTCATAGAGGGCCACGTATTCAAAGCCATTTGGAAATATCGATCCGTGGAAAGTGGCGAATATCGGTGGCGAGCATGGAGGAACCCGGAGGAAGAGGCGAAGGTCGCAGAACGGCGAGGCGCAACCGCCGAGGTTGGAAATCTCGTGGTACGATGACGGCCACCAGAAACCGATGAAAATGTTACCGGAGGCGATATTCCGGTATGCCGAGTTGACGGGTACTCCGCAATTCCGCGATCGCGGCTTTTCTATTCCGTTTCACCGAAGGCGGTGAAACAAATGATGGGAACAAAAAAAAAAGAACGGTGCCGAACCAACAAAAGGAAGAGTGTATGTTAGAGGCGTTTGAAATCGGGAGGTCGACCGTACCGGTGGAAAAATCAGAATCCTTGTATAGGATCTCGCGGTGGGATTTGTCGAGGATCCTTTTACGCTGGCCGCACCTCAACGGAAGTTCTCCCTGCATACGTGAATACCATTTGCCTATATTCGACGCTGCGGCTAGCGCGCTGCTCGCGTAGGTAGGCGGGTATATTACCGAACGAAAATGTCCCCGGAGTTGAAAACGAGCCCCGACGGAGATCCATATGGCTCCCGACTAACAATGCACAGACAAATCAATTATACCCTATTCACCGTCACGTATTATAACTATCGTTTGGGAATCGCCTATGATAACGAGACAGCCAATTCATCGATTCGACATATTTGACGGTAATACGGGTGACGTTTGATGATTATCGGCGCACGCTAGAAATGGTCTTGTTAATGGATGCGATTCAAACACATTACCGATCGGTTGAAGTGCGTACATATTAAATCTCGACGCATATGTAATTATTCAATCTGTCGATGTTGATGTTCCCAAAGCAGATGTGTTTCACTTTGGAAGACCACACACCATCATGTAATCAAAATAAGTTTCTGGAGTCTAAACATGTTTACACTCTTTGTAACATCAGTAGGGAATCTCCATTAATATGTTACATACACCTTACATATCAATTTGACGTTGAACACAAAAACAGTTTTTCTGTCTCGTATTGCAACGATGAAAGTAGATATGGCAGAAAAATGACCCCTTCTAATGGTAAGATTCACGAACCTTGCCAGCCAGGCGCTCCACGTACTTCGGAATACACAAACCAACTTAGAGCATGTTTGTAACACTCCAATATAATTGAAGTGATAACTCGCGGGAAATTATACAACTTGTGTATTTAAGGTGTCAAAGTATTTACTGCAAAATTTCCTTCCACGAATGTTAACATTCGTGTCAAATTACATGTGTCTGCGTTTCGGAATATCGTTCAAATAGCAGGCAAAAAAACCCTGCATAGATACCGTGTTTGAATTTTCCCGTGCGGTAGCTCATTTATATTCGGACGCGTTCCATGCTCGCTCGTACATCGCCAGCGAGCGATATTTGTCTCGCTCATACATGCATTCGAAAGAGAGATCTCGACTACGATTGTGATAACGACGTCAATTTGTCGTTACTTCGCCATTGCCTCCCGACGGTGTAAACTCGATTTATCGAAAACTCGGGAAAATCGGTGGGCAAAGCGGGTAGTGATTTTTCATTGTGCTCTGACCCAATAGAAGATAGTTGCTTTGGGAACCGGGGGACAAAACAGATTAACTTATACAAATATATTTCTGACGGAAGTTGTATGCAATTTTGCTAGGTACTTTCACATGAACTTTGTTTAATTCCATCGGCGTATTGAGATCTTCTCATTGTATCTTATGTCATCTATCGCTTCGCTCTCTTCTCCCGAATCGATTTCTTCAGATGTACTTTTGAACAATTGGCACAAAACTTCGAATACCGCTCTAAGCTTCGTGCCTCCATGGGAGGATTTTGACCTCCGCCAATCTGCCGCCCGCAGATAAATCATTCCCGATAGACTCCTATATGTAAATTTGACACCATCCTGTCTCCGGCAACGTCGATTCCGCGTGCGAACGATTGAACAGTGACTTTGATTCGATAACAACCTTCCAGTACTCTGGTAGACGAGATCTCTGAGCAAAACCGTAACCCAGTAGAAATGTCGTATGCTCAATCGTCGCAGTAAACCCTTCAGTCAGCCTGTCTTTGGCGTCTGTTCCCCCACAAAATATTCCAATTTATGTCGTTTTATATCATACGATGTGTGATAAAGAGATTCTTTTCCATAAATTGTTATGCCATCTTTGTTTTATTGTTTTCTCGTACAAATATGAATTTTATTCTTCACAACAGTGATTTGTACGTATATGTCGAGTTTCCGATATTTTACAAGTATTTCGCCGTTATTTCTATGCACTTGAGCTGGAAAATATACTTTATTCGGTTATTTACGGACCCGCAGACTTCGAATTTAATGATTTTCGATGTAAACCTAGACGATTCGGTGAGCCATAATTTTTCAGTTTTAACTTTTATCCATTTAGCGATGTACAAAACAGTAACACATTTCTGTTACTGTCACTTTTATCAGCGTACTGGATAGTTGGTATCGAATCAATATCATTATCGAATTGTCGAGGCAACTTCGCCCGTTGCATAGCGCCTGCATTTCTTTATTTTGCGCATTAAATGTGGAGGACAAGGTTTGTAATTCATGGATTGCATCCGGCACGGCTTCACGAAGCGGCTCTTACGAATACAATTAATCAACTATGAAGATAATTACACATTTCAATCCATTCCAAACTTTGGAGACCGCGTAGATTGCGAAAAAGATTTCCAGTTCCCGGACAACGGCATTCTGTTAATTATTTTTATCGTAATTATTAACAGTATTTCCCGATTTTATGAATAAGAGAACCCCTAAATATTGACAAGCCAATTTCCGCATATAGCCTACATCCGATAACTAGGAATATAAAAAGCAACGGTATTTTCATATCAAACAGAAAAATTAAAGAAAAAATGAAAACACATAAATCATGTGGACGCTATTGGTTCATCCGGGGGTTGGCGTCGCCTAAAATAGAATGCAAGAGAAATAGGCGCACGATGAAAATATAGGTCGGTGACTACTGGTATATGACGAGTATGCGCATACGTTATATACGCATAGAAACCGTATCTTCCATATATACATGGCGCACAGTCAGGTGTGCGTAAAGTAGAGGATTACGAGCACTGTGCAACTCAGGCGAGGTTGCCTCCATCCAGGTTCCGTCCGAGGTCGCCTGCAACCACTATATTTTCAGACTCGGGTTCTGCACTCGCATGCTTACCACCGTCACTGCAGGGAGCCAACTAATTTCACCTTTTTCCTTTTGTCGCATTTCCCATTCCCCTGCTCACTAGGCCACGCAAACCCGGACCGAAACCCTCCATAGACGCTACGGTCGTAGCTTTTCTCCCTATTCCACCGGATCCTCCATCCGGTCATCCTGCCCCATTTTTCCTACCTCTCACGTTCCTCACGCCCGTTTTAGATTCATATGCAAATCATGCTGTGCTCGGTAGCTGATTCGGCTACCGGCGGTGGTCACCCTCCTGCCTGCCGAGAGAGTAGATTTTTCGTCCGGCGTGGTTCAGCGTAACGGAGATTGGCACTTTCGATGGACTACTCGCCGTCCCTGCTTCCACCGTTCTCTGCCGACTGAATTCGGGTCGAACACCCCCTGACTGAGAGGGAAAGATGCGACACAAGCGTGACGGAGACGGATGAAACGAGGAAAATGCATATGACGAGGGAGTAGGTGAAGGCCAGAAAGTCTAATAGGAGAGAAGGACAATCGAATCCGGAAAGTATTGGAGAGAACGACAAAAAAAATGTCACCCCTGGATCTAAAAAAATCCAAACCGAGGATCAAAATATCGTTGGATTAAGCGAAAATCGCGACGAGGTTCAAAGCTTTTTTTGCTTGGTATCAGAAAAGCATTGTTTCGTTAAAAATCATTTCCTCCAATCAATTCAAAATTTGTCGATCTAATCAGAAATCTCTGGAGAACCAACTCATCAAGACCTTTTAACGTACGTCGTTGTGCTTCGGTCGGTCCGACCATTTATTCTTCTGTGCAAAGTAGGACGGATGATAGATGGAAACGGAAGGAAAATGTAGTGGAATTCAGGAAAAATTCTAATAAAATGACACTCAACTTTTGACTTGTTTTCGTCGTTCTACCCAAATGTACCTCCACTATCCTCGTTACTGCAAGCTCACGCAGATTTTCATCCTTTCTTTTAGTGCCCCTTTTTTTATTTCTGTTTAATTTCATCCGTTGAGCTCAGAGTGCTTGTAACACGGTGAGTTTCATTGTGTGGTTTGTCCAAATGCCCTCCGACCAAGTGTCCGAATCCCGCTGAGAGAAAAAGACACACATGCATTATTCCGTTCAACGGTAGAATATGTATCTGTCCAGTTCCACACGTTTTCCATATCTACTCGCATCTGTGCTGCGTATAGTGTATCCGTTGAATTCGCATTATACCGGATCCGCGGACACAGCAACCAGCATATCGTCGTTGGCCACCGCCTACATAGGATTTTTTTCCAAGACACCTCTGCTCTCGTACGCGACTCTAGCGATGCCCCAAAGGATTTGCATAATTGCTAGCGATTGTTTGTTCCTGTATAGCAACCGGCGTTGTATCCTCACCCATAGGCGCCATCTACCGTGCGTACCGGTAGGTACTCGCTCGGGAAACTCCAGTGTTTCTCTGATCCTGATTCATATGCAAATGACAATAGAACCTCGGTGTGAGAGAAGGAAACACGAAGGAGGTTCATAACACTTCAAATGCGATAGACCAGTTCCAGTTCAATGTCGTTGCTTCCGTCAGGCCGCCGTACTCAAGTACAAACCCTTCGCCGGACCACTCAAAAGCGTTCCTCTGGCTCAGTGTGAGATGAGCGCCCATCGGTAAACAATCTGTATACAATATTTTTAATGTGTCAGACTTCGAAATTTGCAACATAAATTTCATTTTTTTAAATATTTTCTAGAATTAAAGGATATTTAACGTGAATGTTAATGGATTCACGATAATTGACAGCAATTTATTGAAAGGATAGGCCAACTTGAAATAAGTTTCATGTAACCGTAGAATTACTTGCTTCACAAACCCGTCTCTAAAATAATGCAGTTCAGAGAAGTGCACCTACCTCCCACTCCTATCTAGTTATGTATTTAGTGTTACAGTTCTGTAATGCTGAGGAAAACGTACCGGATGACAACGTTGAATAGCGCTTTGGTACCATCAAGTCCTGACCGTTTCGCAAATCCGAATACGGTAGTCAAAACGACGTTGGAGAGCACGGTAGTAGAGTAGCGGAGTGGAGCAAAGTAAGCCAGCAGCTAATCAACTACACCTGCTACAGGTGATTACGGAAAATCGAAGCACGATCCGTTTCCGGACGACAGACGGCGGGATGAAAATACGAAACAATTAACCCCGATTCATGATCGGTATTCATGGGTGTGTTTGTGTCACAGATCCGTAATTCTGAAATCTCTGTAACTCCCAAATGGCTTCAGCCATTAGGTTTGAAGTTCATGCATCGATGGAGCGGTCATTGCACTTTCATCAATCCAACTTTTATGAAAAACCGCCCGATTCGAGAAACTATGCAATTTTCACTGTTTTGCAAAAACTTACACTGAAAATTATTTTTTCAGCAGAATTTTAAGCTAAACGCATCATCGATAACTTATGGGTATTCCTCGTACTTGTTCTATAGTTAACCTGTATTGGAACTCTGTGTGATGTCTCTCGCGAGTTTGACGAAACATTTGAATGATTTTGAAGCCGTTGACAGAGTGGTGGATAAGTTCACCGCCGCATTCGTGTTATATCTAATGTCGATAATGCGCATGGATTATCTACCTATACGTTCGTATTATATTCACGACCACTCACTTATGAAGCGACCGGCTATGCGATGGGACGAGAGTCTGGCCTACATTTCATGGTCGAAATGTTCCTGGTCGCTCTACATCCTCAGCATCGAATAGCACTGCACTTGCCGCCACTAATGGCGAGCTACTCCACTGCCTGCTATGTTAATATTGATAAATGCGCATACATTTCGCATGATGGTATCCTACCTATCGGTCTTTATCATTGGTGCCTAACTCCGTTGCCATTAGTCGATTGATACTGTTCGCAGTCTGCATATCTCGTCATTAGATTTGATCCTTGACTGACAATTTTACTCCCGTATTATTTGTCGGCCATATCGTTCCCTCTAAGCCTGCATTTATAAGACGTTAATGGTTTTTGCATCGTCTTTTGTTACACGTTCTCTAATTTTTTTCGTTCAATATTACTTGGAAATTTGCAAAGTTTCATTCGACACAAGTGCATCCGAAGTATGCTGGAATTCAGCCGAAATACGACGTCTGACACGTTCTCTAGCTCGAGGTTGATTGTGTCAAGTACGTTGTCAACTAGCTCCCTGTCGCGGGGAACGCGTAAAGCGAGTTCTGCGTAAGTCCTGCATTACAGCACGCAGGGACCGGAAGCTCGCGTGTCACCGGCCTCTCCACGTCTCTTCATTGGTGTGTTTGATGTCCTATGTCGTCACGGCCGTGCCTGCGTATCCGACCAGTTGGTTGCGCATCACTCTTCTGACAGGACACGGCGAGGTTGACAGCCCAACTAAATGTAATTTTAAGTCCTGTTGCCTTCGCACGGTCAACCGCTTGCCAGACCAGCCGGACGCTAAGAGGCATGTCACACATCACCTACGTTTTGTCTTCGCTTCCTCCGTTGTTCCTGAACGTCAGGCGGTCCTTTCGCAGCAGCTGCACCAGCGGGAACACACCGAACGTATTTAAGCTTTATTAATCACACGACATTAATATAAATTGCCAGGTGCTTTGGATAGGGAACTAATCTAACCCGTAGGACGCGCTCGTGCGAATCTCTACCTGCATAATCTTGAGACACACATGCCATTTACCCAACACGAAAAAATTATTCATCGCGTCGTACGTCACTACAGGAGTGTGTATCCATATCGTACACGTTAAGGAATACACTGAAAACGGACGACACCGATCACCGATTGAAATTGCTGGGTTCCACACATCACAGATGGATCGGCTATTATTTTCAAAGGTGTTCAACAACACCTTCCAGTGAAAATAAATCATTATTTTAAACATTATCTTGTGTTCGTTCACCTAGGGTTTATTTTTAGCGAATTCAAAACAACCCTTCTGTATGTCTCGTAGCCGTTATTTCGAAAAACCTTAGCTACGGTGATGAAGATCGGTTGGGCACATTTTCTGCTGATTCTCAATCAGACATTATAGTAAGCCCGTCAAAATCACCGTGCTATACGGCTGTGATATAGTGCACTAAAGATTCGAGCTGCACGGAGTTCGGTAAAGTTTCAGTTCAGGGGTGTGCTCCAGACACCGCTTCCAGTAGTATGCACAGAGTATATACACAGACGATAAATTGCGCATTCCTACGCAAGACCCAGTGGAACTCGGTCGTGTGTGTTGAAGCACCGGAGCGCCCGAGTGGATGAAGTGTCGCCGCCGCTACAGGCTGTGTTCTCTCACCCTGAGGCGAACGTTCCGGAGAATGTCGAGTTACCCAACCGTCGTGTATTCCACCAGAACGAATACATCATAGTGCATATGGATGGAGAACCACGATGTCGGTATGGAGTACCGATTGGCGTACGGTTTAGCATCTAGATTTTATTACCCAGGTAGGGTAGGTCTGGCAGGCGCTTGACTTCCCAACACTAAAACGAGACCAGTGCCGAGGCTGGGAGTTTGGTCGGTCTCGTGCCAGTGCTGGGATGTAGTTGTTAACCGAGACAAATATTAACAGGCTATTCTTATAATTTGTACAAAAAACACACACTCGTACACAAATTTTCACCCCGAGACCAAATGTAGTTATTCCGAATAGTCCCGACGGACTACGGGTGGAGGAAATATCTGAGCTTTGGGGCATTAAGCGTATTTATGATGGTGTCGCTCCTCTCTGCGGATTCTATTTTGAGCTCCAAGCCACTCGAGTTCCCTTTTTCTCTTCGTTGAATCTTCGAACGAGCAAAATGTTCCGGTGGCGGAATTTGTACAAACGGAATTCCGAAATTCCAAACTTGGAATTCAAACAGTCGAAAAAATACGTGAAAGAGAGTAAAAAGTACATAAATTCCGGCAAATAGCTTCAATTGTATTTTTTTATTTTGCTTTATATTATAAATACTGTAAACAAATAGTATTCAATAAAGGTCTCATCGAAGCAGTTACTTTGGTTTTGTAATTTCACGAATTTCGGAGTAAACTTTGCGGACCATGAATCGATAATAAGGAATAACCGAATTCACGTCCGAATGCAAAACAAACCCTCGCGTCCGACCGTATAAAACTTCAATAGGTAAAAGGGTCACATGTGCATACATCGATGAAATTGTAATTACAAATGTGCATACAGCTGAGAAAATTAATCCGCATGACGATGAAAATTAGCAAATTTAACCCCAATAGAGCGGGCATTGCGAGGAACAATGGGCGAAAATCCGTTGTCAGTCGTGTTGTTGTTGGTTACACGGGCCACAATCATTCCAATCTGCTCTCAGCGATGGATATTTCCACTTTTCCCCGAACCCCCTCCGCAATATATTCTCTCGTATCGGTAATAACAACGTTCATATCTTTCGTCAGCGGGAATACGCGGTTATTTCACTTGTTTGTTGGAGCGGAAAACGGTATTGACAATAAACTAGTGGCTGCCACGGATGTTGCTTATATTGGCATCGCAATAAAAGCGTCCTGCGTGAAATGGAAAGTGAACGATGATATAGGGATGGAAACAAATGGCGCAAAAGGCGAACTAAGAGCGAGTACAGTTTTTATAACCGGCGATACACGAGACGAATATGTAATGAACGAGCGGGCGGTGACGGCTTCGAGTCATTCGTGTCCGATGTCCCGTCCGTGAGAGCGGGAACTTAGTGACATTCTCGCGTGTCCGATGCTGTAATAGCGATGTCGTGTGCGGCTGGCAAAGGCCGAAGCTGTCGGGAAGTCACCACGAAATATACCTATACACTATGCCAACATGAGATAATATCTTTTGGAATACCGGCGTGCCTCGAAGACGTAGCGCACACATGCACGCCACACACACGCACCTAATCCCCCATCAGGGTAGGGGCATCGCAATTCCTGTCCTCTTCAGTGTAATCGCGTGCACTTGCTCTGCAACGAGCATCGCGCACGTCTCCCGTGCTCGTTCCTACAGTCAGCTTAATCTATGGCTACCAGGATTCGCCAGAAAAAGCTGCATGGCACATATACGGAGGTTTTCATCAAAGTTGCAGCAATTAAATTCATGCGTGAAACTGAAGAACCGTTTCTTTTAGACGTTTTTTTCTTTGAAGTTCGTGGATGAGTTGTGATCAAGATAATTTCTGAGATTGCGATATCCTCGACGCAGTGCACGTCATATATAACGCGGTTTTTTTTTACCAAACTTTACGCGCTCTTGTAACTCGGAAATTGTGCAGACTTCTAAAAAATAGCTTTTCTTGACTCTTTGAATGTGAATATTAGCACTTGTCGACCTAATTTTGCGCCACGATGTTCAGACAAACTATTCTATTCGTGTTCCGTTTATTGTATCCCCGCGATACAAAGCTTCACAGTGACGATCAAACGGCAGAAAGTGTTCTCACCTACAACGAGATATTCAGCGACTAAAAAACCGACGCAATCTTCGGCGTCTACTTTCTCAATGCAATCTTTGACGTCTACTCTCTCGACGCAATCCCAAGAACGCTCAAGGTGGCCAAAACGTTTTCCACATATGAGATCCGCTTTGAGACGATACGATGAACCAGGCACTTACGATATTCGATTTCCCAGGCAAGCGCAAGTACCCAATCCTCCGATTTTTATGTAACTCACTGCATGCAAACTCTACCGGTCGCGCCGAGGTTTCCTCTCTGCCAGAGAAAATCGAGAGGCTGAATTTCTTGTGTACATGATTCACGCATCCGAAGACCGGTCTCGAGACGCGTGCACACGTACTCTGGGAGTAAGCGACAGGGGAGAGGTTTTATGCTATACAATACACGCCGACTCTACTGGAGATGGTAAAGTAAAAAAGCAAGGTTGAAAAAAAACCTCCCGCGAAGAAACGTACAGGAGAAACGAAGTTTCCGTTGAGTTGCCGGGACAAGAGTTATCTCACCCCAAGCTCGGTGCAGGAAATCGGTCGTCTAAGGGAACGACGGTCCCGCGCTACGCCAACAGACCTGTGTCTTCTATAAACGCGGAAAGCTGTGAGCTGGCGATTCCGAGCGCGGAGGTGTGGGGTACGAGAGAAGAACCAGCATCCAGCTTGCCGCAGACCAAAGGGCCGCCTGGTGCAACGGGCCGAGACGTTTCAATCGAACGCCTTGTCTTCGCTGCCAGCTCGGTCGCTAGAACTGTTCGCCGTGATCCAAAGCAGATATACTCGGACCCGAGGAGCTTTGGGAAACAAGGGAGGAAATTTCTGTCCCGTCGGACCTGCAGCTGTAGCTGCACCGGCCCAGGAACGGCAGCAACACGAGGGAGGAAAACGAATGACATCTACGGCGAACGTTCGGTGTCGAGAAACGAGAGGTTGAGGAGGTAGAATGTTCGGGTTATAGCCGTTCACCCTGTACTCGTGTCTCGGTGTACCTGGCGAAGAGTAAAATTCGAGCGCGCAAAAAAATGCAGACGGAAATTGAGTTAAGAACAGAACGCAGGTTGCGGATAATCCGCGTCTCAGTTCTCCGGTAGCATTCGTCGGGTTGTTTGGGTCTTAATGGAGCGGATTTGATGAACATGATAAGCCGCTTGAAAAAGACTTCAAAGATTGGTACCAAACAATCGCATACCAATTGCGTCGAATACCAAAGTGGTTAGGAAGACTTTTCTTATTACGTGGAGCAACTGCTGCTCTGTTATACGAGTATTTGTTTTGGAAAGAAGGATAATACGGAAATATCAAATAAAATCCTTCTTGACCATAAAAATGTAGTCGGTCGGAGTAAGGAAATGCAGGGTAACATGGTGGTCATATATAAGCCGCCCTTTTAGTTTCTAATAGCAGATATAAGAGTACGTTCATTAGAAAAATATTATGATAAAAATTGACAATAAATCGCGGAACGTTATTCGGTGCTACTGTGTGCCAAATTCAGTTTTGAAGGTATTGAAATATTCTTGCCACTGGAAATATCAAGACCGACTTTTTCCACGCCAATAAACGAAACTCTCCAGAAACATTATTCTGAATAGAAAAAAATCACGGGATGGTCGAAAAACCCCGGTGTATTCGGAATTCTTGAATTTTTTAGCACCGGCTGTCCTAGAGTAAAGCACTCGCCACCACCTACGAAGAAGACGACGAACGGTCGAGCAGAAGAAATCCAACAAGCGAATACATACACATGTATTCCGCGAGTTCCTACGTTCCAAGCTTCCTCGACGATATGTTTATATATATTTCTGGCTACCATGTATATACAAAAAGACTTGAAGAAACGGACGGATCTCGTATACTGTCTACCACACTCCGTCGTACAATCTAGGTTGAGGAAAAGGGAACGACGAGGACGCGGAAAAGCATATATGTGGGACGGAATCGGTGGCTGTATTCTCACCGTGAAGGAAAAGAAATTGGGAATTTCACGCTTCCGTTGACCATTGGCGAGCGGTAAAGGGAGAACGGAGAGGGACGAACTGCCGCACTTCATATATCCTCCACACTCATACCTCTGCTTACGCCTCGATCTCATGTATTGCGCAGTGATATTGATATATTATATACTTACATATATATATATATATGTAAGGTGTATAGTTATATGGCATTGTCCCACGTCCCGTCCAGTGTGTATCAGAGCCCGTAGCGTAGCTGTGTTATGTGATAGCCCAACCAAGCAGAGAAACCCAGAGATATGCTCTTCCCGACCTCTCCCTTCGAGGAACAACGACGGCGAACGTTTCCATACTTCAGTTCGTTACACCAAATTTACTTCATATTCACCCAATTCGAATGTCTAAAGAATTTTTCAGATTCCAACCAAATAGTGTTGTTAATCAACGAAAAGAGATTTTATTAAATACTACTTTTGATGCAAACGTTAAGGTTATAGAGCGAAGTAAAGATGCTAAAAGTTTGGATCAATGCAGACCTCAACCTTATTTCCGACATGGAATAGGAGAAGATAGCGCTGAGTTATCTCTTGTTGAAATACTTTTGTTATCCATACACGAACAGTTGGAGAGACCTTTAACGTGTCCGGCTACGTCGACGAAACGACGAGTGCAGTGTACAAGTCCATCCGAAAGTGGAGGACATACACACCAGTGTCACGATGAGATGAAAGCGTCGAGCGTGAGGGCAGCCGAGACGACAATGCCACCGTTTGTGCGCCCTGCTCGGACGGTAAATTGTCACCATGGTACGGAACGGCCCGTCGTTTCTGTTAATTTAAACCCCGTTGCGACTAACTCTTAACGACTTTGAGTGTCTCACAGCATGACCCAAGTTTTCTCTCGTGTCACGGAAAGTATGTGAAAGGCCGGAAGGAACGGAAGGTTCCGGAGAACGAAAAGTGGAGAACAGCAAAAGCTCAGAGAGACATCGTACGACAGCAGCGGACGATGAATAGAGTAGGACAAAGTATCTGAAGATTTCCTCTCTCACTTTTACGCGAACATTTTTCTTTTCTCATTACATAGATACAAATTATCTTGGGAGAAGGAACAGAACGAAATCCGACTGTCCCGTTTATTGTCTAAGAAAATACGGAACTAAGAATTTTCTCCACGTTCTCCGAAGAAACTTTTTATCCATTTTTTCTCTCGTTCGAAAACATAATAACTTTTCGAATAAACTTTGAATCAAGAAGTGCAGTTTCGGCATTGTCTTATCAACCCTCTCCGACACTTCGTCGCGTAAATAAAAAAAAGGCTTGAATTAGCTTCCACATTCTTTACTCATAGCTTAAGATTACTAGAAAAACGCATGATTCGTTGCTCAATACACTCGTCATGCTGCTTAATTTTTCCTACCCTTCTATCTCCTGAATCCTAAATGACAGAAAAACGAAATTGCTATTGGGTTAATTTGTTTTCGTCGTCCTTTTCGTCGTTGACCGATTTTACTGCACTTTTCGAATCCCATCACCGAAACTCGAGCCCTGCTTCATGTCCAAAGTCCTAATTAACTCGGTAAAGTAAAATTGCTGTTCGTGCCGGAAGCGGGGCATTCCGGTATCGCGGCCCTGGCCGCGAGACTCCGGGAGAGTCCTCCATCCAGATCGGAGTCTGTGCTGGCCTCATTTTCAAGCGGCTGCCAACCGTACTGATACTCATACAGCGATAGGATGGGTCCTTACCAGAAAAGCAAAGTTTGTATGATTTTGCGGTCCGCCGTGTTTCACCATGGGTACGGTTCGTGGACTCTCGCCGTGGGTCCTTTTTCCTCCGAATTTCTCCATTTCGCCTGCTACGGAACCTCGCCCTTTACAGGAGTTCAAATAAACCAACACCCTAAAGTTCCATGTGACCACTTACTTGGGCAAATATTCTCTGTGTAGAATAAATCAAATTAACCCTTTACAACGCACACGTTTATGACCACTCTTGGACTTTATCGTAGCAACGCGTGGTTCGGTAGGCGCGCTCCGTCGCATCAAACGATTCGGACGAATAAATAAACCTTCTCCATGAGAGGATTAATGAAAGCTCGTGAAAATTTGCCGACTTAGACTGTTGCGAGCGAAGGAACAAAACATGCGTGATACAGCTAGGTTGTTTCAAATAAAGATAAAAATTCCTTTAAAGACGATGACAAATACGAAAAATTCATTGTCACATCTAATAATACCAGACCCGCAAGGTTTCGTCTTATAACCCCATTTTGGTACGGTTTCGGGACTTATAGTCAATGCTGATTGAGTGTTCCCAAGTTGAGGTTGGTCGGGTCGAACGTTATATCCCATCACTGGCTCAACACTGGCCGTACTCCGTCTTGCACAAGTGCATAAATGCAACTGCCAGCGAGAACCATCCTACTTGGATTCACATGACAGAGAGCAAAGTTTTTACAGATTTGGGATTGCCAGATAACCGGCTGAAGGGACCAGCTGAAATGACGGGATATTGCCGTTCAAACTGATGCAACGACTGGATATCTAGCGCATGGAAGAGAAAAGCAGGCTCCTAGTAGTTGTAGCTCTTGTGCGGGGCAGCGGAGCCACATTTCCAGTTCGAATATCACACCATCCTTTCCCGAGGTCCTACGAGTTCCGAACCGTTACTCGTCTGCACTTGGCGGCAATTTCAAAACGAGGTTTCCGGCATCGCCTGTATACCAGAAAGCGGGGTTTTGCAGAGGGTATCGCTGATTCTGTTACGAATTTGTTCGTACCGCTGGGCGCGGTCTACCGAGAACTGGACCCGCGTTGATTGTCCTACTCCAACTTTCGTAGTTTCACTGGTCAGCTTCCGGAAAACTTCGGGCATTGGCTGCACGCATCTATTCATTGGCAATCGGAACAGCGGCGGTAGTTTCGCTGTAGTAAAAGAGCTCGACAGGGGATAAAGTCCATTAGGAAGTTGAAGCTTTCGGGTTCAGGTGATACTGAATTAAAGCAATTCCGAAATTTTCGACTAGCTATAGATCGTTCGATCGATGTTGGGAATTATCAGGCAGGAATGACAGCGGTAAGAGCCAAGTGTGAAGCTCGAAACTCGAGATGTTATTTCGCAATGAACGACGACGAGCATTAGCAATTCTAGTTTGCACCTTTGTTTGGGAAGCTAGTGGCAAATGGTGGGATCGGAAAAATAAAGAGTTAACAAGTGTCGACGTTTCTGGAAAATAAGTTAGCGGTGATATACGAAATTCTTTCACTGTGCATTCGGGGCAGGTATCGGCACAGCGTCGGGTCGGTGTGCGCCTGGCATTGGCCAGCACCAGTGCGATATTTCCATCACGAACGTGATAGATCATATTCCATACTAAGGCCAGCTGTATGTTTCTCTCATTCGACCAACGTTTACAATTCTGCTTGGTCGTTTCAAGAACAAGCGATTGCGGAGTCTCGCGAATGACTAAAGAAAAAAACGAATGAACCAAAGTGGTGCGCGCAGGTTTATAAAGAAACACGATGTTCCGGCACTGATGGGAAGGAAAATGGAATGAATTGCGAATAGTCGAGAATACGATTGTGGAGACACGATTCCTGCGGCAAGAAAAATTTGACTTGCATCAAAACCGTGTGTCGTCGCGGAGACGAGAAGGGGAAACGCGGATAGGTAACCTATTCTGCTCAACGATTCGATAGTCTCGGGTTCGTAAACTCGGTCTGAGATAGAAATATACGTATAGGATACGTGAGGAGGAGCCTCGACCCGACCTGGAAAGGAGACTAGTGGTTTTCTCGACGGAAAGACGAAAATAAGAGAGATCGAGCGTATTCTCGCGAAAAGAGCCCGCCGAGTACTGAATTAGATATTGGCTTGAATGGGGATTCTCAATCCGTACTACATACATAGGCGCTGTCTGTATGCCTAAAACTCTGGAGTGAAATCTACGGTGTAGTAAACTTACCGGGGTATGTTTTTTTTATTCTTTTTCGTACTTCCGAAGACCCGCAGCTCTCACAGGAAACGTTGAATGATGGATTGGAGATAAAAAGATGCTTGAAAATGTTGGGAGACGAATGAAAAATGCCGATTAAATGGACCAGCTCGACGATAAAGTGCCGGATAATTATGCCCAGATAAAATCGAGTAAAAAACCATCGAAGTTGAAGTGATCGCCGAACAAGGGTGATTAGGCTCTAGACGCAAGGTAGTTTGTCACAGAAGAAGCGTCACGTTACTTGACCCATTCTATAATTTCTCTATTTTTTTTTAAATCCGCATTGGAATTTAATTTGTTCCCTGTTTATTGTCGTTTATTGTCTACACGCGTCCGCAATATCTTTTGCCATCTATATTACAGTGAAATTTCCGCCACGTTATAAATATACTTTATTATTTTACAAAACTATTTTCTAAAAGTAATAAGAAAACAAAGATGACCGTGTACAAAAAAATTTGTTAAAAGAAAAAATACCTTTTTACTGCTCACAAAACTTTTCACAGCGTTATTTCTCTCCTGATATGTATCCACCGTGAAACAAACGTGCGTTCACGCTTATCGTACGACCCGGAATTCCCGTAATTTTGTCGGTTATTCTTCGAAAAATAGAAAGCTTAGTTGAGTTGCCAGGCTCTGCGACTCTTCGTTGACAAGTTTACGCGCAGAGTACGAGAAAAATGTGAGAAAATAAGGAAACGTCCAAAGCGTGAGAGATCTATGGAGCTACGTGTTCCTATGGAAATTTCGTGAGGTGTGAGGAGCCGTAATATCTTCGCGCACCGTCTATGTGTAACGTTTGAAGAGCATAGAAGCAGTAGGTAGTCAAGTGGGTTCCTCCGGGGGGCGCTGAGTCGCTTACTATTACCCGCTCTTTTGGTGTTCGTGAGTTTGCCCGTGTAATGAAAGATCGCCCTGGATGGAGAAACGATGAAGAAGAGGGCAGTCGGGAGGTTGGTGGGAGGGGGACCATTTACCATCAGGCAATGCAAAAGGGGTTGGTATGGCGAGAAGCAAAATTCAGAAAGGCTGTGCGCCAGGATATCCTCGCTATCCGAAGGCGCGAGTCCCGTGAACAGGGCTTTGCCCATGACGTATGAACCCGCGAGCTACGAAGCCGAGGAGCAATTTCGCGAGGAACGTAAGGAAAACCTTTCACTGCTGACCCCCTCCCCTAAACCCAGCGCTTTGGGCCCCGGCTCGAGGGGAATTAAAAAGTTTTTCAGTGCCCCCAGCCGACTCGCTATCGACCTGTGAGAGTGGCTTCCAGAAGCGCGATTTCGAGAATACCGCGAATGAGTTTTGCTATAAGTTCTGTGAAAATCTTCGGCTCCCATAATTTTTGTTTTTAACGCTTTAAAACTAACGCGTTTCAATGAATGAATGGGCTCACTGATACCACAAAGTGAAAACGTCGACTGCGATGAGCGTATCAAGTTGGAGAAGCTTTGCTGAATAGATTATTTAAAATTCTGTAATCGTTCGTCGATATCTACGAGATACGAAACTTTTTTCCATGAAATAAACAGGTATCCTTAAGCGTATTATGCGTGTTAGCACAAATGTTTATATGACGTCAACGTAAAAAAAATTATTCTCCGATGTACGATGAGGAATAAGCAATTACAATAAGCAAGAACAAACGAAATAAAAGAAAAGGCCCGGGAGACGAAGATCCAGATAACAATGTAAAATAACCTCAGCCTTTGGATTTTATCTAAAATTCTAAAGCATTTTTATTATTTCTGCGTTTAAAGTTAAGTCCAATCTAAATTGTTGATATCTGTGAAAAACGAAATTTTTCGTGTAAAATATATATCCTTATGTGCATTATACTATTCGCTCATATATTCATGCGAGATGCGTCTGCACTTAAAAAGATGTTTTTACGTTCTGCGACATAAAATAAATATCATTTGTGACCTAGGAGTTGGCGCTGTCACAATCTTCGGGTTAGAGAAAACGATAAGAAAAAGAAAACGCCCGAGAAACGAAGACCGAGGAAGGGAAACTAAATCCCCTCAGCGTTGATGCATGGGTAATTTCGCGGAATGTTCGGTATTCCGCACGGGAGACGGCTACTGGCGAGAGGGTCTGAAAAATGTTCATAGCTCTCTTATTACGAAGAGTCTTGGCTCTCTTTTTCCACCGCGAGTAAAAAAGAAAAACGGCGAGGAGAACGAGAGGCGGGAGGTCTTGGCGGTAGCGCGGAGGAGAGCGCGGGAAGGTGGGACGCTTATAATCCTGCGTGGAAAATTTACCATCCGATGGAAGAAGCTTCGCGAAGCTACGGTCGCTCCGCTCGTACGGAATTGCCTCTATCCTTGAAAATCAGGAGTTCAGCACCTACTGCTATAAGCCGAACGGGGTGATGAAGGCAAAGATGAAAAGTTGTTAGTTGCCAAAAAAAAAAAAAGAATACAAAAGTAAAAAGTACTCGTGAATTATTTGAATGTGAATAGCAGAGAAACTTCCCGTGCCCCTCAGTGCTATGATAATGGTAATAAAAATAATAATAATTGGAGTTCTCGTGCATGGATAAGTATTGCACTGGATAAAGGGATCGATTTATCATACGGCGATGCTATGCGTAGATTATAAACGTTGGTATTTAAACTCGAACGCGAGCGTTGGCACAAACGCGTCATTACATTAGGTGGAATTATGATATTGAAGTAGGAAATTTAATACGCACGATATGTGGTGAGTAAATCGAAGCGGCCAGCTGAGAAAACGAGAAAGATAAAGAGATGACGCTCGTAATGCGTTTCGCGAATCGATGTGTAATTACAGTCCGTGAGAGCTCAGGGGAGTCGGCAAGCTTTACGACGTCGGCGAACACCGGCTCGAAGACGTAGGAGATTTTCGGCCGGCGGCGCAAAAGAATTAGTTGCTCCCGAAGCCCGCCAATACGAAAGCCGAAGGAGGGAGCGTCGTAATTAATGGAGTCCTTCAAGCGTCAGAGAAATAAGATAGTAATTCGAGGCAACGGTCGATCCTTTATCACGTACAGCTCGATTCGCACGGTGAACGGTCGAGCGAACGCGAATTGAGAACGGTAGTACGAGAGCCGGCCTGATAACGCACACACATCAAAACTGTTACCTCCATATTATTTTCCGTATTACCTTTACACGAAAAAACCGGAAGATAAAGAATTAATTGACAATTTTTCGGGTTTCCTGATCGAGCAGGGTTGCACCAGGTAAAACGAGCTGAAAACGTTCCAAGTGTCCCTTAAACGCATTCGATTCTGTCGCTAGCGACATTCGTGGAACGAATTCTAAACGCGGAGACCTATTACACATGTCTTTTTCAAACATTTCATTTCTCTACCAGAAGCATCGTCGAACCGTTAATACCACACTTTCGGGTTGAAAATGCCATTATTCCACCGTTATTTTTCATTTCTAAATTTTACCAGCCCGTTTATTTTATACTAATTGAAAAACACAATTGCTTCGTATAACATGAGAATAACTGTTTATAACAAAACAAAATTTAGTTAACGCGACGTTCGCTTTGAATCCCCCGGCTACAAAATAACCAAAATACCTCCAGCGTAAGATGGATGCACGAGCTAAAGACGATTCCACATTCGGTATATCCTTTGCCGATTTCATTTGCTCAACTTTTTTTCGGAACGAAGTATGGCAATTTGCTTAGAGAGAATTATCGTCTATTCGGAGCTAGTACCATTTACTCGGTAAATTGCGTGCCTACACCGTAGTGGCGAC